>OZ024797.1:33767142-34154642 GCA_964017045.1 Omphiscola glabra | reverse complement strand
ATCTAAAAGTTAAAGACACCAGTTACTTGAGAGCTGTTCGAAATGCGGTAAATGGTATTATGGCCGCAAGAAGACATCTGGAAGGCAAGCTCTCTGTCAAGGGAAGTAAAGAAACATTTACTAGAGCACCCAACAATATGAGCAGATTTAGGAATGCCGCTACTGTCAAATAGCAACTGACATTATAAACTCTTGTCAAAACCTATCTTCACGAAGGCAAAACAGCGGCGAAAACCATTAAAGCAGGCCGGCCCAACTCAAAATGTAAGGCGGGCCGTAATTCTTTATGCAAACTTGTGCGGGCCAAAAGAAAATAGGACAGGGGGAAAGCTATTAAGAAAATAATAAGAATAAAGAATTTTTTCGTTACTTCGAGGGCCGCAAAGTGGGTGCTGGTGGGCCGCACGCGGCCCACGGGTCGTATATTGTGCAGGCCTGCATATAACTATAAAATACCTCGAGATGAATGGTTGGTGGGTGGCGCCTTTGCCAATTTAAGGCTTTCATTAGAAGTTGTACGTGCAGATAACGAGAATAACGACGCTGATGAGTGGCCTCTAAAAACATTCTCACCAAATTTTTCATTAAAATAAAATCATATGATTCAACCGAGAATATAGGACAAAAAGTTGTTTTGTTTTTGTTTGTTTGTTTGTATTTATAAATTCTACATGTACTGCGACTAATATGTCTTTTTTTTTAAAAAGGGCAAAGTGACCCCATTTTTCCATACGTTCAAGAAGCTTTAAAAGACTAATAATAACAAATCACCTTAATCTTATCCTGATGGAGCTATGACTTCATGCAACTGTAACAGTCAGTGTGCCCACTCTGTACATTAGCACCTTTGGGTTAGTGTTTGGATCAGTCAACAGTTTGAAATTTATTCACCAAGGGCAAAATGTGGGCAACCGTCATCCCATTTCACCATCATCCCATTTCACAGCCATCCCATTTCACTGCCATCCCATTTCACTGCCATCCCATTTCACCGCCATCCCATTTCACCGCCATCCCATTTCACCGCCATCCCATTTCACCATCATCTCATTTCACCGCCATCCCATTTCACATCTATCCCATTTCCCCGCCATCCCATGTCACCACCATCCCATGTCACCGCCATCCCATTTCACCGCCATCCCATGTCACCGCCATCCCATTTTCACCGTCATCCCATTTAACCGTTCACGGCACTCTGGCTAAAACGTCCGGACACCGAAAGATTACTATTTTGTAACAAAAGACGGGTGTGCATGATTATGAAAGTAAGACTAATATGGATGAAGGGGTACCAGGTGGGATCATACATTTTTATGAGAAATATCGAGACGGGATCCTCATTAGCGGGAATAAAAAAGGTGGAGTAGCATACATTTAGGTAAAAAACAAATAATAAGATTTTACTTGACAATGTGTGTGATGGAATCCACGGGTAAAATTTAAAGAGAGAGAGAGAGAGAGCAGTAGAGGGAGAGGGGGGAGATGGGGAGCATGACTATAGAGAGCGGGAGAAGGGACAAGAGGTTGAATGAATTAAAAAGATTAGCTCACATCTGTCCGCTTCTACGGGGAAGTCGTGTGTGTGTGTGTGTGTGAGTGGGTGGGGGAGGGAGTTATGAGGGTGTCACAATTGGCGATCTGCCACAAAGGATGAGGCATGCTGAAGATTCTTGTTGTTGACTTTGACATAGTCGAAACACGGACGGCGTGGACTTACCTGCCTGCTGGTCCTAAAACCGGAGTGCCTGCTAATGCTGCTATTGCATGCTACACAGTGTAGGCTGATTTTAAAAAAAAGGGTGGGGGCAGGGGGCATTCCGAGTAACTGGCAAAACAATGTCCTTGTGGGCTATTCACGGGTTGATTACAATTACAATGGTGCCAACCATTTTTTTCTTTACTTCCTGATTCCCAAGGTGTTTCCCTTCTTGTTTTCCCAGCCGCTCGTCTGAGACTTTAATGTCTCATCTCGCAGGTGAAGAGTTTTGTTTCGAGAGTTTTAATTAAAAATGTTCATTCAGAGCCCTAACACCGGTAATGAAGGGTTAGAATAAAGACAATATGAAACAGTCTGTGTCTGATCTCCATATTTATTCTTTGCGTCTTATAGCGGGATTGTCTTCTTCTTTTTCTGTATTTTGAGGGCCCACAATCAATATTATTCATTCTGGCTCCATTGTTTCAGAGGGGTGAGCGATGTTACTGTGCATGGTTTTCAAGGGGATACTTCACTGGTTGCAAGGGTTACTCAGCAATTGTATGGGAAAGGGGGGGGGGGGGGTTGGAAGACAGGAGGCAATAGACGCAAATTTGTCAAGTGTATTCGCCTCAACTGTTGCTTTTGGAACCAGTTGGCTGGTAGCTAACTGCTTTTCCCCTCTATAATCGTGTCTCTGTCCATTTTTCCACCCACCCCCCCTCCCCTTGAAAATACTTCTTATACATTGAAACTCCGGAGAAGCTGACTACTGATGTAATCACGCCCAGATAATAAAGGCGATAGATAAATCGAGAGATTTGTGAACGTCATGGCTGCACAATAATGAGGCAGAGGCTGAGAGAAGAAATATAGTGGGGTTTTTTTTTCAATCGAAATTTGCAAATACTGCTTGTACTTGTATACACCTCCATTGTAATCCAAAAATTATTGATTGTTTCAAAAAAAAAATTTCCGAATACCGTACGGAGTTTATTAGCTAGGTTGTTTTTTCAAGCAAACCGTGAACAATAATATTGTTTTTTTTTTTAACTTGTATTTGAACAATTAGCCTAAAGATGATTTTAGTCCCCTCTAGCCTGTAGATCAGCAAATCTTTTTTTTTTTCCGACCTCACTTTCTATTTTTTCTTCCATGGCGCCCATATGCAATGCTTTTTTTCTCTATTTTTCGGAAGATCGTTGATGGCGCCCCAAGCACATGGCACCCTGTGCAACTGCCCGACTTGCTGATACCCGGAGCCGGCACTGTTTGGTACACCATATAAACTATGTGTTTTATTTTCAAATTAAGAGAAGTGGAACGTGCTGCCTTTTTTTTTTTTAAATTTAAATTAACAGCATCATCATTTTAGTACGGAAGCGATTCTCTTTTACAACAAGCCAGTAGAACATTCTCGTTGCGAAACATGAAAAATGTAGGCCTAATTTTTTAATTTTCGTTTTGTAAACAATTTTTTCTCTTACAGTAACAAAATACAAACCGTAATGCACTTATGTAACACAATTCGTACCTAAACATCTGCTTAATTTATTTTCAAATTCCGGCAGAGTTGTACATTTAAATGATAGCTGCTCTGGCGTAAGAAGGTGGGTACGGAAAAAAAAAAGGGGGGGGGGTCGGGATGACCCCCTCCCCAGGCGGCTCCTTCTTTTTTTTTTTCCCGTATATTGAAAATAAGAATTGTTCGGTCATTGGATGGCATTAAACCCACCTACGCCACTGCACAGTAGTACAGAGCAGACGCTGAGACTAAAAGTCACGACTTACCTTGACATGACCCATAAACCTACAACTTAAACACAGATAATAACAAACAAAAATTAGTGCCAAACATTCTGCTTAAGAATAATGAAACTTTTAAACTTGAAAAAAAAAAAAGTAAATTTAAAAGGGATGTCATTTGTGGTCGTTTATTTTAGTTAAAAGGAAGAATGAAGTTTACAAACGTATTATTCAATCATCTTTCATTTGATATCTCATTTTCTCTTACAAACCCAACAATAATATTTTTAATCGCTTTTTAATCCCAACCTCTCAATTCTGGTACCCGGGTACCAATAGGTGCAGCCTTTAAAAAAAATATTGTGACATCATCCTCGTTATAAGTGCCCTTGTTTTTACCGCTGTCCTTGTCGGTTCTTGGCATAATAGTAATAGCATCAACAACCAATATCTGAATTTAGCAGTGGCCTTCCGTTGGGGCTGAGCTGGGTGCAGTCTTTACCACCGGTTCTATGAATATTGAAAGACTTTGGCAATTTGATTTGATTTAAAAGTCAGTGTGGACAACATGTTTCCCAAATTTAACCCACGACATTATCGGCACATTCCAGAATTAATATTACAAATGAGAATCACAAGTTGGATACTTCTTAAAGGGGAATAACTCTCCTCAACAAGTTTTACTTCTCCAAGATATGAGTAGAGGAAAAAAGTAATAATTTGTGTTTACAATCACGTAGACTTTTGTTTGTCCCGGGTGGTAAAAACATTAGTTACGCCACTGCTCCGTACTCAGTAGTGAAATTTTGTGGAGAAAAGCAGTGTCGTCTTAAGGCATGGGCACACTGCTCACTTGCCTAGGGTCTCCTGCCTCTAGGTGGCATCATGCTTGAGGCGGCTTCATGTCTATAGGGGGCCTCACACCTATTTGGACCATCCCGCCTTTAGGGAACCTCTTGCCTCTAGGGCGTCTCGCACTGCTAGGTCGCCTCACTCTTCTAAGGGACATGCTGCGCATGCCAATATTATGAGTGAATATTGAACAATTTTGGCAATTAAAATTACCTGAAAGATATTCATATCAAGACGCATAGGCCACCTTAGGCCATAATGCTTTTCATAACATTACTTGAATAGTAGGCTATAGACAGCCTTTCCCAGGGCCCCCGCTGATGTAAAGGCGGCCCTAGGTTCCAAGGAGCTGCTTTGAGAACCACTGCTCCAGTGGGTCTGCAAACACACGAGAGCGAAAAAAAAGCGGAGTGGGGGGGGGGGGCGGCTGTTGTCCGTATCTTGCACCAGAGGCTGAGAGCGGATGTAAGGGTACTGACCCCCCCCCCCCCCCCCACAGCTGAGAGATTCAATAAAGTTGTCTCCGCTCCCAGGGGCGTTGCAACAAGCGTGGCCACCAACAGATCTTTCGATTGCAGTACTTTCGAAGTTGACTGTGCCTAATTCTTGAACGGATGGAAGGTCCGGGATGACGTCGACAACTACATTGTGTCCTGCACACAGCTCAAGGGCAGCGCTCGACACAACGCTGTGTCTGTGTCTTCTTGGAAAGTAGTGATTTCCCACGGAGTGTGGTCTTGGACGCGAAGGGGAGGCGTGTTTGATTTACCTCTTGATATCTTCTTATAAACCCAGCCGTATCTGTGGCGTCGGCTTCTGACTGTATATCGTGTTGCGGATTTTTGAGCCTCAATACACTACGGTACAATTTAATGAAATTCTGCTGGGTGCTGCTCCTGACAATCTTGAGGGTTTGTTGTTTTACTTGAGCCAAGCACAGCCTTGTAGCCCCGTCATGTATCACGTCGGGCTCTGTCACTTTGTAACGCTGCTCATACTCGTCGGCACTTTAAATCCCCATTTACTAGTAGGCTTTGGTCGTTGAAATTAGACAGTCGCATACATTTGAATGGTAGGAACGTGTTGTTTTTGCTTTTTCATCTCCAGCAACACAAGAAGCTAAGGATGATTGCACCAACATTTCTCGTCTTGCTCATCGTCGGCTCCATCTCGGCATTGCCCCTTGTTCACATTGGGGTGAGTACACATAGGTGGCCTGTTTGTGTCGAATGGCTGCGTGTGTGTGAGAGAAAGAGAGAGAGGAGGACGTCGGTGTCTTACAGCTAGAGTAGGGTAGTAGAATCAGCGTGTATTTTTAAGGCATCTCTCAAAAACCCGGCAGTGAAAAAAACTACTACCACTTTCCCAACCATAGTTGACCAGTGATGACGCCAAGGGCCATCCATAAAGTACTTACGCACTGGGAAGGGGGGTGTCGATTTTGCGTACGCGTGCGAATGGCAAAAAAAAAATGGTGTGGAAGAGTGGGGGTGCGTCTCGGCAGATATTACGTTTATTTATTTGCATACAAAAATACAAAGTCTGCAATAATTATCCTGGAATTCTGACTTTTGTTTCCACAATCTAACACGCTAGCTATCACAATAGTAGTAGCACTGTAGCAATAGCGATATTTAGTCCACCATTCGCATCCGAAGCCATCTCATAAGCGACGTCACGCGTTTGGGGGAAGTATTTGTGCGTGCGTGCGTGTGTTTTGTGGGGGCTCAAGGAATTTGTAATGAAGTTTGATTGAAGTATGGTACGTGTATCTAATTTATGTCAAAAATATGTGACGGAGCTGGGGGGGGGGGGGGACACAAATGTGCCAAAATAGCGTGTCAACATCTATCGGATGGTCCTCTTGTGTATTTCACTTGCGTGACGTATTTAGTTAATTTAGTGATTCCTATAAAAAAAAAAAAATTTTATATAGATTTTTGGCGCCCTTGCCAAATTTAGGTTTTCAACAGGCGCATCGAATGCATCAATACACTTCTTCGATATAGCTATTACATTTTTATTAAATTAGGGATTGCCCGTTTCGCATGACTCTGCATGCCCACGGGCAACGTCACACGCTAGGGTGACTCAGCCATTTTCTTGAAACCACTGGCCAAATGGAGGTGAAAACCCGTCACACATTTATTAATGTGACGTCATAATTGTGTATAAATAAATATATGGGGGGGGGGGGTGTTTACGCAATAAAGTGCGGTCGGATAAGTGGGGGGGGGGGGGGGTAGAGAATTTGAATTTATTTTTTTTTTGAGTACGTACTATATGGCGGGCCCCTTCGATATTGTGTATAGATGCTATCAAGAATATTATTTAATGTTCGAATCCATTTGACCTTGTCTGCGATTGAAATTAGTAAAATGGTCGAAGCCATGAAATATCTCTACGCTCGATTATTTTTACGACCCGAGAATTTGCGAGGAAAAAAAATAGTTACGGTATTCGAGTCTTGGTACTGAGATGTTCCGAATATTGGCCGCTCCTGAGTAATACAAGTCGCAGCCTTACGTTCCGTTTCTCACGTATAGGCTACATCCGATCTATTTATTCATATAATAAAATCAAATTTCAATTAAAGCTACCATGCTAATTATTAATTGCATAATGACATGAGGAAAATTTTTTTTTATAGATACTAGCATAAATGCAAGTCTAGTCAAGGTTAAAATTTTAAAAAAAGTAATTTAAAAAAAAAAAATATTTTTTAATCGGTCAGGCGCATATAAAAATTGAGAATTTTTTATCAATAATTATTGAATCGAACGGATGTCATTTGTGGTAGTTTATTTTAGTTAAAATGGAGAATTAAGTTTCCAAACGTATAGTACATTTAATTATCTTTCATTTGATACCTCATTTGGTCTTACAAACCCAACAAAAACATTTTAAATCGTTTTTTAATCCCAACCTCTCAATTCTGGTAGCCGTGTACCAATAGCCACTTCGTTTTACCAATTTAGGAAAATAAAGTTCAATCGTTTTTTAATCCCAACCTCTCAATTCTGGTAGCCGTGTACCAATAGCCACTTCGTTTTACCAATTTAGGAAAATAAATTTCAATCGCCTCGACAAACAGTGGGTACAATTACATTTACCTCAACAAAAAATATAAAAAAATAAAAAAAAAATAAAAATTTAAAAAATTTTTAAAAAAATAAATAAATAAAATAAAATAAATAAAAAAGTTGGCAAATTTAAAATAGAGGATGACATTTTCGTTGCACCTAAGGATATCTAGTTTGTTCCCCTAATTTTCAAAAGATACAGTTCAATAGCGAGGATATGGATTGGGTACATGTTAGTGAGGATACAAAATATGTTTATTTTTAACGAAATGTATTGTAAATATCTCTTGAAAATAAATATTAATATTAAGCGTCAAAGAAAGCCAGTGGGGCAGTGGCGTAGTGAGGGGGGCAAGGGGGGCATCATGCCCAGGGCGCTACTCACAAAGGGGCGCCAAATGGTATATTTTACTATAATATTGTATGGTTTTCGAATGGGGGGGGGGCGCTAAAAAGGTATTGGGGTCGTCAAAAAGGTATTGTGCCCCGGGCGCGAGTTAACCTCGCTAGGCCACTGCAGTGGGGGAAAATTTTTATGTAGATGAAAAACATCCGAATCTTTTTACACACATGAAAAATTATTCTTAAAAGTAGAGCTATATAATTTTTTCCTCTATGGTTCAGGGGCGTGAACAAATACGGGTTCGAATTTTCTTTCAAAATATGAAAATAACGATCATGAAAGGTGGGTGTATACTTTTATGAGATTAATAATATACTAGATATAGCCCGCCAAACATTGGCGGCAGCAATGTGTGAAGTTCCCATCTACTAAAGTTCCTTGACAAAGCATGAACTCAAGCCACACCCATTCCCCCCTCCCCATGATGCGTCACTGCACACTTTTTATTTCCCGCCAATGAATTATATTAAATATTTTGATGTCTCAACTACTTTAAAACGGAATATTTTTTGACACTATGCTTAAACTGAGACAATTTCCTTTTCCGAAAGAAAACATTACGCGCCAAACGCAGTAGCGTTACATAAAAAAAAAATCATTTAGCGTAGTTATCGGGAATTTTTGCGCGCTATTGAACATATTATTGAACCATATTTTCTTTCAATCATATAGAATTATTTATAGTATACTCTCAATACCAAATTCGCCGAATAGAAAGAAACCGGAAATGGAAGCAGTAAATTAGAAAGCAATCCACGAGTCATACCAGAAGCGTAATAATATATAAGGCTGCACCTATAGGTACGCGGGTACCAGAATTGATAGGTTGGGATTAAAAAACGATTTAAAATGTTATTGTTGGGTTTGTAAAACTAAATGAGGTATCAAATGAAAGATAATTGAATGTAATATACGTTTGAAATGTTAATTCTTCGGTTTTACTAAAATAAACTACCACAAATGCAGTCGCGTAGCGAGGGGGGGCAAGGGGGGCATCATGCCCCATGCGCTACTCACAGAGGCCACCAAATGGTATATTTTACATATAATATTGTATGGTTTTCGAATAGGGGGGCGCTAAAAAGGTATTGTGTCCCGGGCGCGAGTTAAGCTCGCTACGTCACTGCACAAATGACATCCGAATAGCATTGAGCTTGATGGTACCAGAGTGCGAATGGTGGCGCTGCGTGTCCGGGACCATTTTGACTAATTCTATTCGGATGTCATTTGTAGTAGTTTATTTTAGTTAAAATGAAGAATAAAGTTTACAAACGTATAGTTATTTCAATTATCTTTCATTTGATACCTCATTTGGTCTTACAAACCCAGCAATAACATTCTTAATCGTATTTAATCCCAACCTCTCAATTCTGGTACCCGTGCACCTATAGCCACTTCGAATATACAATATAAGAGAATCTTTCAAAAAATATATATATACACCGGTACAGATATTGTTAAGGTACTCTTCAACTTCAATGCTTGAGAATTCTGTGTTTTCCGATTTTTCCGATCATGTAGCCGAGAAGCGTAAAGATACTCATTAAAATTTCCGTTAATGTTAGTATGTTACAAATATTTCGATGAATATAAATTAGTTTTGTAAATTAAAGGACATGTTTGGTTTTTTTTTTTTTTGTTTCTTTTCTAAATTCAGGGTCCTGAAAATGGGACTGGTGAACATACATTATATTGCCGATAAATATTTCTAAATGAAGGGCTGAGTAGAAAAAGTACTTAAGTTACAATTGTTCAAAAATGAGTTAATGCAGGCTTATATTTGATTACTTCCCCTGAATCCTTCGTGTAAACATCCTTCATGAAAAATGTCCATAAGTGTTTCATTCAGAGTTGCCTCGAGCAGATTTTAGTGTATCTAAATAAGAATTTAAAATTTTTAAACACATTTTTCTCAAAACTTCAAAAATGCACTTAAGTACTTTTTCTACTCGGCCCTTCAAATACAAAAATGATGAAAGAAAGGCCTACACATCAATACATAGGTACCGGTACTTCTCTTTAAAACAAGGATATACTTATCAACTATTTCCTAAATATACTTTTCAAGGACCAGGTATATTGTCGTAATAATTATTTTTTTTATAGTAATTTACGTAAAATGTTTTTTGTTTGATGTTATGACTTCGCAATAGAATTTATAAAGTATCGCAAAGATGCCTTCCGTTAGTATATTTCTGGTATTTAATTTATATATATAGGATTATTGAACAGATTGTGTGTTTTAATTTAAAATATAAAAATCCTTCTAATGACGCAAAAAAAGAATTATTTAAAGCAGGTCTGCACAGCATACGGCCCGCCAGCACCCACTTTGTGGCTTGCGAATTAACGAAATATTCTTTATTTTTGTTATTTTCTTAATAATTTCCCCCCTCCCCACCCCCACGGTCCTATTTTCCTTTGGCCCACAGCAGTCCTGTCCTATTTTATTTTCGCCCGCACAAGTTTTTCATTAACGTATTACGGCCCGCCTGACATTTTGAGCCTGATTTAAAGTTACAACATTAGACAGCTGCCTTTGTAAAATAAAATTACGGTCGAATGAAACTGCAGCAATACCACGAGTAATATTTTTGACACCGATAAGTTTCAGTACATATAAAAAAAGGGAAAATTGTTTTATATCAGTATCAGAATAAAATGACTTTTTTTTTTAAAAATTCGGCTACAGGTTCCACAGACTCAAACGGATTTACAAAAGGAATTAATTCAAGATAATGTTATCACCGATCTCGTTGGCACTGCCATTAGCATCCTAACCGGTGGAAAGAGAGAGCTCAACCAACAAGATGTTGATATCCTGCAACTGATTACTTCTTTACTAGCCGGTGGAAAGAGAGAGCTCAACCAACAAGATGTTGATATCCTGCAACTGATTACTTCTTTACTAGCCGGTGGAAAGAGAGAGCTCAACCAACAAGATGTTGATATCCTGCAACTGATTACTTCTATGCTAGCCGGTGGAAAGAGAGAGCTCAACCAACAAGATGTTGATATCCTGCAACTGATTACTTCTATACTAGCCGGTGGAAAGAGAGAGCTCAACCAACAAGACGTTGATATCCTGCAACTGATTACTTCTATACTAGCCGGTGGAAAGAGAGAGCTCAACCAACAAGATGTTGATATCCTGCAACTGATTACTTCTATACTAGCCGGTGGAAAGAGAGAGCTCAACCAACAAGACGTTGATATCCTGCAACTGATTACTTCTTTACTAGCCGGTGGAAAGAGAGAGCTCAACCAACAAGATGTTGATATCCTGCAACTGATTACTTCTATACTAGCCGGTGGAAAGAGAGAGCTCAACCAACAAGATGTTGATATCCTGCAACTGATTACTTCTTTACTAACCGGTGGAAAGAGAGAGCTCAACCAACAAGATGTTGATATCCTGCAACTGATTACTTCTATACTAGCCGGTGGAAAGAGAGAGCTCAACCAACAAGATGTTGATATCCTGCAACTGATTACTTCTATACTAGCCGGTGGAAAGAGAGAGCTCAACCAACAAGATGTTGATATCCTGCAACTGATTACTTCTATACTAGCCGGTGGAAAGAGAGAGCTCAACCAACAAGATGTTGATATCCTGCAACTGATTACTTCTATACTAGCCGGTGGAAAGAGAGAGCTCAACCAACAAGATGTTGATATCCTGCAACTGATTACTTCTTTACTAGCCGGTGGAAAGAGAGAGCTCAACCAACAAGATGTTGATATCCTGCAACTGATTACTTCTTTACTAGCCGGTGGAAAGAGAGAGCTCAACCAACAAGATGTTGATATCCTGCAACTGATTACTTCTTTACTAGCCGGTGGAAAGAGAGAGCTCAACCAACAAGATGTTGATATCCTGCAACTGATTACTTCTTTACTAGCCGGTGGAAAGAGAGAGCTCAACCAACAAGATGTTGATATCCTGCAACTGATTACTTCTTTACTAGCCGGTGGAAAGAGAGAGCTCAACCAACAAGATGTTGATATCCTGCAACTGATTACTTCTTTACTAACCGGTGGAAAGAGAGAGCTCAACCAACAAGATGTTGATATCCTGCAACTGATTACTTCTTTACTAGCTGGTGGAAAGAGAGAGCTCAACCAACAAGATGTTGATATCCTGCAACTGATTACTTCATTACTAGCCGGTGGAAAGAGAGAGCTCAACCAACAAGATGTTGATATCCTGCAACTGATTACTTCTTTACTAGCCGGTGGAAAGAGAGATCTCAACCAACAAGATGTTGATATCCTGCAACTGATTACTTCTTTACTAGCCGGTGGAAAGAGAGAGCTCAACCAACAAGATGTTGATATCCTGCAACTGATTACTTCTTTACTAGCCGGTGGAAAGAGAGAGCTCAACCAACAAGATGTTGATATCCTGCAACTGATTACTTCTTTACTAACCGGTGGAAAGAGAGAGCTCAACCAACAAGATGTTGATATCCTGCAACTGATTACTTCTATACTAGCCGGTGGAAAGAGAGAGCTCAACCAACAAGATGTTGATATCCTGCAACTGATTACTTCTTTACTAACCGGTGGAAAGAGAGAGCTCAACCAACAAGATGTTGATATCCTGCAACTGATTACTTCTTTACTAGCCGGTGGAAAGAGAGAGCTCAACCAACAAGATGTTGATATCCTGCAACTGATTACTTCTTTACTAACCGGTGGAAAGAGAGAGCTCAACCAACAAGATGTTGATATCCTGCAACTGATTACTTCTTTACTAGCCGGTGGAAAGAGAGAACAAGATAATGTTATCACTGATGTCATTGGCACCGCCATCGGCATCCTAACCGGCGGAAAGAGAGAATTTCCCCAATAAGAAAATTAAATAATCGTTAGTATTATTCTTCTAGTTTTAGGCATTTATTTTAATCAGCTGTCCAGACTTTTTTTTTAATACGATGTTACAAAAATTAAACTACCGTCAACAATTTATAAGTGTTTCAGAATTATATTTTTCAAATGTGTTAATATGTTAATGAACTGTATGTCATTTGTCTTGAACATGTACATTTATTTCCCATTTATATCTTCTTATATATATATATATAATACTATTACCCTTTGGGGTGACTCGTGGACTGCTTCCTAAAAGACTGCTTCCAAATCAGCGAATTTGGTATTGAGAGTGTCTTACAAATATTTCAAAATGTTGGAAAGAAATTATGGTTCAATAATGAGTTCAATTGCGCGCAAAATGTAATTCCCGATAACTAAGATAAATGATATGTAATTATAATAATATAACACAACTGTGTGTGGCGCATAATATAACATTTTTTTTTGGATTTTTTTCTTTTCTTTTTTTAATTCTTAATTTAAATACAGAGTAATAAATATTCGGTTAAAAAGTGGTTGGGACATCAGAATATTTAATAAAGTTCATGGGCGTGAAATAAAAAGTGTGCAGTGACGCATCATGGGCGGAAGGGGTGTAGCAAAAATTGGGATTTTTAAACGTGCGTGACTTGAGTTCATGTTTTGTCATTTAACTTTAGTAGATGGGAAGTTCACGCATTGCTGTCGCCAATGTTTGGCGGGCTATATCTAGTAGATGGGAAGTTCACGCATTGCTGTCGCCAATGTTTGGCGGGCTATATCTAGTAGATGGGAAGTTCACGCATTGCTGTCGCCAATGTTTGGCGGGCTATATCTAGTAGATGGGAAGTTCACGCATTGCTGTCGCCAATGTTGTGGCGGGCTATATCTAGTATTACTAGTATATACATATTCTTATTGGGTGAGTATTTTTTACAACAACAAAATAACGCATGTTCAAATGCTGAGCAAAAAACAAAACAAAAAACATATTTAGAATGACAATGAAAGCCAGTGACGTCATGTGTGTTAAAGATTTTTTTCCTACTGGATCTTCCCGTTTAGCCATTCATGATTCTTCTAACACCCTTTTTGAAATATCTAATATCTCACCCGCCCCCCCAGCCCCCTCTAAAATATCTAAAAATTACATTGTTGATAATTGAAAAATCCATTTGTCTCCGTTTTAAATTATAAAAAAAAAAAAAAACACAAAAAAACACCTGGACAGTAACTTGATGGCTGGGTGGTGAAAAAATTTGATTTAAATCCTCAGCCAATCCCAATGTCTTAAATATAATTATTATGTTTATTTCTCCCTTTTCCGTATTAATTTTATTACCTGGAGAAATTCAAAACCTTCTGATAATGTAACAAAAAAAAAAGTGATGGATTTATTCCCCAACAACTCAGATTGGAAGCGGCTGCTCCCCTCCTCCCACCCGTGTAGACGCCCCTGCACATGAACATCTTAGGATAGTCACGTTGATCAAGAAAAGGATATTGTTCAGATACCATGTGGCCATGTGATGCAGATTATGAGGATGCAAAAGAAAGACGAAATAGATAGTGAAGCAAGGCAAACATCATCAATGTTTTTGATATCAATGCCGACTTTTACAATGTGTCTCCTCATACTTAATTTAAGCCTTTGGGTTTGTTTTTTTTGTGATCAAAAAAGTTATTCAGCCAACAGCCGCTGGTCGCAGCCTGACATCTGACAAACGTTGGTAAGCGCCCAGAACAAACGGAAGTCATACCCATCTCTCTCGCTCTCCTTAAGTAAACGTACCCAAGGGCTTTCGGGAAATTTCAGCTGATCATCTTCCGGAAAGAGGAAGGATACAGACGCTGCCCTCTGAGCGCTTAGAACCGTATCCGGAAATTTGATCGTAAGAAATTTGGTCGATGGAAAATTGATCGACGGAAATTTGATCGAACGGAAACTTGGTCGAATCGCTTTTTAAATTTATACGTTAAAATTTTGCGTCAAATTTCTTTCTGAACGCATTATTATGTTTTACGATATAGTATAGTGCGTTCAAAAAGAAATTTGACGAAAATTTTAACGTCTGGACTGAAAAAAAGATTCGACCAAATTTCCGTTCGATCAAATTAACGTCGATCAATTTTCCGTCGACGAAATTTCTTTCGATCAAATTTCCGGTAACCGCTTAGAACTGCTGAAGCGCTACTGAGCAAAAGTTCTTAAAATAAGCGGCGACTCACGAGGAACTGCATCCCCGGACAAGAGCCCCAGCCTTTGTAAACCGTTTATGCGAGACTCGGTCCATGGGGTGGGGGTGGAGCAACCCACAGCCTGGCACAAAACACGCCCATGTAATTCGGGCGACTCTTTGCACAAATTGACCGGGAGAGACTGCCTGGACAAACAATCGGCAGAAGCGGCACTGAGCACGAAGCAAGGGATGTGAGGTACGTTAAAATTTGGCGGTTGAAGAAAATGGAAAATATCATAACGGCGACGCCAAGACCAAGATCTGGACGATCAGATTTTTACTGGTCAAGGGTGTGCTCAATATATTACGAACGCAAAGCTGGCAACTTTTTAGACAACAGACTTTCTTGTTCTCTTTTTCCACCGGCTAGTATAGAAGTGATCAGTTGCAGGAGATCAACATCTTGTGTACTTAACAAACTAGCATTCACCCCACCCACAACCCATATATATATATATAACTATAACTGATTTAAAAAGAATGTCCATTAAAGACGAGTTGACACGCACTAAAAAGTAGAAAATAACTTTCATCATCATGTCCTTTAGTCCTTGTGCTGTTGGGGCGCCACAGCTGACTTGAAAACTATCCTACTCAATTCCTCTCGGTCTCCTGCACTACACATAGCATCGCCTAGTTTTAATCCTGTCCACTCTTTGATGTTATCTTCCCATCTTTTTCAAAGTTCAGTTCGATCAAATTTCCGTCACTCAATTTTCCATCAAAGAAATTTCTTTCAAACAAATTTCCTGTAGCCATTTTATTTACTCGATATACGTGTTCACCTACCCCCCCCCCCACCCCCACCCAAACCCCAAATAAAAGTCAAAGAATGTTAAAAGTATAAAGAGAATTCATTTTGAGATATTTCACAGAAACACTTGAAACACATTCCCCTCTGGGGTTCTTCTAAAACAAAATACAGCATCCGTGTGACGAGAAGGACATCCTTTACATTAGCTCTGTTTCATAAGTTTGCTTTAGTCTAGTAACTACAGAGTTGCCTTTTAAAAGATTTTCCACTTTCAGACCCAGAGAACCAATGAAAAATGCTCATTGAAAATTGTAAAAAAAAAAAAAATTATTTGTTTTGTAATGTAACATTAATTAAAGGCATATAAATTGGCCAGTTTTGCCAGTTAGACAGTTTTTAAAGAAAGATTGGTTTGTTTTCATTAATAGATAATCTAACAATTAATCCTATTCTTTTCTTCTAAACTGATTGAACAATTTGAGAATATCATCAAATTTATTTACAATGACTATTTTAAAATAGATCATTAAACAAGGACCAAACTATACACTGAAATATCACAGTCCAGAATGTTCATATCATTATTTTTGATTCAATTATGAAAATAATAATAATACAATGAATTTTTTTATTTAATGGAAATTTAAAAAAACTAACTTTTTTTTATATATAAAAACAACAAAAGAATTTTTAAAAAAAAAACAAAAAAAATACAATATTTTACTCCAGTCCGGCTGAGCAACAATAATGAAAAGATATCAGTTTGATAAAATATACATAGCAAAAGCCATAAGGTCTGCAAAATGAATTTTCTTTCAAGTGAAATATACAAAACTATTTTCTTTTAACAAAGTAAAAGTCTTCTGCAAAAAATTGTTTAAACATCAACAACAAAAAAATTATTCATTACTGAAAAAAAAATATGTCATTTAAGTGATATACAATTGTTAAATTAAATAGTTACACAAGTGTTAAAAATAATACAGTTACAAAACAATTCTCCTCACAATCAAACATTTTAAAGCCAGATTTGAAACAATTTATTTTGTTTACAAATGAAAGAAAATTTTTTTTAACAAATCAGCAATTCAACATAATTTTATTGTAAAATTTTTTTAGATTTTATGAAGAAATTTTTTAAAATGTAAATCACACAAGCTGTGAATCAATAATTTATTTTGATTCTTGAACATAATTTTTCTCTCTTTTTTGAATAATCCTCACAAAACTATAAAAAAAAAAGACAACAACAAAGAACATGATAAGAACGGCATACAAATGAATGAAAAATTAAATACATTAAGACTCATGTTTTTAGCAGACACCCATCAGGTGCGATCGAACGCCCAGCGTTATAATTTGGACTCTTGGAACGAGGCTGCCTCCACTCCCCCCTCTTTGAGAGCAAAGTGTAAACAATATGATGAAATGCAAACCCGGCCCATACTTGAGTTTTTGTCTTGTCCTCTTTATCCCTCATCTTTCAACGCTCCCCCTCTTGGTGACACAGAAAATGGATCTGTGGGGCAATGACAAGACCACACTGTCTGGCCAGTTCTTCATGGGGCAGTGACAGGACCACACTGCCTGACCAGTACCTCATGGGGAAGTGACAGGAACCACACTGCCTGGCCATTACCTCATGGGGCAGTGACAGGACCACACTGCCTGACCAGTACCTCATGGGGAAGTGACAGGAACCACACTGCCTGGCCAGTACCTCATGGGGCAGTGACAGGACCACACCGCGCCAGTTGTACATAGGATATGTGCGATAGGTAATGGAATACAGTTTTGCTTTGCGCTACAGGCAATCTGCAGCAGCAGAGTACAGGACTCTCTAGCTAAAGTAAAAAGCCAGGGGCAGTCCATTTCATCTCAGGGGGGTTCTAATATCTACCCCAACGGCAGCATGCGAAATACATACTACTATTGAGCCAGTAAATCTTCATTAGGGAGGCGGCAGCTATGGAGATGGTTGAAGGGTAGAGAAGGTTAGACAAGCAGCAACCAAACAGACAAATGGTTTTAAAAATGGAGACCAAACCATAGAACTAAACATAAATGAATACCAGATATGGGCTCTAAAATTGATGAGAAACATAACCTGCAAACAGACAGTTGAAGACTTGCAAATCATGCCTAAGCCATGTCCCCAAACCAACATTTACAAAGGCTTATATCAAAACAGACCTAATAAGAAAAAGATAGAAAAGTACAGACCAATTACACACAGTATCTTACCCATTACACACGGCATCTTACCCATTACACACGGCATCTTACCCATTACACCCGGCATCTTACCCATTACACCCAGCATCTTACCCATTACACACAGCCTCTTACCCATTACACACAGCATCTTACCCATTACACAAAACATCTTACCAATTACACACAGCATCTTACCCACTTGATATAATCACCTCTTCCACTGCCTAGAACTTCAGGACTTGCGCTTATAACAACCAAAAATCCCAAAATACACCAACACGCTGTATACCAACAAAGAACTGCTGCGGGGAGCGTGTAAATTCTTCTTCTGGCCGCCGGGCACACGCCCCAATGGCCTCTGGATCTTAATGATGATGATGAAGTTATAACTGATTTCAATTAACAGCAAAATATCACAAGAAGATTTTTAAAACTGCTCAGCAGGCTTAAAAAGCTGAATTCTTAATAATGTCTTAAGCAAAAAAAAAAAAACAACTATTTATTAATTTAGGATACATGATTTGAACTAACGGCTAAAGATATGCAATAGATTTACAATTGCCGAGGCAAATAAAAGTTGAATCTTTTAAAATAACTAATATCTTAAGCACATTAATTTGTTATCACATTTGTTTAATTTAAATTAATTAAGTTATTTGATCATAGACACACGATTTCATCCTACCACCCCACCCCCTCCCCACCCAATCTTTAAAAGCCTAAGACAAAACTGATAGAGCCATTATACAAAAAATCGGGCACTTGTAAAAGTAACAGGGTTTTTACTTTGTAATAATAATTGTTTCAATCTATACATATTCAGTAATCAATATAGACATCACATTTGAAGTTATTTAAGAATACATTGGCATAAATTAATATTACATTCAGGCATTAACTATGCAGGCATTTAATAATAAGATTTTAATTTAAAAAAAAAACATGTGTTTGTGGACGGTACGTCAGTATGAATCTCTTGTTCCAAGTGCTCTAAAATAAAAAGTTTTGTGTGCCCCTACTGAACAATGCAGTGTGTCATGTACATAATTAGTTTATTTCTTATTTGTTCCTTTGTGGTGACAGTTGTCATTACAAAACCGACAGGGCTTCGGGATAGGCTGGCAAATAATTATCATAACAAGCAAGGTGCCATGTGTTCAATTACTCAGAATCTGACTTTAAGAAATCAGAAAATGCTACCCAGATGTTAGATATAAATTTAGATTAATCTTAAACATTTTTGTGGAAATGTGGACCAAACGACATTTTTATTTTAAACCAATGTGGCCTGCTTGCTAATTACTCAGAAATCTGCCAGCTTGCCCGTCATCAGCACAACCCTCCTTTAGAACATCCCAAAAATCAACTACAGGAACAAATGCTGGAACTCTTTTAATTTGACGTGACTGGCCCGGTTCCCATCTCATTCTGCTTCAACAATAAAAATAAAATGCAATCATGAGGATCACCATTCCATTTAACCTAGCCCATTTCTGTGGAGTATATGATTCCTTTCATCCACAGAAAAAGCCAAACACTAATGAGATGTTATGCTTGCCAAATGTTAAAGGAAGGTAGAAACTGAATGTGTTACTTTCAGTTACTATTGGCCGAGGGGTGCTGTAAAGCTTGCCTCGGGGCACAACCTAGCCTCTTAAAAGGTGCGGGCTCCACATTCCCGTCCAGTTGGTATGAGTTTCCAGAATTTTTGTTGCTGTTGTATCTGCTGTATACTCAAAGACACATTTCCTGTAAGTACATTTCTCTGTATGTGCTTTCCTCTTCACATTTGGCCTACCTGTGTGGTCTGTTTTGTCTCACAATGAGAATCTGATGTTCTACTTATTGATGTACTAACGCGGGTGATGAAGCAAAATAAACGTTTACATTGGCTGAGCTATCAGTTTCATGACAAAAGTTATGTGATTTTGATTTTACAATTTGTTGGCTGCAGATAAGAACAGTTAATTACAAATAGTATGTGGAATATGATGTCCTTCTCAGGAGGCGTACATGAGCCATTCTTTTATTTTGGCCATAGTCTGTCAAGTTTAGTCAGAAAGTTCCAATATCTTAGGAGGCATCTGTTCCAATCTGTTGGTAGGCATGTGTTCCAATCTCTTGGAAGGCACATGTTCCAAACTCTTGGAAGGCATGAGTTCCAAACTCTTGGAAAGCATGTGTTCCAATCTCTTGGAAGGCACGTGTTCCAATCTCTTGGAAGGCATGTTTTCCAATCTCTTGAAAGGCACGTGTTCCAAACTCTTGGAAGGCATGAGTTCCAAACTCTTGGAAGGCACGTGTTCCAAACTCTTGGAAGGCATGTTAAGAAGTAACTGGGTACTGGGTAGAATGAAATAATTTTACAAAAACAAGTGAACTTGTGGGACTGTTGCGATAATTACTGTGAAGCTTGGTTATGGCAGTGCTGTGTCAGTTAGTGCTGTGTCAGTCAGTGCTGTGTCAGTTTGTGCTGCATCAGTTTGTGCTGTATCAGTTTGTGCTGTGTGTCAGTTTGGGCTGTGTCATTTTGTGCTGTGTGTCAGTTTGTGCTGTGTGTCAGTTTTGTGCTGTGTCAGCTTGTGCTGTGTCAGTTTCTGTAAGACAAGTTGAGCAGGATAGTCACTGTCAAATAGACATGAAAACATAACAGTATGAGCATGTCAAGTTGTATTAGGAATGTTATGTGCCTAAAGCACAAACTGGTTGTCTGCAAAGGTGTTTTAAGCAAGAAACCCACCAGCCTCCACCTTGGAGGAAAAAAAAAAGTAGTTGGCAAGTAAGAAGGAGCCACAAAGCAATGTTCATAGTTTTGTCAGTCCCAAACTGCTACAATTGCGCCATGCCTCACTCTAGGGAGCATGAATTGTGGCTCAGTGGGGGAAACAATGCGCCAAGCTTACACCACGAAGGCAGCAGCTAGATTTGGGTCACAAAACAACATGCCCTGTTTGTGAAATGTTTTCAAACTCGCTGGGATTGAGCGTAAGCTACTTCATGGATGTATATCTGAGACAGGACAAGTCAGTTCTAACAAAACAAAACCAACGGACTGGTTTAAATTTGAGAGCCGCTGGTCACAAAATTGAAGGTAGCTTTGCCATTTTTCTTACGGAGTCAGTTTGGGAATTATTTGCTTTAAAGTGCTATATTGTGGGGACAGATACAGGAGGGGAAGAATAGATTGGGTAGCCCAGTGGTGGATCAGCCGCCTGGACCGTGAGGTTCCGCAGCATGGCTGGCAAAGCTTGAATAGAGTAGCGCTCCTCATCGTCGTTGGTCATGTACAAGAGTTCAAGGTTGAGATTGGCCCACTGGCCCATCACACTCTCACGATTGATGCGTCCCATGTGAACCATAACGTCTTGGAGTGTTAGGGTACGACTCGTGAATATCCCCTGAATAAGTTGAGGTAAGATTTTAATTAAGTTCTCTGTTGTTGCTGTTTTGTTTTTTTTAAATTATTTACTGAAAAATTAATTTGTATTCTACAAAGTTTTAAAAAGTCATTAAATCAAGCCATCACTTATTGAGAGGTTGGCGTTACATGGAAATACTTAACTGCAGTACTTTGTTTTACAAGCTACAGAATTCAACCTGTGACTCAGTTATTCTGCTATGGAAGGTTCGGTGGGGGGGAGGGGGGGTGGGGTATAATCAACAGCTAATCAAAGATTGGTCAGTTTGAGAATAACTAGGGAGAATAAAACTTGACAATAACTAGGGAGAATAAAACTTGACAATAACTAGGGAGAATAAAACTTGACAATAACTAGGGAGAATAAAACTTGACAATAACTAGGGAGAATAAAACTTGACAATAACTAGGGAGAATAAAACTTGACAATAACTAGGGAGAATAAAACTTGACAATAACTAGGGAGAATAAAACTTGACAATAACTAGGGAGAATAAAACTTGACAATAAATAGGGAGAATAAAACTTGACAATAACTAGGGAGAATAAAACTTGACAATAACTAGGGAGAATAAAACTTGACAATAACTAGGGAGAATAAAACTTGACAATAACTAGGGAGAATAAAACTAAAATTGTAGCACCTCCCAAAGAAAATCTTTCTTTACCTGTGCAGTGTTTAAGCCTAGAGAAAACAAGCTGTTGCGGTTCTCCAGGACCGACACCCCCCATTCTGGATCTGTGTCCTTGCCAATGTACCAGTCGTCATCGTAGCTGCGCAGATACTCCTCCAGCTCATTGTTGTCTGAGATTTCTCCGAGGAGAGTTTGGTCTATCATCAACTTGAAGCCGTACCTGCACATCAGGGGAGGAAACCAAGAGAAGACAAATCACTGACAACTTTCATCAATGGTGTATCCTTGTGGCCAAAATTCACCAGTCATGTTTTCATCAAGACTACCCTATTATCAGTGCTATTTGCTTGTTAGACAATTTTTACTTTTATTTTATGAGAATTCATAACTCTTATGCATTTGGAATAGTGTGTTATTTTCTTTGAACTTCTTTTATTTCCTTTATTTTGATATTTCTTTTGATTCATTGTGCATTAAGATTTTAATTTTCTTTTGATTCATTGTGCATTAAGATTTTAATTTTCTTTTGATTCATTGTGCATTAAGATTTTAATTTTCTTTTGATTCATTGTGCATTAAGATTTTAATTTTCTTTTGATTCATTGTGCATTAAGATTTTAATTTTCAGTGATTAAAATAAAATAGAATAGAAAACTTCATGGAAAAATGTAAAACTATTGATGACTTACCAATTTTATTGTAGTGACATTGTTTTTAACAATGACAAAACAGTATACATTTTTAAAAAATATTCCATATATTGACAAGTCTGATTTTTGTATTATACAGCACACAACCGTTTAAAAAACATTAGGGAATTATTCTATTTGAAGCTGTGAAAATGAGGTACAGCATTTTGGAATCTCTTCAATTTTTAAAGTTTAGGGTATTATTACAGAAAAATCATACTGTTTAGAGTGTTGGATGCATGTACACACAAAATGAGGGACACACTGACCTATTCTTCTAGTCAATTAATGCTGATATTATTTCCATTACTTTTGTACTCCAGTTTTGGTGTTTTCCTATTTTTGTGTGTGGTCTACTTTGGTTAATCAATTCATGTATTTTGAAAGTGTTCAAAACTGGGCCAGTGATCAGAGCCTTGCTGATGTGGCCCAACACTAACAACAATGGAGTCTGTGAAAGGCCATAGTCATTGCTTAAATTGGGACAAACTGATTGCAGAAGTTAGTCTGTCGGGTTTAAAATTAATAATAATAATAATAATAATAAAGTCTTGACCATTAGCTTGAGATTTGCTCAGTTCAGACCACTCGGCCACCCAGCAATTAAAAGAAGTACTTGTTCGGGATTCCAGGCACAAGGATAGGGCAGACAAGTTTTATGCATATATTTTATCAGGGAGACTCTGTATGGGATAATATGAATCTTTGTACAGGACCATGTATTGCTTTACATCCCAAAATTACAATAAAAGATATAATTTCCTGTTGATTGAACAAGATTTGAAAGCAATTTAGTGCACACATCTTAACAGTACTTCCTTGTACATAATTATTGACTTTTTTCGGTTTGATAATATTGTATTACACTTTGGCCAAAGTCATAGAGTTTATTTACATAGCCCAATTAAGTTTAAAATATTTATGAATGTTAGCACTGTGACAGCATCTTATATTGAAATACTGCGAACATCCAAGACATCGAATTATTTGACAAAGTCTGGACAGACACACTCTGAACCTAAAGTGATAGTGACATAATTAAGTGAAGTGGTATGAACAGGAAACCATGGCTCACCTGAAAGCCTTGATAACCAACTTGTACAGCTCTCTGTCCTCCGCAAGCCAGTCCATCATGGCATTCCAAGGCACATCACCATTGTAGCATTTATACAGGTAGCTAGCACCATTGGGTCGTCCTACAGAAAATAATATAATTTCAAAAACGGATATAGGAAGAATTTTATTCTATAACAAGAAATAACCCACCAAAACATTGCAGTGTGTGAACTTCCCGTCTACTACAGTTACTTGACAAAACATGCATTCACGAAACGCACTTTAAAAGTATTCCAATTAATGCTGACTTCTGGGAATTTTATTTTGCGTGCAATACATACCTAGAGAATTATTATTTGTGATATGATGTCTGCATTGGGTTCACATAAAGCTCATAAAGATTTTTTTAAAAAAGGTATGTATTACAAATTTTAAAAATCTTATCTCATTAATTAGCTTGATATAAATCTTCTGTTCAGGCTTCAACAGTAAGAATAGCTTTTCTTTAAAAGTTGTTAAGTTTTATTTTAAAAATGCTCTTGTAAAAAAGACATCACAACCACTGAGTACATAACATGAGTTTACCAGGTGTGTCAAAGGCTGAATAGCAGGCCATGACCAACTGACTGTAGCAGTTGGTCAGCGCATCGTCTGTTCCAACATCATCTGCCACTTTCTGGCCTGGCTGTTCGGTGACTGACCAATCCAGTGTGCTGAGTGTGTGCTTGTACCAAGCTGTGGGAAACTGGGACGTGTAACGGGCCAGCTGAGATGGCTCAATGGGCAGTTCACGCCACTTGACCGGTACACTGTATTATAATTAACATATAAGTGACAGTGTAACATTGCAGTAGGATAATTCTGTTATATATATATATACATTGTATGTTGAAAAAACAAATATATATATACTTTTTATGTTGAAAAAAGAATATATATACTTTTTATGTTGAAAAAAAAAACTTTTTATGTTGAAAAAAGTATATATAAACTTTTTATTTTTAAATTTTATTTTAAGTATTTTATTACTGCACAAGAATTACTTGCATAATTTGCAAGATTAACAGAATGAGTATGACACATATTTAAATATTAATCCCCAATCAAGAGAACTGATTTTGTTGTGCTTAAGTATTCTGTTAGCACCCTGACCAACACATGCACAAATGTAATACTTAAAATAAATAAAGAAGAAGTATAGCGGCAAAATCAGCTCCTTAAGTCCATTTGACTCAGCAATCATAATTCAGATATAAGAGAAATGACCAAACAAAGAAACACTTGTCTCGTGTGTGTGAAGGAAAAAATTGCTGTAATGAATGGATATAATAAAAAAATTTTTAAAATTATTTTTTTTTTCAACACACAAATCTGTAAGCAGATATTTTGTTTAAATAATGAAACATTTCATGGCGGCTAAACAAACAGAAAAAAGGTCTCTGCTGTTATTATACGTCATGTTACCAAAGCATGATTTACACTACATTTGCAAACAAAACACAGCATCTTACCTAATATGTGTTGAGTGCTGGCACTTGAAATCTGGTGAGCCAGCCAGATTCATCAAAGGCTTGTAGATGTGATTACCATTGGATACCATGAACTTTGAAATAGGCTTGGATGGAAACAAGGATTTCAGGCCACTGGCGGCCTCAGCTGACTTGGACGCATCATCAAAGTCAATATTTGGATGAGTACGAGGCACACTGATATCCACAGCAGGCAGACCATACTCAACATCGTCTATCAAGTCATGGTCTCTAAAAAGGCCACTGTCATGATAAGCCCCTGTGGGTTTCTTGGTAGTGTCTGGGGGAGGCAGAGTGCTTAATACTGAATGTGCGGACGCCAGTCTGTTGGAATTGTTTGTTATGGAAACAACGGTGGATATCTTATGCTGATTTTTGACCGGGCCGGATTTCTTTTTATTTTTATCGAGGTCAAAATCATCCGACCAGATGCTGTCAGTGAAGCTGTGAAGTGAAGAGGACAAAGACACCCTACGGGAGGAGTTAGAGCCCCCCGAGCCTGGACGAGAATTGTGGACGGGATTAGATTTGTTTCCGCTGTAAGGTGGCAGGGCAAAGCTATCACCACCAGCTGCAGCATGGCGAGCTACAGTTTTCTGTGTCCTGCTGGCGGCAGTCATGTTGTGGTTCAGCTCCTTGGGCGCAGTGTTGTTGTTCACCACACTGACTTTATCTTTTCTCTTGTTTCCTCCTGTGCTGTCCTTGCTGCTGACTTGACATCTCACGCAGAAACCACTCGAGTTTCTGTCAATGTCTTTCATCATCTCAATCTCCTTCTCCTTCATCTTCTTGGCCATCTCCTCCTTCTGCTTCAATTTGTTGATGTGGTGCAGCAGCACCCAAACTAGGCTCTTAGAAAAGAATGATAGTGTGACCCCAACGCTTTCTGGGGAGTCAATCACACCTATTAAAACATTGCGGGCGTCGGAGTAAGTCCTCAGCTCGACAGCATCCACGGGCGTCATGCAGTGCAGAGGATACTTGTTGAAAGAGCACAGGCCAAAGCCGTTGTTCTTGCCGTTGAATGCCTCAGTGAACTGGTCATCTATCCTGGCAGCCTCAGCTGTGTGACAAGAGGTCTCCTGCAGCTCCAGGCCTTTGATGTTCACTGTGCAGAAGCCGGCACCCCTCTCCAGGATCATGGTCCAGACCAGCCTGTCCTGATACCTTATTAGGTAATGGTTGCCTACCTGTGGTTCACCTGATGAACATCAATGAATAAAATCAGATTTGTCTCTTTAAAAAAAATAATTAAAACAAAGAAAATGGGTTACTTTAAATGACAATGCCTCTTATCCAAAAACATGTTGGTGATAAGGCATGGTATATTATCAAACTATTCAAAGAAAGCCTTATAAAATAATGGCCAGCAATTAGTTATTTGAATACAACTCACACACAGTTAACTTACATAAATTATAGTAATAACACAATGAGAGAAGGGAGAAGAAGAGGAAGACGAGAAGATAACATCAAAGAGTGGACGGGACTAAAACTAGGCGATGCTGTGCGTAGTGCAGAAAACCGAGAGGAATGGAGAAAGATAGTTTTCATGTCATCTGTGGTCCAAGGGACATAATGATGATGATTTTTACACACAAAAAACAAATCCAATAAGCCTTATAAGCTATGACTTACCCAAACTGCCGTTAGCGAATGCCCATCTTAATGCCTTAGACAGCTCTACAGTTAGCTGCCTGTAGTACAGAGTATCAACACAAGTGCTGGCAGAAGAGCCCACAGGCTCCGGCCAAAATCGAACAGGCCGGGGGTATCCAATAAAAAACAAAGGAAGTGTGAACAGGCAGAGGAGCGGAGCTGAGATGGCAGATGCTGCAGCAGCGATGGCCAGGACAACGGGGAAGAAAATGGAGTTGAGGATCAGGATTCTCACTGTAGAGGACCGGCGCTGTTTCTTTTCTGTCCACGAGGAAGTCATCAGGCCCAAAACAAAGTAGAGCTTGTTGGCAAACTGATAAAATCTATCTCTGACAACACAGGCTATGAGCAGCAGAATAGGTGCTTTTAATTCCAGCACCAGGTGGTTGCCTGATAGAATTATCAGAATTATGTGGATCACTGAAGTTTCTAGTAGTGCATGAGTCGTGCTCTGCCAAACCTGAAAAGCAGTCAAAAAGAAAACAATTAACACTTTAGCATATTACTTTTAATGCCTATATATAAACTAAAATTATAAAATAAGTTAGCATTAGTATTAATTAAGAATGTTAAACGATAACCAGATTTCTGGTTGACTGCTGATAATCAGATTTCTGGTTATCAGCTTCAGAACTGATAACCGGTTGTTGATATTTACAAAGCGATAATCACATCATTTTTTTTTTAATTTTAAGGAGAATACTATTTTAAATTTTTATTCTTATTTATTTATTAAATTGCTTTCACAAAAAAATAAAGATGCATAGTTGTGTATAAAAATTACACATTACAAATATACCGTTGACACATATAAATTTAACATATATATATATAACACATTAAAAAACGTTCAACTGAATTGTATGATTAATAATATTTTAATATATAGATTAAAATAGATTGTGGTTCAGCTCCTTGGGCGCAGTGTTGTTGTTTATGGTGTAAACCGATTCTGACAAATAATAACACAGCATTAAAATTTGATTTATATTTCAGAGATCATCAACTATGAAAGTTCTCGGGTTTAAAACATGAATTATTCCAGTTTTACTTTTAGGAAACTTACCCATCTAAAGGCTCGAACTGTGCTGAATACAAATATAATACTCATAGAAGTAGACATGCCATCAGTCATGGGTACCAACATTACATCTGAGCTGGCAACTTGTAGGGACAAGTAAACTACCATCAGTAGTGGAGATACTGTGGAGAACAGAAAAAGGCTACACGCAGGGAGATGCTGTAGGGAGCACAGAAAAGTCTATGTGTAGAGAGGTGCTGTAGGGAACACAGAAAAGTCTATGTGTAGAGAGATGCTGTAGGGAACACAGAAAAGTCTATGTGTAGAGAGATACTGTAGGGAACACAGAAAAGTCTATGTGTAGAGAGATACTGTAGGGAACACAAAAAAGTCTATGTGTAGATTACTTGAGCAGAGGTTATGAGAAAATTCCTAGAGCAGGAGTTATATGCTCATACAAATTATATGATGTTTACCCCCCCCCCCCCCCCCCCCCAAGCACTGATTACTGGGAGTAAGAGTGAGCATTTAGTTTTATAACATTTGCAAATTAATCATTTCAAAAAAAAAAAAAAAGGTCATGCCGATTAATTTGTAAACTAGTTGAATAGGCCAATTACCAATAAATTGCAGATAAGTGGTGCAAACCTGGATGTTGGAATATAGAACTAATAAAGAATTGCAGCGAATTTATAAATAATACAGATCTAAATGATAAATTCATATTTTCCAACAGTATTTTTTAAAATAATTCCCCTATTTCTTTTTTCCCACAGTATGGGGGAAAAAGGCTTATTAAAATTAAGAATTTTGAGTTTCTCGCTACTGTTAATTACATTCCAAAGATTTGAACATGCACATACAGTATATATTGCTACATCAGGAGACACTGATCCAGATGCACTCACCCCAGCTGATGATAATGCGTCTAAGTGTCCCAAACACAGCCAGGCGCCTCTTGACTCTGGTAAACTGCTTTGGGGATTGTGAATTGTGGGGGAACAAAGGATTTCTCCAAAGGCCAAAGAAAACAAACACGCTCTGTAGATCTCTCAGAGTCTTTTCCAGAACACACAAACAAATTATGCAATACCCAATGATTCTGACAACGTCTGCAGAGAGTTTGTTTACATGGTAGTTTGTGACTCCTGAAGCCACAGCAACAACTGCCAACATTGAAATGTGATAGAGGAAAGTGGACCAGCACCAAGACCACAAGAATCCATGGACAGTTCCATGCTGCGGGGCTAAAGATGCTAAAATAGATGGCCGATTTGATGCCACCCTGTTATTGTTGCTCTTACAAAAAGCTGCCCGAATCTGAAACAATTATATATAAATACTTTTTAAAAGAAATTAAATTACTATAATTTTTCAAAGTAATAAAAAGAAATAATATCAAAGATACTAAAAAGTATCATTTTAATTAATTTTATTGTTAACAGTCACAAGTTAAGGTAATTAATAATTAATATTTCTTGATGATTGATATCAACAATTTCATGGACATGGTTATCAAAATATTTTTGCCAATTAGTTTTAACTAAGTTAAAATGAAACATTTCAAGTGAAATCATGTTCAGGTTATTAATTGTTTCTCTGTCTATTCCATTATTAATAGAACAATTTCAGAATAGAGTCAAACATTTAACTACAACCCACCTGTGTGCCTAAAGATCCTAAATCACAACTGAGGAGATAGCCTGTGAGTGCTGCAAACACGACAGCACTGAAGCAGGTATTAAGAAAGTAGCAGCCAAGGAAAGCTCCAGTCGCTACAACTACGTTGAACAAAAGTCTGGAGCAGAAAAATTATGAGACATTTTTAAGTTCTTCTCATATCACATGCAATGGGTTTTCAGTCGCTACAACTACGTTGAACAAAAGTCTGGAGCAGAAAAATTATGAGACATTTTTAAGTTCTTCTCATATCACATGCAATGGGTTTTCAGTCGCTACAACTACGTTGAACAAAAGTCTGGAGCAGAAAAATTATGAGACATTTTTAAGTTCTTCTCATATCACATGCAATGGGTTTTCAGTCGCTACAACTACGTTGAACAAAAGTCTGGAGCAGAAAAATTATGAGACATTTTTAAGTTCTTCTCATATCACATGCAATGGGTTTTCAGTCGCTACAACTACGTTGAACAAAAGTCTGGAGCAGAAAAATTATGAGACATTTTTAAGTTCTTCTCATATCACATGCAATGGGTTTTCAGTCGCTACAACTACGTTGAACAAAAGTCTGGAGCAGAAAAATTATGAGACATTTTTAAGTTCTTCTCATATCACATGCAATGGGTTTTCAGTCGCTACAACTACGTTGAACAAAAGTCTGGAGCAGAAAAATTATGAGACATTTTTAAGTTCTTCTCATATCACATGCAATGGGTTTTCAGTCGCTACAACTACGTTGAACAAAAGTCTGGAGCAGAAAAATTATGAGACATTTTTAAGTTCTTCTCATATCACATGCAATGGGTTTTCAGTCGCTACAACTACGTTGAACAAAAGTCTGGAGCAGAAAAATTATGAGACATTTTTAAGTTCTTCTCATATCACATGCAATGGGTTTTCAGTCGCTACAACTACGTTGAACAAAAGTCTGGAGCAGAAAAATTATGAGACATTTTTAAGTTCTTCTCATATCACATGCAATGGGTTTTCAGTCGCTACAACTACGTTGAACAAAAGTCTGGAGCAGAAAAATTATGAGACATTTTTAAGTTCTTCTCATATCACATGCAATGGGTTTTCAGTCGCTACAACTACGTTGAACAAAAGTCTGGAGCAGAAAAATTATGAGACATTTTTAAGTTCTTCTCATATCACATGCAATGGGTTTTCAGTCGCTACAACTACGTTGAACAAAAGTCTGGAGCAGAAAAATTATGAGACATTTTTAAGTTCTTCTCATATCACATGCAATGGGTTTTCAGTCGCTACAACTACGTTGAACAAAAGTCTGGAGCAGAAAAATTATGAGACATTTTTAAGTTCTTCTCATATCACATGCAATGGGTATCTCCTTGTGAGATTACTTAAAATATGTCAAGTATACTTTATTTTTTTTAAAACCTGGTCAAAATTAAACAATGATCCTCATCCTAAAGGAAAAAACGTACTCATTTACTTTGCTTAAAAGATTCCAAATGTGTAGCCAGCAGACAGCATTTGACATAACAAGCTCACTGATAACTTATAAGCATACCTTGTTTAAATCTCTCTCTATCTCGATATATATATCTAAACAATAACAAGTCTTCTAATGATCACGATTAAAATATTATTTTACATCACATTATATCTTTAACATATATTTGAACACAATTTTGTTTACTCTTCAAAACTATGTGAGATCAACCAGCCAAGTGAAAAAGCTTAAAATGACAAAAATACCTTGGGTTCGAGGCAGCAGGTGAGCCCCCTAACATGAAGACAAGGAATTGCTCGAGCAACCATAAAAACAAAACTTCAGCTGAAGGTAGAAGGCCAATGAACCATAGCAGTGGCAATAACACAAACACAATGTGTAAAGCTTGATTAGGAACTGACAGGTCAGGATTGTACCTTAACAGAAAGATAAAAAAGCATTCAAATGATCAGACATGGCATTTTTTTTTTTAATTCATAATTTTTTGTACTTTGCTTTGAGAGATATCTCTCCCTCTCTCTCCCCCCCCCCCCCCCCCAATGATTATCTTGCAGCTGAATTGAGAAATATTAATGAATTTAATCTCGTGTGGAGTTTCTGATCTCCCATCAAGCGCCTCCCCAGGTGGCGGATAGGGGAATGCCCACCAGATATGGTAGGTACTGGGGAAATCAAATACCCAGGGTGGACCAAAATCAGAGCCTGCTGCCTTGCAGGGAGTGGACGAAACCACAAAGGCTAGGGTACCCTTCCCAAAATTAAGGGCAGCTCTCCGGAGAGTTGCGAGGGGCATCCCCCCCAGACGGTTGTGCGCAGGGCTAACAACTCTGCTGCGTAAAAACTCTTTGTTACAAAAACGCAGACAAGAGCAACAAAAGACTTTACGGTCCTGGGAGAAGATAGATTCCCAGCCGCGGAATGCATGACGCCAAGTAGTGAAAGCCAGAATCTGGAAACTACTAGGCCGACGACCATCATCTCCACCAGGACCACCACCGCCATTGGAACATGGAATGTACGCACCATGTATGAGACAGGAAAGACTGCACAAGTAGCCGCTGAGATGAGGAATTATAACCTCGCCATACTAAGAATCAGCGAGGCAAGATGGATCGGGTGCGGACAGAAGAGACTAGCCTCAGGAGAGATGCTGTTATTCTCAGGGCACGAGGGTGACAATGCACCACACACTCTGGGCGTGGCCCTGATGATATCCAGGGCAGCCCAAGGAGCACTCATTGGATGGGAGGCGCATGGGCCTAGAATACTCACAGCAACCTTTCGGACCAAAAAACACAGAATCAATTTGGATGTTATCCAGTGCTACACTCTGGGCGTGGCCCTGATGATATCCAGGGCAGCCCAAGGAGCACTCATTGGATGGGAGGCGCATGGGCCTAGAATACTCACAGCAACCTTTCGGACCAAAAAACACAGAATCAATTTGGATGTTATCCAGTGCTACGCACCAACAAACGAAAGTGAGGAGGAAGACAAGATGAATTCTATAACAGATTGCTTACCATTACCCAGGGTCGCCCTAGGCGAAACATTGTCATCCTCATAGGAGATCTCAATGCCAAGATCGGCAGTGACAACAAGGGCTATGAAGAAGCCATGGGGCGACAGGGGATAGGAGAAATGAATGATAACGGAGAAAGATTTGCCGACCTATGTGCCACAACAAATCTAGTCATAGGCGGGAGCTTATTCCAACACAGGAGGATACACAAGGCCACATGGGTTTCACCGGACCTCCAAACGATGAACCAAATAGATCATGTGTGTATTGGGAAAAAATTCAGGCGATCTCTCCAAGATGTACGTGTCAGAAGAGGATCTAGGGGGCTCACCTGCTGCCTCGAACCCAAGACCACCATCTTCTAGTGGCCCGGCTGAGACTAAAACTGAAAAGGCACTACACTGAGCAGACATCATATAGGTTGCGCTACAACACCCCCCTCTTGAAAGATATGGCCAAACAGGAAGAGTTCAGGATCACTCTGTCCAACAAGTTCCAAGTCCTACAGGAACTGCTAGGAGACGAGACGATCGATGGAAAGTGGCAGGGAGTAAAGAAAGCAGTCAAATCAACATGTCAGGAAGTGTTGGGAAACAGGAAACATACACACAAAGAATGGATAACAGCAGATACATTGAAAGTGATAGAAGAGAGAAAAGGGAAGAAGGCAGAAATTAACAACAGCCGTACACGAGCGCAGAAAGTTAGGTTCCAAAAGGAGTACTCAGAGGAAAATAAGAAAGTAAAGAAAAGCGCTAAGATGGACAAAAGGAACTTTGTAGACATGCTTGCCAAAGAAGCGGAAGAAGCAGCCTACCAAGGAAATATGCGGGAATTGTTCACTACCATCAAGAAGTTGTCTGGAAAGTTCAGGAAGCCAGAGAGACCAGTGAAGGACAAAGATGGTAAGAGCATACCAAATGAGGAGCAACAGAGAGGCAGATGGAAAGAACACTTTGAGGAACTTCTAAACAGGCCAGAGCCAAGTAACCCACCAGATATTCAGCCAGCTGACAGTGACCTGGCTATTGACTGCAACGCACCCACCAAAGAAGAGATCCGTATTGCCATCAAACAACTTAAAAATGGCAAGGCTGCAGGACCGGATGGCATCCCAGCAGAGGCACTGAAGGCTGACTTGCACACCAGTGTAGAGATGCTTCACCCACTGTTCTTGAAGATCTGGGAGGAGGAACAGGTACCTTCGGAGTGGAAGGAGGGATACCTCATTAAAATCCCAAAAAAGGGGGACTTAAGCTCCTGCTCCAACTATAGAGGGATCACCTTACTGTCCATCCCATGCAAGGTTTTCAACCGCGTACTACTCAACAGAATGAAAGAAACTGTTGACCCCCTGCTGCGGGACCAACAGGCTGGCTTCCGGACCAACAGATCCTTTATTGACCAAATTGCAACACTGCGCATCATCCTAGAGCAATCCCTGGAATGGAACTCACCCCTCTACATCAACTTCGTTGACTACGAGAAAGCCTTTGACAGTGTGGATAGGCAAACCCTCTGGAGACTGTTGAGACATTATGGAGTCCCGCGGAAAATCACGGACTTGATCAGAAACTCTTAAGAGGGTTTGACCTGCCGAGTGGTCCACGGACAACAGGTGATGGATGCTTTCCAGGTGAAGACCGGTGTGAGGCAGGGATGTTTGCTTTCGCCTTTCCTGTTCCTATTGGCCATTGACTGGGTGATGAAAACTTCCACACAGCAGAAGCGGAATGGTATTCAATGGACCTTGTGGGACCAGCTTGATGACCTCGATTTTGCTGACGATCTTGCCCTTCTCTCCCATACCCAACAACAGATGCAGGAGAAGACCAGAAATATTGCAGACACTTCTGCACGTATTAGTCTTAATATTCACAAGGGGAAGAGCAAGGTCCTCAAGGTCAATGCCGCTACCAATACAGAACCCATCAGGCTCAAAGAGGAAGCACTCGAAGAGGTAGAGAGCTTTGTCTACCTTGGCAGCATCGTGGACAAGCAAGGTGGGACAGATGCTGACATCAAAATAAGGGTAGGAAAGGCACGGGCAGCCTTCCAACAACTAAAAAATATCTGGGCCTCCAAACACCTAAATACCAAACTGAAGATCAGAACCTTCAACACAATGGTGAAACCGGTTCTACTGTATGGTGCAGAAACATGGAGAACCACTGCTGGGAATATGAAGAGAATCCAGTCCTTCATCAATAACTGCTTAAGAAGGATTCTCGGGATTCATTGGCCCGACAGAATCAGCAACCAGAAACTGTGGCAGCGGACAAAGCAAGAACCGGTAGAACAAGAGATCCTCCAGAGAAGATGGAGATGGATTGGCCATACGCTCAGGAAACCTGCCTCCAGCATAACTAGACAAGCCTTGAATTGGAACCCTCAAGGAAAACGGAAAAGAGGCAGGCCTAGGAACACTTGGTGCCGTGAAGTGGAGGCGGATACCAAGAAACTTGGCCACACTTGGGGGAGGCTGGAGAGATTGGCTCAGGATCGTGATGCCTGGAGGGCTCTTGTAGGCGGCCTATGTCCTAATCACAGACGTCCATGAAGATCGGCTGCTGTTCCTCGAGGACGAAAAGGCGAAAGAAGAATGAATTTAATGTGAAGAAAATATATACATTTGAGTATAATTTTTTTCACTGATTAAATAATTCTCAAGTAATTTAAATTGCAAGCATGCTGCAACCTGTAAAATCTGATTTTATTTCATAGAAACCAATGAATGGGGAAATTGTCTTATTGAAATATTTTGTTAGGTAAAATAATATGACACACACAGCAAAAAAACAACAACTCATAATCTAATCACCTTCAGTATGTTTTCAAATATTATATGCAACAGTGGCAGGGAATTTCATTTTCATCAAATTTGTGGTTGATTTTAAATGTTTACTTTGAGAGCTCAAGAATCTTAAATAATAATCTTATATCACAAACTCTACTGTGTTGAAAGTCAATCATAGATAACTAATTTTAAAAAGATATTTTCAAATTAATTGAATAATGTGTTTTTGAATGTGTACTTTTTTTTTTCCAAATTAGTTCATGAATTTACATTACCTGTAAACATTTATTTTTGCCACTGGCAATTAACTTTTTTTACCCACCAATTCACTATATGCACGCTATAACATATGAGAGCATAAAGAGGTCGTGTAAGTGGTAGCATCTCAAATGAATCTGTAGTACGATATATCGCTGGCTCGGGGGGTGCTGTTGTGGTCAGCGAGTACTGTGTAATGCTAATGGTCAACCATCCCAGTATAAAAATGACTGTGGTTGCACCATAATTGTAATAGTACAGCTTGTTTATGGAGTAGGGTAGCAAGTACCAAAATCCCAGGCCACAAACTGCACCTAATTTGAAGGAAAAAATTGCACTTAGAAACATGATATCCTCTCTAAACAAAGATTAATGTATGGGGAATGCTGAACTCTATAAAACAAATATTATCAGTTGTCATAAACTAGTCAACTAGACAAGCTTAGAAAATATTTTTCTCCTTACAGTAACTAAATATTTATTATAAACGTTTTACTCAATCAGTGTTCAAACAAAACATTTTCATTTCAAGAGCTAATGTTTTTATATTCAACTTGATGCTCAAAGAAAAATAAATTTGGGAGAAGGTGTCAAAATATATATACCTGATAACAAAGCATGCAGAGCTATATTTATTTTAAATCTTTTGGGTGGTATGACAAAAGCTAGAGTCTCTGCTCCACAGCAAGACTGAAAGTCGATTTCATCTTCATCCGCCAAAATATTCTTCCTTTTTACACTAATGTGTAGGTTTTCTTTCTCCTTCATCTCGACAACAGTTGTAATTGTCTGCACCACCACGACAAAAATGATAATGCATGCACCAAACAAGCAGCTGTACAATGGAAGAAAGTTTCCAATCTGATCGTCTGTGTAGGCAAGCTCCAGAACTAGTGTGAAGATGCAACCAAGTAACACAGGAACCAGCCACAATGCAATCTGAATCAAAATATGTGGTCATAGTACAAGCATATGTATTGAAAAAAAAAGAAGTAAATTTAACAAATAAAGTTGAAACTTACTAATTTGGTTTTTAATTACAATAGCAATTAAAAGTGTTTTTTTTTAAATCTTTGTTCTAACTTCCAGACTGCTTAAGTTAATTGATTTTTAACCTAAACCAGCATTTCCCAACTTTTAAGTTTGGCAGACAGGTGGACATATTTTGACATTGCATCAGGGGCCGGTGCCAGATTTATAATTACATTTTCTTTTTGTTCGACCATAATATTCATGTTGTGCGGACTGGCAACATAAGGCTTGCGGGTCAGCACCCAAACAAGTTGTGTGCAAGTGTGATAAAAGAAAAGATCATTGTGAAAAATCTTTCACCCCAGGCAAAATTTTTAGAAATTTGAGCAATAATTCACACAAAAAAAAACTATTGATCTGATGAGATCTAATTAGGAATTAAAAATATTTTTTTTTAACTTTGACAACTTGTCAGTTCTGATATATTTAATACCCGATTCCTTATTTTTCATCAATTGCATGCTCAGGCACAGCATTAATAGAATAAACACAATGATGACTGCACTTAGAAATCTTGGTTATTTCTCCAAAAATTTTAAAAAGCTAAGCTACTTACTTGGTTGGCATAAACATAAAATGGGGCATCATGTCCGAGTTTCACCTTCAGCCCTCCTAGGACAGTCTGTGGTATCCGCTTATACAAGAAAGCCCGCTTGTACTCATTTAACAGTGGTACACCCATACCCATGTTGGTGTATAATTTACTGAAATGCACTTTTTTGGTTCAATGACTTGTCAATTTGAGAAAGGTAACCGGCCATTGTAATAGATTTATATCCAGAGCATAAACCTGAATTTCTGAAAGAAAAGAATGGATGAGCCGTTTGGGTAATATGGTACTGTGTTTGAGTAAAGTCAAACGCACTCTCCCCAAACATGAGAAATGGCAAGACATGATGTAAATACTTATCCTTTCAGATGTACTGTATATATAAAAATTACTGCATGAATGACTAAATACACATTTTTCATTTTTTCTAAATCATTTAATTGAAAAATAATTAGTTATTAAGGCCTAACTTAAATAAGGATTCAAAACTGAGTGTTATTATTAGCAATATTTTAGCATATTACTGTTACTTTTAGGCCTGTCTATAAACTATAAAATAAGTCTAAATAGTCTATCTATATTTACAAAATCTTCTTCTTCTATATTATATCTTCTATATTTTGAGGGCCCACGATCAATGTATTGATCATTTTGGTTCCTATAACTGTAGGATAATAATATATTTCTTAGATTAAAAAATAAATCATAATAATTAATAGCATATAGAGTATAGACAAAGCCCCCTGGAAAGATGCCTGTGCCTGTAAGAAAAACTGGTTAATGTGATTTTAACCTCTTCGCTACCGATGACGTCGACGTCATGATCACCCACTTTCAAATACCAAGGACGTCACATAGTCGTCATAACAAAAAGGCAAAGAACTTTTCTGAAATACCAAGGACGTCGACGTCATATTTCAATGCTATATATTTCTTTATTGGTTTATCTAAAGGGGAGTTAAAAAGCGAATTGGATAGAGAATGAAATTACCGGAAATTTCTTAGTTTTTTAGTTTTGTTTTGCTGAGTCAGCAAAAATCGTTGTCAAAATCCAGCCGTAGTTAAGAGGTTAATGTGAAGAGATAGCACCACGTTTTTTACCAAGGCCACCATCTTGGTTGCCGCAACCCTATGTCCTAAATTTATCCCTAAACCTAACCTGAACCCTAAATCTATACCTGAACCCTAAACTTATCCCTAACCTGGGTTTTGACCCTATCGGAACCAGGGTTTTGACCCTATCGGAACCAGGGACAAAACACTCAAATGACGTCATAGTGATATCTCTTTGGATTAGCCGAAAAACTGATTGTGAACAACAGTAAGTAGTCTATGTAGAGGTCCTGTTTGTAACTGGGCATAAAATTTTGATTAATTTAGTTAGAAATTAGACTTAAGTAAGTAACTTTAGTTAGAGTGCCATAAGTGCTGGTACTTAGTGTCATAGTAAGACTTCCTCTGAAATGTGAATCCAACTAATACTAATACACTAGTTATTACTAATACTAATAGCCTCACTTTTTAACTTATTTACTTACTAATTAAGGGGAGGTGTGGGTGAAAAATCTAAAATTTTTGTTTAGCTTCGTATGGGAATTTTTTTATCTACACCATATTGGGTATTGTAAATGAGGTAGAAAACAGGTTTAAAAAAAAAAAAATTTCCATTGGTTGCCTTTGTAACCCATAAAAACCTCCGCAATTTCAATTTTGTTAGTGTTTTTCAAAACACTAAGGCTTTTACAAATATTAAGTTATTGCTATCAGATTTTAAAAATAGATTATTTAACCTATAATAAATCTTTGTATAACAGGACTTTTTGATGTAATAACTAGTTATAAATCAACAGGGTCACAAATTGTGCCCCCATTTTTTTTCAAAAAATTGGGGTGTGGGTGAATTCTTTTTTAAATATTTCCTTTTCTAAGATAGTTATCTTAATTCTAGGTTATTCAAATGTTTAATATTGGTCTATAAACATACTGTGAAAATTTGGTGAGGTTTGGATAATAAATAAAAAAGTTATAGGAATATTGGTGACCAAAAATATTGAAAACGAGAAAACTGAAATAACGAAGAAAAACGACAAAAACAATGAAAATATCAATGAAAAATAGAATATTTATATTCAGATTGGACTGAAAACTTTTTATTAGGCTATTGTGGACATTTATTATCCTTTTCCAGGTTGTTTTGTCTTTTTTTCCTGACCACTCAACTTTTCCCTGCGATTGAAGTATTATTATCTATTATTCTGTTTTTGTCGAAAAAATAATAATTTGCTCATTTTGAAGAATTTCAGCTTTATAAAAGTCTTCAAAACCATAAAATTAAGTTATGTGAAAATGCAATTTCCAAATAGTTATTTGGCATTGTCAATGTATCCTGAAAATGAACCTGTTGGTCTTGTAGAAAAATTGTAAGTTCTGTAAGTTCAAACGACGGAATGAATATTGACATTCGAAAAATGTTCTGATTTCTACACAACTTTTGAATCACTTGAGTTGCAACAGGTATTTTCTCAACAGCTTATTAACAGTTTTTTTATGTGAGCCAGAAAACTCATGAGTGATCACTCCATTGAAAAAAACTTATTAGTTACTGTGTCAAATTTTAACACTAATCATGTTGCAAATCACATTGCATAGAGATACACTGTTGAAACAAGGTTATTATTGATGTGTTCCTTTCAACTGCAGTCTTATTCTTTTTGTCCTTGAATAACATATAATGAGCCTTGTAAATTAATCTGTGTTAGTCTTCTCTTGCATCCTCTGCCTGAGTTTACTATTATTTCGATGTATCGAAAGTATGTTGCGACGAGGAATCTGTAACAAATGGAACACATACTTAGGGCACGCTTTCTTTTTTCATGTAGAAATTGTCATTTGGGCTAAATGGGCCAAGGCACAACAGATCAGTGTAGTTTATCAACAGCAAATATAATGCATGTTGTATTCCATTGAGATCCGCAAACTCATTGCGCGTCTCCTCAATCATTCCTGAAAACAATAAACTTGTAGTTAGATATTTTTTTATTAAAAGCTTCTCAACAATAAAATATAAGGCTAAGGACATTAATGAATGATAGGTCGTACTTGTTGACAAGTATTTCAAGCAAATTTTGTTAGAATGTTAGGGCTTCAGAATAAAATAAAACAAAATGTCATGTGTGTGACGCGATAAGAAAAATAAGAAATGTAAAATATTACTATTATATTATATCAATAGTCAATAGCTATACTATAAATATAGTACAATGTAGTTCAAATATCACATTTACTAAATTAATAAATTGTTTATTAGTCTACTGTAACTATCACTAAGCTAACAGTAACAGTGTTTACTAAAAATAATAAAAGTATAAGCCTTTGTTTGTTCAAACATTGTAAAATAGTGAGTATACGCTTAGCCTTAGGACTAATTGAAAGCGTATATTAAAATTGAATCTAAGTGACAAAACGACTTACCATTATAATTGAATTTATTGGGATGGCATTTTCTATCTTCTTCCTGCTAGTGAAGTAGCGTAGAGGTGCTTGAATTGACTACGATCCGAGTAGGACTAGTACTAGGACTCTTTAGTTTAGTAGCTTAGTGTACTCAGTCTTAGTCTTCTCCGAAATAGAAGAAGTATAATTAATTGTGTTTTTCATGGCAATTAATCACAGCCAAAACATTTTGTTTGGTTATTTACTTATTTAGTGTTTTTTTTTACCTCCTCAAATGTTTTTATTTGCGACAAATGACCATCGACATTGCTAGGCCTCACGAAATTAGCAACGATTTGTTTATACCGGAAGTATTTATTACCAACTGAGTTCCTACACAGGGACCAATCAAAATGGTTATTTTAATCAAAGGTCAGGGCTAGATCACGTGATACACGAAGAATGTCAGGAAAATACCCAATTTTGCGAGATTTTATCGCCGATTGAATGCTTCGGTTGCTTTCGTAATTTTCTTTGTGACGAAACGTTGAGTTTATCTAAAACCGGAAATCACCAACTTTCCAACCATACCAAATACGTTGGGATTGGGCGGTTCGAAATAATCATAACAAAGCGGTAAAAACACTAAACAATCGGACAATTTTGACATTTTTCTGATTGATAGGGTCAGGAAAATTGTAATTTATTATATTTTACAACTTACTTTTGTAAAAACAAATATAAAATTTCAATAAAGAAATGGTTAATAAAACCAAATAAACAATAATATTTTTTTTATCAAAATTTGACATTTTCGCCCATTTCTCACCCGCACCTCCCCTTAACCAGCAGCAGACTAAGCTAACAGTCTCGATTCTGCAGTGTCAGTGACACCTGACTTACACGTAATTAACTACACTTACACTTAACTTCAGTTCAGTCTCAGTCAGTTAGTTGAGTTAGGGCAGTTAGGCTAGCTTGCCTTTTATTTCTCAGTGACACTCTCACTCGCTATGAAACAAACTTTGAAAAAAATAAACAATAAGAAAATGGAAGTTACGATAAAAATTCTATAAGTTGTCAACGCTCTACAAAGCAACAAAGCAGAAGCGTGAAGTCCTTAGCTTAGTATGGCCTAAATATTGTTTGTTATGGTTCTGGTATCTGTAGACAGGAAAAAATGTTAGGCTGAGTTTCGAACACATTACATTTAATAATTCATCACTATTCATTATATTCTTTACATTTCATGGATTCATCATATTATTTGTATAATTCTATTTTTACTAGATTTGTAAAAAATATCCTATATAATTATACATTCGAAATCACCAATTCTGTGCTGAATGTTCCTATTACGTCAAACGTATAAATAAGAACCAAATGGTTACCACTGTTGTGCAATATAATAAGACATAACTCTACGATCTTCGAAGTTGAATCATGACAAAGACCCATTGATGCATTTACAGTGAAAGTTCCAACGAATATATTTCATCACAAAATGGATCCTATACATTTTTTGTAACTTAAGTCACTATGGCCGCTTTTGGATCCTACCCCTCACACCCCCTCCCCCCAAACCTCATCAGGTATGTCAACTGTCAAGTCCATATTTTTGTTGTTTTGTTTGGCGGATTCTATTGTCCGAACATTTCTTTTAGAAAAAAGCTGACAAGTCTCTTTGGAAAATCATTTCACACCTTATCAAATTATTCAAAACTTACAAATTCTTGGCTTAAATAAACGTGACGATGAGTGGAACCAGCGTGAGCAACAAACACGTTGAAAATCGAATGATCGATATCGGCGCATCTAAAAAAAATAGGCCAAATATTGTTTGCCCCGGTGTACCCAGGCCAAAGTTCATGTGGTGCATTCAGCCACTTCGTAATTCTTTCCCCATAAAAATGTCATGTCCTAAGGAACTTTAGGATGTCCGTGTCAACAGTACATTTCAATTTATTTTGTTTGCCCCCAATCCCCCGAAAAAAAAATCTCAAAAGTTTAAAGACAACGTAAACCTCGTCATGACTTCATCACAAAATTTAGATATAAAAGTATAAAATAGTTGACAAAAGTTTTATTTGGGCTCTTTTAAAAATGGTCTTTACCGTCTAAGCCCTAAGCCGTCTAAGCTCGCGCCTCAATGACTTTGAAATAGGGCCTCGGCTTTGAGGCTTCCAGGAAAACCTGAGTCATATCTCTTATAGTGGAAGAAGAGCCCTCACTTATAAGGACTGGAGTTATTATTACTATTATTTTCTTCTTGTTGACGTTTTTTTTCTACAGGCGAGGTAGCTAGCTCACGCCAACCATCTTCCTTTTGCAACCAAAGTCTAATATAAATAATTTAAATTAGACACTTCCATGAACAGGCGATACATGTCATGTAGGCTTATATGATTAGTCTACTCAGAGGCCATCCATATATAAAGACACCATGTGACGTACAAATGAGCTTTCGACCCCAATCCCAAAAAATAAAATCAATTTTGTTATAGACAATTAGGACATCCCATTAAAATTTGAGTAACAAATTTTCTCCGCTGCCTGAAACAGCCCAGTGGTTCCCCAAGATGAGCGCGTTGAGGCCCTGGGGAGCCACGGCTTCCTCAAAGGGGTGTCGTGAAATATATCACACTTTTCATAATTTTTTCTCCACTTTTTATCCAGTGACAGGAAACGATATCCAGAGGATCTGGTGCAAACCGGTAAGTCATACAAGGATTAACTGCTTGTCAAAGTTCATGCAATTGTTTACTTGGTGGCATTTGGTAACCTACATTCAAAAAATCAAGTTTTATTTATTTTGACCCAACTGTGGTGTAATGAACAGGTACGGTATTATCTAAATTTAATAACACCTTTATTGGAATCATATATTGCGATTCAAATATATTTCACTACTGTAACTCACAATGTAGCCTGAGTTTTATTTTAAGACCTAAGAAAAGGAAGCAAAATTTAAATATTATTCTTTATGGCACCATGATTGACCTCCCCAATTTGTGGGTTAAACATTAACAGGTGGGGAGTAGGTTTAGGGGGGAAAACGTTTTGGAAGCCCTGTCATGAAGTGAGATAAAATGCTGTCGTTTGCCCCCCCCCCTCCCCCCTTTTTTCCGCTAATGCAGCTGTTGTCACAAGCATGGGGGACCACAGTAATTTACTAGGCTAAATATTACTGTTAGGATATCTAGCCAATGCTTTGTGAGAACACAGAACAACAGTATGAAGATAATTATGAAACATTGTAGTGATATTTTATAGCTATAGCCTTTAAAAAAAATAATTAGAAACATGTGTTTATTAGAGATATTAGAGACTTTCAGAATTTCTGGATAATTACTGCAGAATTTGGGCATAAAAATAAATGTGCATACTTTCTGCCTAGACACCCCACCCCAGCCACACCCTCCCCTCTTAGTAGATGGCAACTAAGGGCATGTTCAAGACAATATGTTCATTAAATGTACATAATATTAAATTACTAGATCTACCCTGCCAAACATTTGCGACAGCAGTGCGTGAACTTCCCATCTACTTAAGGTACTTGACAAAACATGAACTCAAGTAATGCACATTTAAGAATCCCAATTTTCGCTACACCACTTCCTCCACGATACGTCACTGCACACTTTTTATTTCACGCCCATGAACTATATTAACTATTTTGATGTCCCAACCACTTTTAAACCAATTACTTTTTTTACACCATACTCAAATTGAGAAAATATTATGTGCCAAATGCAGTTACATTATTTTTTTTTAAAATATTAAATTTAGTGTAGTTATCGGGAATTATATTTTGCGTGCTATTGAACTCATTATTGAACCATTCTTTCAAACATTTAGAATTATTTGTAATATGCTCTCAATACCGAATTCGCTGATTAGGAAGCAGTCTATCAGGCAGCAGTCCACGAGTCACACCAGAAGCGTAATATATATGAGAGATAATTAAGCCGACAAAAATAGCATGATGGGTCTAAGTTCTGTGGTCGTATAAAAATATGATTTATGTCTTTTAATGCAATACGTTTTTAAATTCTAATTACATCTGTAGGTGAGCGCACTTTCTGATTATTGGGTATGACTTCTGCAAACTAAATAAATGGACCTAGCTGAAACTATAAATGTTTGGGTAAAATTATATTATGCACAGTTTAGCAGGATCATAAGTACAAGTATAAGTAAGCTATATTTTTTTTAAGCCCCTGATGCTGTACTTTCGTACAGGCTGCCTATAGTTACATTGTTACATTTAAAAATATCATAAACTTATGATAAACCAGAGTCATTTGAAAAATGATCTTTAATCATTATTAATATTATAGGGCTTATTGAGATGCACAAACGCTTGAATTTGTAGAAACACTGTGCAGAAATAAGTTGATTACATCATACAACTTTAAACAAAAACAAAGAAAGACACCATACGTTTCATCAACACCTAGCAAAAATACAGGAATCTGTATAATTTTCTATGATAGTAAACATATTATGAAATAGGTATGACTTTTAAATAATATATCTGTCAGTGTTTCCAAAACTTCTGGGTTTGGCAGACCAGTTGACATGATTGGAAATTGTGTAGGGACTGGTAACATCTTTACTAATTATATTTTCTTTTTTATTAGACCATAAATATTCATGTTGTGGAACGCTGATCTATATAGTTTCACATTATGTTTCAGATGTGGTTCTCACACTGGCGTTGAAAAAAAAATATCTTCTAAATAACCAGAAGACATATGCAGGACAATAAACATTACAGACAAATTAAGAAAAATATGAAAATTTAAATGAACATAAGACATATATTAATCATATAATGTTAAATGGATTTTAGATAAATATACCGTAACAAATAACAATATTAACTGAATTAACTATTTGCAGGTGTGACTGATGGCTGTTTGCGCCAGAGTAAAAACCCCAGTAGTACCCAAAATACCTAGAATAAAAAAAACAACCCAACACAAATCCAGGCATCCTCTGGAAGTTAGGACCAATCAACCTCAGATAGTGACTTATGTAATAGAGTAAAATCCTGATTAAAACCCCTGCTGCCTTGCAGCTCGAACTCCAATGGTTAAGGGTACAATTAAACCCAGACAAAAAAAATCTGGAGATGTTCTCGGGGCCGTGGCAAGCAAAAAGCCTAGGTCAAATCCTGAACTTACGCCCCCTAAAAAAAGTAGATATTAATACACATTTTGCAAGAGAAATTAGGATTTTTGGCACCCACGCAAAATGGTCCCTGGTTGTACTCAGTATTATTTACTGTCAATTGATATTTCCATGGGTGTCTATTAGGGTAACTGGAAAACATTTGATGGATGAAAGAAAATAATTTTGTTTTAAAAATAACAATCAGCTGGTTGTAAAGCTATTTTTAAAAAAGGCCTTATAAACCAAGTATAAATACAGTTAGTCAATTACCCTGAAGATCATTTTTGTTTCCTGATCCTCATATCCCTGAGCCATACACACATAAAAAAACTGCAACTCATTCAATTTTGTTTAAAAATTTGGTGTCTGGGTCTTAAATTTGTTGCATGAATTAATTCAGAATGTAAAAATCCTTCAGCAAAATCATTTCCAGTTAGATACCAGTAGTCTAAATATGCCTATATTATAAGTACATGAATATGCCTATACTATCATTACATAAATATGCCTATACTATCATTACATAAATATGCATATACTACCATTACATAAATATGCCTATACTACCATTACATAAATATGACTATACTACCAGTACATGAATATGCCTATACTACAAGTAGTCGACATATGCCTATACTATGAGTACATGAGCACTGATGTCAGTGACATTATTTTAGAGTTTAGAAAAGATCATTGCATATAATAGAGCCTCTTTTCTATCAGTTTAAAAAAATATTTTTTTTGGCCCATAGTTATGTGGGCCCCAAGGAAAACACAGAAACCTTGTTACCGGGTATTTGAACTTTTTTTTCTTCTTAGACTTAGAGAAATATCGTTAAAAAAAAGCATGCAACTTAAATTAATCATACAAATTTAACCATTGACTTAGGATTATAGTTACAATAAAGCTTGTCTTTAAAACTGTAAGCTTGAAGGTAGCAAATGGCTTATCAATACAAGATGTACAATATCAATTTTTACAATTTGGTTTAAAAAGAATGGTCATTACAACTAGAACTCGTTATTTCCCCACAAATAAAAATATCAGTGGTTCACTTTTATTCAAACAATGTCATAACTGCAACATCTCAAACATCAGTGTGTTTCATGAACAGATTAACAGCTCCGAGTTTTGGTACATGAAAAATAAATTCAACTTAACTGTCAGAAAATGTATATTTCTTTAATGTGAACAAAATCAAGAAAAGAGTATTATCAAAGAAGTATCACAGAAAATTGGAAATATATAGCACATATATATCATTCCCACACAAATATCAAGCCCATCCAAAGTCATGCAGAAATTTACCAAAGTGTAAGTTGAATTATAATACTATTACAAATAAGTCTTATTTACTTATAACTAAATTCAGTGTATAACTTTTCTCACTGTACAATAAACAAATGTTAATTTACTAACAATATAAATTTAACAGTGTGAAAAATAAATGACCACCTCTATAAGTATAATTAATCAGAGTTAACATCTACAGTGTACCGCGTATATGTAAATAATTATTTTACTCCTAGTCTATTGCGGGATAAATTAAAATGTTTCAACTTTAGTAAATACAAAGATAGTTCTTGGATTTGGGTGACCCCCAGTGACATCACTATGAGGTGAGGGGGATGTGGACCGCACTGGATGACATCCTGACAGGGGTTAACACCAAATGGAAAGTTGGCAGAGTTCGCTTGAGTGGGTTTCATAACATAACTTAGATAAATACAAGAATATGGTGCCACCAGAACAGGGCGTCATCAGAACAGGGTGTCATCAGAGCAGGGTGTCACCAGAAAAGGTTGTCACCAGATCAAAGTGCCGCAAGAATACCATAGCAGGTTGTCACCAGAACAGGGTGTCACCAGAACAGGGTGTCACCAGAACAGGTTGTCACAACAGCAGGTTGTCACCACAGCAGGTTGTCACCAGAACAGGGTGTCACTAGGCAGAGCAGAGTGCCATGAGAGTACATTGCAAAATAGAACAGGGTGCAAACTGATCAGCGCGCCACCAAGAAAGTGTGTCAGCAGTGTAGGCAGACTCGGAGGATGTTCATGAGGAAGTATGGAGGGGGTAAAGAAAATGGCAGGGCAGCAGTCAAGAGACGCTGGCAAAAAGGAAGCAAGAGAGTGATGTAACACCATATTGATCATTTTCATTCTGAGCTTCAAATCAAGTGTCATTAAGGAAATAGCGGATATGTCTGAAGCTGTTTATCGAGGTCTACTATAAGGTTTGTGTAGAGCTAAAAATTGATTCCTTTAAATTAAAAAAAATTTATATAATTTTAAATCATAAGTTATTTTCTAATTGTTTTTAATTGCAGTATACCAAATATTACTTATATACATGTGAACTAAATGTCCATTTGAAAAGTTTGTAAATGTAAACTAAGAGATCATCAAATGGAAGCCCAGAAGTACAAGGTAAAATTTATATAATAATTACTGAATTATTCATGCTATTACAATTACATGCAAACAGGAAATGTTAATCAATAATATCATATAGTTTTTAGAAAATAATATAACTTATGATTTTATAATTTATCTAAATGGTTATTAGACAGAAAACTGGGTTTAAAATATACAATAAATATTAAAAAATTTATTTCACCGAGTTCTGTTTTAAAAAAGATCAATAAAAAAATTGGGAAAGTGATCAAACCACCTGTATAAATTAAAAGGATTAAAATAGTGTCCCATTTTTCATCAAATTAACATTTAGAAAAGAACAAAATTCAAAAAATATATATTAAATACAGTATCATATACATTTAACTGAAAGATTCTGAACACTTTTTACAAGATACTGAGTGGTATAGGTTTATTAAGAGACTTAGATGCCTAAATAGAAAGCATAGTTACATTAAAAATGTAATTTGCCTTATCAATACACACGAGATAGCTCTCTATATGCTAACTTTTAAATGACATTTATAAACTCATGGCTTATTAACAAATACTTTACTGTTATGAAAAGTGGCAACTAAAATAATATACATTTAATCTATGGCATTATTATTATGGTTTTTAAGACAATTCTCATATATCTGTGATATTTATAACAAAATGGTGGGTGGACTCAAGTAATGGACATGGTCAATATAGAACAATGCATACAAGAACTGGTATGTCACTTTGAATCCTCTATAAATTCTTAAAAAATATTTCAGTTATAAATGTTCAGAAGTTGTTACAGATACAATCCAATGACACTTAAACTCATTGCAAAGAATCAGCACAATGCCATTTTTGTCCAATTAATAAGAAAATATGACACTTAAATTCAAAATATAAGTATCGTATCTGTAACAATAGTATCATGTTATTAATGCAGCAATAGCCGTTAACGATAGTAATGCAGCAATATTAGTTTACGATAGTATTTTTAATGAAACACATCATCTAAAGCCTATAATTATAATAAATGTAGAAGTTTTTTAAAAATGTACTGGCTTTTAAAAATGAAATTCGAGAGATTCTCTTCCTACAGTGCTAATAGCTTGTTAGGGGCACAAAGATTATTTTATTTTTTTCAATTAATAATTACAGCGTTTATTAGCTTTTAAACAGAGAAAATGTTGAGCTAAGTGATTTAAGACTTACGATACGCTTTTTACGCATTACAAAACACACATGTCTTGCTCCCAATACAACACATAAGGCAGCCACCATTGAAAACAAGGCATACATTAAATGGCTTTCTGGAAAGGATGTTGGGTGCTGTGAGAAAAAAAATGAAATTTCAGTTGTTAGAAGTTCAGCTGGCTAAATGAATGCACTTAATATCATTTACTAATTACTTCATGCCTCATGTTAAAACTGGGCTGATTGTCATAAGCAGTTTCATGTTTTACTTTTTTTTTAATAACTTGCCATTGAAGCACTGACTTGGTAATAATTAACTATACCATTAGTGTGGTTAGTCAGTTTGGAGCAATTAATAACAGTAAAGTGCGAGATTACCTAGTAAACTTTTTAGTGAAATTTAAATACATTTATTTTATTTATGCCCTTCATAAAATTTTAAAGAAAAGCATTAGGTTTTAGGGTGTTAATTTTTTTTTCCACTAATGAATAAAAATAGAAAAATAAGTTATTACTTGAGGCGTGGATTCCAGTATTTCCTCCTGTTTATTATTTGTTTTGTAGTCTTTTTTAGTTCTATGTAATATAAATTCTGTATTTCTGTTTTCCTAACAACAAAATCATGTAAACAAAGTTAAAGTGTATTTATGACATATGTTTAATAAATGATTTTAATTTACTGTATTTATGCAAAATGTAATCAGGGCCAGATTAAGACCAAATTGGGCCTGGTGCTGCAACTCAAAAAATGCCTTTTTTTCTTCTTGGAATTGGTGCATGTTCATTCAACACTCACCGTGCATGCTCATTCAGGCCCACCAGGGAGCCTTAGTTGCTTAAAACTCTACCAGCTAGTCTTCATTGAACATGAATAATAATAACTACATATTATTCTAAAACTTGAGATTAACACCAAGCTATGTATTATCACAATTCAATAGCAATTATCTAAAAAGTGCACTAAATGCAGAAAAGGTTAAGCCAAATCAACTTAACATAGGCATATTCTCACTCTAACTATTGCGCTAGTGCTGTTTATTAAGACTTAGCAATCGCCAATTCTTTGATCGTGTCATTGAAGTCAAAGCTGTACAGCAGCTAATGTTCAATGCTCATAAGGCATTCTTAGCCTTTCCTGCCCTATTGACTGCAGCTCTCCTTTGACCATTCCCAACTTTGAGAGGCTCCTCTCGCTGAAGGCATTGCACACTATCATGTACAGATAGATGTGCAACCCAATCTTGATGTTAGTAAATGTCTAAAAAAGATTCCATGATGACAAAAGCCTGTGCATGGTAAACTCTGCTGATTCGTTCAGAGTCACCAGTTTCTGAGTGCAGCAAACTGTATCAACTCAGCCACCAATGTGTCCTCCAAGTCATCTGAATACCAGGAAAAGATATTCTTAGCTTTGTTCTCGATCTAAGCATCCAAAAACTCAGACTCCAAGTTTCATTTTAAGAATTATTTTGAGATTATAAATTATAGCAAATGAAAACTGTTCAGCTTCTGAAAAATTCTTGTCTGTTTTCTTCTGGGCCTATGTCAGCAATGGGCCTAAATGCTGCAGCGTCAACAGCACCCACCTTAATCTGAACCCTGCATGTTATCAGAGCGTGATTAACAAATATTTAATGATTTTTAAAAATGTTTAAAACTCAAAATTAAGAAAGCTGCCAGTAATTCAAAATGGGAAAATGTTGAATATTTCACATAGTATTTGATTACCTTGAACTTACTTATATGTTTATAATATAAGATAACCAGTTAGTGTTAGATGTTATTCATACAAATAAGCAGGGCTAGGCTTCAAGGAGAACAATATAAAAAAACATGTGACCTTTTGAGAATACTTAAAAACTAAAAAAAATGTTGCTATATATTTAGAAGAAAAAAAAAAGAATATTCAATTAACGAAATTTGAACTTAATTTATTTAAACTTTAATTGTAAAAAAAAAAGAGAAAAAAAGTGATTGAAAATGTTCAATTAGTATTTTGATAATTACAATAAAACCCACTCACTGAAAGTTCTACTTTATTCTGTTCACTCTTCCATTGAAAAATGTACAAAAGAAGTTCTACATACAATGGATGGACCAGAGCCAATTCTTCCTGGAAAATATGCGATTATAAAATTCTTTGATGTGCGAACCTAGAGGCATTCAGATATTATATGGAGACTACCACATAGAAAAGACAGTCCTATCACTACTTTTATTATTCATGATAATATAGAAAATTTATAAAGGAGCCGACATCCTTAAATACTGAATTTCCACAATTGTTTGCAAGATGTATTCTACGAGGACATCCATATATTAAGTTGGCACTAACAGGTGAAAAAAAAGGGGGGGGGGGGCTGATTTAGGATATTTTGCTTATCGGGAATAAGGGGAGGAGGGCCTCTTTTGAATGTGTACAAACATTTATGCACATATTCTGCAATTGTTGTCCTTAAATTCTGACAGTCCGTAAAAGTGTGATGATATTAAATAATATCTGTTAAAAGGTGGTTCTAATCACAGACTAGGGATTCACTTCACAGGAAATAAGTGACGCATGCATTTGCATCCATGACATATTGACTGAAGAATATAGAGCCATAAACAAAACCTCTTGTGATATATAACATGAAACACCAGTTGCAGGTTATATTAAGATTTCTTGCACTAAAAGAAGCATAAGAGCTGCTGGCTGGTGCTAGTACCCACAAGGCAAGAAGCATAAGAGCTGCTGGCTGGTGCTAGTACCCACAAGGCAAGAAGCATAAGAGCTGCTGGCTGGTGCTAGTACCCACAAGGCAAGAAGCATAAGAGCTGCTGGCTGGTGCTAGTACCGACAAGGCTTGGAATATTTCAAACCCTGGTGAACAATAAATTGACCAAAACATATTCATAACTAACCGTTATTTCTAGTATTCAATTTTATCCCTAAAATATCATTTCTGATGGGCTTTACAATACCATATTATTGGGTGGGCTTCTATGTTCGCATGGATTGGAAAGACTTCACCTGCTAGGCCAAGTGAAACAAGAAATGAATCTTTTTTTCCTTTCTATTTACTTTTTCCTACATTAGTGAGTCTGTTTACAACAAAGTAAAGCTTTACCTCCAGATCTTCACTTGGTGGATTGAACTCATCGAAGCAACTGCTTCCTGTGTGGTCTTTTGCCCCCCACATTTCTATAGCAAAAGAAAAAGGAACCTGAAATGAAAATTGTTAATGGGTAAAAAAAAACTCTAGGGTAATAAGGGGAGAGACTGCAATCAGGTTAGCAAAATAGGAAACGTGTAAAACAAAGTAAGGTTAAACCTGAAATGAGGAACGCAACAAAACAATGAACATATCAGCAGGAAGCCTTCGTCAGCAAACAAACAACAAAAAGAACAGAATAAAATTTAAAAAATAGCACTTAGCTGAGAAGTAGTATTCGAGAGGGCAGCAAAAGAATTGTGACAGAAAATAAGTAGGTGAGAGTTAAATAGGGAAGGGGGAAAGAAAAGCGGAAAAGTTAGTCCCTGGCGATAGGTCGTGACCTGGAGGGGCGGGGCTAGGGTCAAGCTGTGAAAAGAGACATGACGTTCATGTCATGTGGTGTCAAGGTTCCATAAATCAGGATAAGCCTGTGTTGCAAATTCACAGCCGGATGACGAAGGCTTCCTGCCGACAAGTTTGTTGTGTTCCTTTTTCAGGTTTGAGCTTACTTTGTTTTACTCATTTCCAAAAGAATTTTTTCACGTCAGAATTTCTTAGCAATCATTTCAGATACTGGGGTGTGCAAGTGCAACATTAAATTTTCTGATAATCAGTATGTAAATCCTGGTATTTAAGACAATAAATATTTTAGAAAATAGAAATCAGACAGCAACTTAAAACCAATTTAAGGTTTATCTTATCTTATTTTATCTTATCTTATATTACAAGTTGTAAAACAGCCTTTTAGAATAAGAGACAATTAATGGCCACCTTTGCCACCCCTGCCATATAATCAAAAGATGTCCCGTCGGCCACGTAGCCATTCAGCTCATATGCCATTCCCATTTCAAATGGGCGTGATGGGGATGCATTAACCATTCGTTTGGCCAGATTGACCATGTGGTGTTGGTTTTCAGGGATTCTGTGCATCTGTTTCGATTTTGAATCTGAGATAAGTTACAGAAGAAACAATTAAAAAGATAGGTTTAGGGCTTATACCACAATCCTTCAAGAACAAATAAAGTGTAGGCAAAGTTTGATACCGGTACAGGAAATATACATAAGAGATCTTAAGTACATCTGTCAATGTTAAAATTTTACTGAATTTGTAAATATAAAATTGTTTGTCATAAAAAGGATTTCGGAGCCCTAAACTAGGGGCCAGTTTCGCCGCTGGAGCTTGGAGCATGGATGTGTTTCCCCGCAGCTGGCCCTGGGCTCCATTTTGAGGGACTGGCCTTTGCTGCTATTTTTCTTAAATTAAGGGCTGCCCTATAAATATACTTGGGTGATGAAAAAAGTTTTAAAACGATTTCTTTGACATGGTAACATTTTTAAAGGGGGGTAACAGGAATATAATGGAATAACAAATGTAAATTAAGTTGTGTCCCTGGATCAAATTCTTTACTTTGTGACATACTCAACTTCCTCAAACTCTACCCTCTCCCCAAACTTTTCACACCCACACCTCTAATAGCCCCCTTTGCAATAATCTTACCTTTTTTATGTTCCCAAAACCCACTGAAAATGTACATTAGGAAATGGAGTCAGCGAGCCATCAAGCTAGTACTTAAGCTCTTTATGACCTCCCCAAAGCACTCCCCCCCCCCCCCCCCCCCAAACAAGCCTGAGTAATCGGGCCACGAAACGGTACGATGGATATCTCCCATTGCCAGGACAGCCTCCGCCAGCGCCTACTTGCCACTACCCACCTCATGCCTCATATCCTTTAACAGCAACATGTAATCATGATCCCTAACCCCATTCATTAACTTAACCATACACTGCCATCATTACCCCTACCCTCTCATCTACCATCACCACCATATATTTCTAAAATTTCCTCCAACCACCTTACCCTTCCCTGCCATCCAAAAACTACCCAGACTTGAAGCGGAGCTTGATCAGTTAAACTTATAAATTATTCAAAATACTTTTAAAAAATTCTATAACAATACCTGCATAAGGAATGTATATGTGACGGACTCCTGAGTGAAAAGAGACAAAAGCATCAAATTTCACAGTTTTGGCCAGATATTGGAATACATTAGTCTCTGGCTCTGTGGATCATTTATTAAATATATATGAAACAATTCTAATCAGCAGTTACAGAATATTAGAACTGAATTTAACTTTAAGTTGTCGTTAAGAAATACTCTTGAACAAACATAGTTATATTAAAATTCATCTTTAATCTAGTCACTGTGATAAATTAAAATGGTGTCTCAAAAATATTACATTTTAAGGATAAAATAACATTCTTTCAAATGAGCTAAACATATTTCATGTTAAAAATTTGATAATTTAAATACCTGAAAATGCATAAGGCCCTCTGTATTCATCATCTTGAGGATCTTTTGAGCTTCCATTTCCCCCATAATTCCAATCAAAATTCCGATTGATGTCAACTCCAGTTCCTGTGCCTCGCCAACAGTAATTCTTACTTTTTTCAATAAAGTCTTTCCCATCAGGATTAGCCAGACCAATGACATAAATGTCAAAGTTATTCAAAACCCACTGTGAAAAAGCCCGACTTGGTCTTCCTTCCTGTTCTATATCGAAACCTGTTGTCAAATTTCTCATAAAGTAAAACATACTCTCTATTGGAAAAAACTCCCTTGCATGTTCACCATATGCTAATAAAATTTTTGAACGTGGTTTATTTGGTTCCTGTGAAAAATTAAAAACTCTGAAGTTAACCTGAGACTTGCCAGATCTTGATTGATATTCATCATCTCTAAAAAGAAAGCTTCCGTATCTTTTTATCAGATCTGTGGCATCAGTTATGGCTTGCGTAAGGTTGTGATAGTATTGATAATCCGGCTGATACTTTTCAGATTGAGGCTTCACATTTGTACCATAACTAATTTTTATGGCAGCACATAGGATTATCATGAAAAAAGTTACATTAATGCTAAAAGCACTATTGTTGGTGCAATGCAAGTTTGAGCCTGGTGGATCAGTCATCATTAGTCATCAGGTTAGTGGAAACTGAATGAATGAATCTTGTTTCTAGACCAGCTCCTGCCACTCAGCGTTCCTGTTTTAACATTTTTCTTTCATTGTCCAGTTATCTGAATATATATAACAAATTAACTTAAACTTATACATTTTATTAAAAAAGTATTAAAAGTGAAATTAATAAGGTGAGACAGGGTCATTTGAGTCTGAATGCATCAAGAAATCAAGTTGGATCTGAACATTTTTGAAAAAAATTACCAACAAAGAATCGTTTTAAAATTTAAAATACAAAACATGTATTTAACATTTTCAATTGTTAATCAGATAACAACCCTACAAAACAAAAACAATGAACTTTATGTTCTCAAAAAAAGGAAAGAAAGTTTTAAATTTGGATGTTTCTTTAACCCTTATACACGAGTAGTTGTGACTCATTAACTTTGTATGGCGGCAAATCTAAGTAAGGAAATCTCTGATTTTAAACTCACGCTGTGAGCTAAAAGTGGTTAACAACTGCTCAAGAAACTAATGAAGGAGAAAAAACATTGTGGCAGATCTGCAACTGTACCTCCTCGTAACGCCTAAATATAAATTTAGAAGAATAACCAGACAGAAGAGGCCCTACCTTTAAAAAGTTTCAAAACACCCCCAGTATTCCAGGGTGTGTCTTCCAAAAATCAAATAAACAAATTTAAACATCTAGATGAGACTACGGGGCGTACTTATTTAAACCTCAGACTACTCAGACTAGAAGAGGTAGGTAGAGCCATCGATTGTCTCGCCTGTGGGAAAGCCCCTGGCAATGATGGAATTCCAACAGAGGTTCTCAAAAGTGGAAAGGAAGTTCTATTACGGCCCTTGCACGATCTCCTTACTATGTGCTGGGAACAGGGACAGCTACCACAAGAGTTGAAAGATGCAAACATTGTTACATTGTACAAGAACAAAGGAGACAAGAGTGACTGCAACAACTATCGTGGAATCTTCCTTCTTAGCATAGTTGGAAAGGCCTTCGCCCGAGTTGCATTAACACGCTTGCAGACCCTAGCATCGCGTGTACTCCCAGAATCGCAATGTGGCTTTCGAGCCGGTAGGTCAACCATAGACATGATCTTCTCTCTGCGCCAGTTGCAGGAGAAATGCAGGGAACAACATATGCCTCTATACATCGCGTTTGTCGACCTCACTAAAGCTTTTGATCTTGTCAGCAGAAGCGGCCTCTTCCAGATCCTAAAAAAAATAGGCTGCCCTGCACGTCTGCTTAACATCATCGAGCAGTTCCACTATAACATGCAGGGCACAGTATGCTATGACAGTGCCACCTCAGAAGCTTTTCCAGTAAGTAGTGGAGTAAAGCAAGGCTGCGTGCTAGCTCCTACTTTATTTGCAATCTTCTTCTCCATCTTACTCCAGTATGCCTTCAAGAACAACAGCGATGGGATATACATTCACACTAGAGCAGACGGGAGATTGTTCAACATTGCGCGCCTTAGAGCTAAGACCAAAATAAGAAAGGTCATGCTACGTGAGCTCTTATTTGCAGATGACGCCGCTTTAGTATCTCACTCAGCAGACGGCCTGCAGAGCCTTGTATCCAGTTTATCCGCTGCCTGCAAAGAGTTTGGCATGATCATCAGCTTAACGAAAACCAACATTATGGCTCAGGACGCTGACTCTCCCCCCACTATCTCCATCGACGACTGCGACTTGGATGCTGTTGACAGATTCACATATCTAGGGTCGAACATTTCGAGCACCCTCTCAATGGAGGATGAGATAAGTGGTAGGATAGGGAAGGCCGCAACTGTCATGGCGAGACTGAAGAAAAGAGTCTGGTCCAATGCCAAGCTCACAACAAGAACTAAGCTGCAGGTATACCAGGCCTGCGTACTGAGCACACTCCTCTATGGATGTGAGTCTTGGACCACATACAACAGGCACGAAAAAAGGCTCAATGGCTTCCACCTTAGATGCCTGCGCCGCATCCTTGACATCAAATGGCAGGAAAAAGTCCCCAACACGGATGTCCTGTCTAAAACAAATATGTGCAGCGTCCCAGCCCTTTTAATCCAAAGACGCCTCCGCTGGCTTGGGCACGTCAAGCGAATGCAACCTGGTCGCATACCTACGGACGTGCTGTACAGCGAGCTGGCGACAGGGAAAAGGTCAGTTGGACGGCCTCGTCTCAGATACATAGACATTTGCAAAAGAGATATGAAGGCGGCTAACATCAACATCTCAAATTGGGAGGACCTGGCGGAGGATCGATCCACATGGCGGGGCATCGTGAAGGAAGGATCACTACGTGCCGAGGAGCTCTACAGGGCGGAAGCAGCTGTGACGAGAGCGCAGAGAAAGGCAAGAAAACACTACTCCACCGCATTCGTGTGCGGGACATGCACAAGAGACTGCCATTCAAGGATCGGTCTCATTAGCCACACGAAGAGCTGCAACCAGACAAGATAATCTATCGTCTCTCGTAGACGGAAAGATGCCATACACTCATGATCCTTGAGTTTTGAGCACTGTCTGTTGTTTGTCACACCCTCTGTGGGCAATGTATTAAGTACGCCAAGGCAAAGTTAAACTTTAACATTAATCAAGCCTAGGCCTAAAATAAAATTATAAATCATCTCTACTCTAACTGATCTAACAAATAAGTGAAAGTCACTTTTAACTTACTGGTACCGACTAAGGTAAAAGATCTCGTTACTATGTAGTATGTACAGTGTACAGTGCACCCTCGGATAACGACCTTAATCTGTTCCGAGACTCCATTCTTAAACCGAAACATTCACCAACATAATTTTCCCATTGAAAGCAATTTAAATTCAATTAACCTGTTCTAGCGTTGGCATTGGAAATACTGATATGGCATTTTTACAATTTTGAGTGTTGTTCTATAAATACTGTAATGAAAAATATATCTTTTAATCTGAAAAATTAAAATGTATAGTATAACTATAACTTAGTATAAGCCTTTTTTACAGGATACTAACTTAATAACTACATTTACATTACTTATGCTCACTAAGGCTAATGCGAAGGGATAGCACCGTGACTTCGTTTGGAAAACATTTAGTATTTAGGGTTCAGGTTAGGTTTAGGGATACATTTAGGAAATTTTGTCATTATTTTTAAACGTTTTATTCTTAATTTTACGGGTCACGGCAATCAAGTTATATTAGTTGGCGGCCATGGCAAAAAACGCTGTGCTATCTCTTCGCATTTACTATTTACCCTAACTAATATGGTCAAAGTGCAGTTCACTAATTACTAACTAACTTACATCTAGTCTAGTGTTACTGTGTACTACCGTAGCCGTGTTTTTATTTTAAGATTTAACTTTAAGTGAATTTAAGTCCCATTCTTTAATTTTAGTATTAGTAATACTATTACCACTTAGTTTGATTGTCTTGTTGTTTCTTTTTTTTTTTGTTATTTTTCATAACCCACAAGATGGGTATTTAATACCGTTAACTTACTGATCGGTGATCCTTTATTTATCTTATTAATATTATACGATATAATAATAGATCGAAATCACACAGGGTTTTTTCGTTTCTTGCACGTTGTGCTTTTAATATACTAAAAGATTGAATTGGAAATGGTGGAATAATTAGATTAATATAAAGGAAACAATTTAAAAACCTCTATATCAATTCGTTATATTATTAACTGGACTGGACTATCAGTCTCCGTCTATTACTGAAAATTATATAGATCTAATGCTTAAAACTTGCTAACATCACAGAAGCCCTGGCGAGTCCATGGGGGGTGGAGAAATTAATTAAAACGCATTGGCTTGGGGAAAAGGGGGGGGGGGGAGCATGATTGCAAACACGGGTACGTCACGTTCGTACACATTCTAAATCTCCACAATTTTATGGTAAGACACATTTTTTTTACCGACACATGTTAAAATAAACTTGTTAAGAGCTTCAAAAATGTAAGTATCCTTTTATGTGACTTTGTTTCAATGAAATATCTATACGACTCTATTTTATATGAAGTGGCCAGGAGGCAAACTCCCAGTTTATAATAATAATAATGTTAACCTATAAATTGTAGGCTTTTGGTAGGGCATTCTCATCCGCTTTGAAATCTCCTGATTAAAGTTTAAAGCAAAAAATGAGAGATCACAAACGCTGAGATTTTCTTATCCGTTTTGTTTCACTTCAAAAGATTTTATTTAGGCCTACAATAAAAAGAAAATGGGGGGGGGGGGGTCATTTTTGGATGATCAGGTAATAGGCAAAAAGATTTGGAAACACTTCCGTAAAATGCGTCAAATTTTGTCGCGCACCACACCCCAGACCCCCCGGAGCATTGTGCTTGGGGCTGGGGGGGGGACAAGATTCCCCCCCCCCACTCAACTCAATTTTTTATTAATAAAGTACCACCAACTCCCATTTTTGCGCCCTCACTAATCTTGTGCCCGGGGATATCTGCCCCTCTGCCTCCCTACCTTCCTTTGCCCCCATCCCCAAATTCACCCTTTTCGCGATTGCAGCTGGTAGTTCAGACGAACGAAACACGTGTGTCACAAAATACGCCACACGCATAGATCCATGTACGGTGGACTTGAAGATAACACTGGACTTCACATTACTTTAACTGTTGCAATATATTGTAAGTAATATTGTAAGATATATTGTAAGTAATTTACGAGACCCCAAAGCAACAGTATGGAAATAAATACGAAACGTTAAGGTGATTCTTTTTTCGGCTAATGCGAAGAGATAGCACCGTGACTTGCTAGGGATACATTTAGGGTTTAGGTTATGTTTAGGGATAGATTTAGGGTTCAGGGATACATTTAGGAAATTTTATATTTATTTTTTAACGTTTTATTCTTAACTTTACGGGTCGCGGCAACCAAGATGGCGGCCATGGTAAAAAAAAAAAAAATGCGGTGCCATCTCTTCGCATTTACCCTTTTTTTCTTTTTTTGAAAATCAAAATTATTTTGTGTAAACGGTACACATAATTAAATATCATGTTTAGCAGAGATTGGAAGCAATTAAACGGTTTTATATAATTATGCTGTTAATAGACCTCCGAATGTCAGCATAATTACACTAATCAATACTGAAATCGTTACTCGCGTTAAAAGGACCTAATCTATAGTATCTTGGTGTGATGAATAAGAATACAACCATGCACCTTTAAAAAAAAAAATTGGCTCTCGTTTCGAAGATATTTCATATAGTTCATTTTCTATGTTTCACGTGTACGCTGTGCAATGTGTCCAACACAGCTTTCACAGGGGTTGAATGGTCAAAGACCACCAATGCCGTTTGCAGTTTTACGGTGTGGTGAGAGCCAAGCAACCACATAAACGATTGCTACTTCTGCTTGGTTCCCCTTCTTTCGGCGAAATGTCGAAGCAAAAGAAGTCGAGAATAGTCTACCCAAACATTCCGTCTGCGTTGAGATCAGTTCCTCAGGGTGAGGGACTTCCTATTTTAGAATCCCCAGCAGAAAATTATCTTGATTCATCTCATCTGATGAGGACAAAGGTGGGCCGACCTATTCTTATCTTGTTCCATGCAGTGATCTAGATTTCCACTGTGGGGCATCACCCCCACACAGACTAACACGGGAAGACCCAAATGTCCCGGTTCATGCTTTTGGAATTATCTTAGAACCAGGCAGAATTAATAGGATCAAGACTCCAACGATGGAATATTCTAGAACAGCGGTTCTCAACCTGTGGGTCACGACCCCTTTGGGGGTCGAATGACCCTTTCCCAGGGGTCGCCTAAGACAATCGGAAATAACATATACTCTAAAGTTATGAAGTAGCAAGGAAAATAATTTTATGGTAGGAGGTCGCCATAAAATGAGGAACTGTATTTAAGGGTCACAGCATTAAGAAGGTTGAGAACCACTGTTGTAGAAGAAGATGTCACAATTACTTTATATCGAAAGCGAAACCAGCAATTGGAACCTTTCTTCGGAAAGAAATTCATGACTCACAATAATGGAGACTATTTTTAGACACTTCTAAACTGAGTCTTTAGGCTGTGCTTTTGCATAATGGAAACTTTTTTCCATTTATTCTAGTAGCGTGTGCTGTCCGCATGAAAGAAAAACGATAGCTTAAATCAGCTACTGTTTTCCCATTGAGTATAATATAACAAGTCAGTGACGTAGCGAGCTTAACTCGCGCCCGGGGCACAATACCTTTTTAGCGCCCCCCCTCCCCTATTCGAAAACCATACACTATTATGTGTAAAAATACCATTTGGCGCCCCTTTGTTAGTAGAGCCCGGGGCATGATGCCCCCTTGCCCCCCTCGCTACGCGACTGTAACAAGTACAGCTGGCACCTCTGTGGTGATTTGTATTTTTAGTTGCCCCTTTTAATGGGAATGCGGCAGGGATATACTAAAAAAAATTTTTTTTTTGTGCGAGTGTGATAGCCGAGCAAGGGAATGGCACTACTTGCAGAAGGAACGGACTCGCAGACGAAATGTAGCAGTTGGAGAGAAGAATATCCAGCACCCAGCTCAGGTCGGGGCTCGCAAAATCCCGCTTTCACCCCGTCACATCAAACTTTTGTTTGATGAAGAACTTCGTGAAAGCCATAGACCAGTTTTCCGATACATGCATGAAAAATAAGTTCCATCGACTCAGCGAAGCAAAGATTAAACAGGGTTTTTTTTTGGTGGGTCCTCGGATTCAAGAGCTCTTCAAAGATGACCGGTTCAACAACTTGCTACAGGGAGATGTAAATAAAGCATGGAATGCTTTTCGCTTAGTGCAGCGGTTCTCAACATGTGGGTCGCGACCCCTTTGTGGGTCGAACTACCCGTACACAGGGGTCGCCTAAGACCATCGGAAAACACATATTATGAGGTAGCAACGATAATCATTTTATGGTGGGGGTCACCATAACACTAGAAACTGCATTAAAGGGTCGCGGCATTAGGCAGGCTGAGAACCACCGGCCTAGTGTGTACAGACTTTCTTGGGAATGTTGGGGCAGAAAACTGACAAGGAACTAGTAGAGGCAGAGCACATTCTGATGCAGTATGAGAAACTTGGCTGTATTATATGTCTCTAAAGATCCACTTCCTTTATAATCATCTGCATTTCCTCCCTGACACCTGTGGTATGGTTAGTAATGGACATGGCGGACGTTTTCATCAAGATATCGCAAAAAAAAAAAAAAAAAAAAAGATACCAGGGAAAATGGTCCACTACATTGCTGCCTGACTGCTCCTGGACACAATGGTCCACCACAATGCTGCCTGACTGCTGCTGGACACTCCGCAGAGATTCTCTCTAACAGATGTACAAGAAATGGGCGAAGAAATCTAAGAAGTAGTAGGCTATACTACTTGATTTTTACAGGTATTAACCGTAGGCCTATTTCTATTGGCATGCATTTCGTGATGCAAACATTAGCATACTTAATGGCAGATTAAAAAAACAAAAAAAAACTAGAAAATATTTTGCATCTCGACTATTATATTCGCGTTCAGCACATAAAAAAGTGATCAGAAATGACTAATGTTACTTAAGTAAAATGACTTTTGTAAAAAATTGTTGAGCAGTGATTTAACTGGATTGAAGATTTGTTCATAAACCCATGTACATTTCTGCCGACGCCCTCCTCCCGACCCATCGTACGCAAAATCTCCAAACTTAACACCCCTGCCACCCCATTGTTAACGTAACATATGGGTGGCCCCTAATGACAGAGGAAATGTAAATGAGTGAGAAATCGGGAACGGATCTTCAGATCAGAAAAGGGTTGAGTAAATGGGACGATTCCCGATGAAAAACGTAAGTCAGTGTGGCACAAGCTTACACCCAACGGTCTCTATTTGCCCATTGTAGAGCACATTTATGATTTTATAAGTTTTCATACAATCTGCATCGTCAACTTTAAAAAAAATATATTAATCTCGTCAACTAAATTTCCAAGTCCCATTAATAAAATGCTACACTCTTGTAGATTGTGTTATTTATGACACAAATAAGTGACACTATGTAGGTTACAGTCATGCATTGTATTCCATTATGAATTATCGTTTTCATTATTACTTCATAATGCGATTTATTTTCAAAACTGTCTGTTCGCGCACAAATTTTGCAGGCTATGTTACCCGTGTGATTGATAAATTTAAGGTACTTTAACAATCATTAAATGAACTAAATTATTTTGCGCTGTGACATAGGGGTCATCCATAAATGATGTGACTGTCTTTTAGTCAAAGCCGCCCCCCCCCCCCCCCCCCCGCCCCACACCTCCTTTTTCTTTTCCATTCATCGCACATTTGTAACACAAATTAAACCCTTTTGTCCAAATTTAAATAATTATATGTGTTTTTTCTGTACCAACAAATAAAATAGGGATGCTGAAATTCTTATAGTTTACCCCCAAAAATTATTATTAGTATTAGCATATTTTCATGAGAATACTTTCATTTTAACAATGATGGTCAGAGTGAGATAAAACGAAGCGCATGCGCCTTCTCATCTGTTCGAGAATGATGATAAATTATGCCAGGTTTTTACAAACAAGATTTTCCTAAATATTCATTTCTTGAATAATTTATTGAAAAGCAAAACTTATAAATAAAAATGTAATTATTTTAATTTTATAGACATAGTTACTTGATATACAAATAACTTATAATATAATTTAGTGAATTTTTAATTCTTTTTTTAACTTGCAAAACTTTCAGTATCTGGCAAAACAAGGGCCATAATAGCATACGTTCTAGAACTCATGTGTTGCCAGAAAATTCTTAACCATGGCGGACTCTAAACGCAAGGTTTGTAGCTTTTGTTATTTGTGATACTTTTGACATTATTAGACTCTTTCTTTTATAATATTAATTATCCATTATGTACATCAGTAAAATTACATTGTTTAATATAATAGTGATCCAATTTTCAATTACCGAATCATTGGACAATAATTTGTGTGCAATCTACCGGTTTCACACTCACAGTTCGGTTGTTGAAAAGGAAAGTCAGTTTAGTAAGTAGGCCTACACTACACTTACACTCAAGTCTCACAGCAGGTTTACACACACTAATTCACTAGTACTTTTTCACTATACTACGACTACTAACTTTTTAATTTTATACTTCGACTTAATCACTGTTTTACAACCTTTTTTACTGTCTATACCCCGCTTATGTCCTATTTTTATTTATATAGTTAATATAAATATAGGCTATAGTATAGGCCCCTAGCCGGGTTAGCCCTCATGTAAATTTGAAAGTAATTTTGTCCTGGCTTGGTCTACTAAATTAATGTTAGTAGTAGTAGTGGCTATTTCATACAAGGAGTACCTTGAATTCATGTGCGTGTTTATAGCTTTAGGGATAGATTTAGGGTTCAGGTTAGGGTGAGGGATAGATTTAGGGTTCAGGTTAGGGTGAGGGATACATTTAGGAAGTTTTTTCATTATTTTTAAACGTTTTATTCTTAATTTTACGTCAAGATGGCGGCCATATTAAAATGTGAGGTACTTCTTGTGCGAATTTACCGTAGCGCGAACTACTGAATAACTACTTAACTACTTGTCTATGACTACTTATTCACTACTACTACCAACATGAGGAATATCACATGAAATAGGCTTGTACTTGTATTGGTAACTAGCTCTTTCGCTGCTGAAACTGAATAATTTTATTGAAAAAATGTAGTCTACATTTTTATCAAAGAAAGACCAAAAAAGAGTGAGAGTGAGGTTGTGTTTACTCAAAAATATTTAAAATATCATTGTTTGGCTTTTAAGACTAAAACTAAACTTGGTATCAAATGAAAGATTATTGAATGGCATGGATATAAACATATTTCTTCAGTTTAAATAAAAAGAACCATAAAATGTGAAAACATTATATGCAAAAACATTTTTTCCCCAAACCCTATGATGTATCTATACCTCATCTTCACTTCTAACTATAAGTAAAATCCTCTAAAACTACTACTATCGGAATCATGCGATGGATCTAAATATAAATTATCTTCACTATCAATCAAAAGATATAGTATAAAACAATTCCAAAGCTTTTTGAGCTGTTAATCGTCTAGGAGACTTACTCACCTACTAGGGCCTAGAGTAGCCATAGCAACAGTAGAAAAAAAATAGCAAAAAAATAATTAAAATAATGCTTCAAATGACAACAAATAAACCTTGGTTTCGCTTAAAAACAATGAAGTACCACTCTTTCTATGTAAAAGTCTTATTTAAAAATAGCTCTTAAAAAGTTTAACAGAGAAATAGCAAAGAAACAAACATGATATTGAAACAACGCAGAGCGTGTTGATCCGTGAACGGCGGATGAACGCACCATGAGTTATCCCGCAGTGGAAGAGCTAGATCTGAGAATTAATCACTAGGCTAGCCCTAACTTAGAACGGAGTGGTTATCCGCATGGTTTTGTCATGAGGATAACGCAGAGCATTATCCGCACGGCTCCTCGGCGCATACGCATTATAGCGGCTGGTCACGTGACATTGAAAAAAAAGCGCGCCCGTTAACATTGTTCTTACTGATTTCAAGCACGACTGCACGATCGACAATAAGCTGTGTTTTATTTTCAATTCTTACATGCAATTAATGAAAAATAAAACACACTATTGACATTTCATGCATTATTTCTAGATCTATATTTGAAGAAAAAAAAGTGTTGAGTTCAGAATTTTTCCGAAATTTCATGAAATGTGTCGATTGGCCGATCATAGTTTTGGAAACATTGCTTAGACATGGCTCGGTTTTCTCTGAATGCTAAACACTGCCTTATTAGGTCTAGTAGTAGACTGTATCGCCTCTGGGCCAGGGGTTGGGAACCTAGAGAGCCGGATGTGGCTCTATTGCTAGAAATTATCCGCACAGCCAAGGCCAAAATCGTGCGGATAATGCTCGGCATTATTCTCACGTCCAAAACCGTGTGGATAACACTTCCCAACTTAAAATTAGAAAGATTGTACTACCAACATTTTCTTTCCTTGTGCTGTCCACACCTTCTAGTTAATTTAGACACTGTTATTATTGCTCAACTCATTTAACTTTGAATTATTATTTTTTAATTTATAAATTATGCCATCATAACCTTTTACAGGGTAGCAATAATTGGTAAAGGACTCTAAATGAAATAGAAAATAAATAGATTTAATTTTCAAAATGTATTTAAATAATTATATAAGATAATCATCCCTATGACTATGCAATAGCTATTTTGGAATAAGCCATATTGAAAAATGTGAAGATCTTTCTCATTCCTTCATCTTCGTTAATCTACAAAGAGATGATAATTTTTTGGTTGAGGCTACTGACCACAATAATAAAGGACACATTTATTTTTTAATTAAGCTAAATGATTGATCCTTTAAAAATCTTACAGGCTCTTGAGGAAAAAGAAAAGGGAAATGCTGCATACAAGCAAAAAAATTTTGATGTTGCACTTCAACATTATGATGCAGCCCTGGAACTTGATCCAACCAATATTACTCTTCTGACTAATAAAGGAGGTAAACTGACTGATTAATGTCACTATTTTAGCTTCAAATCTTGTGCTTTTCTCCAAATGAAAAGTAAAAATTGTAAGAAAAACATGTACATGTTGTTCTTAGCACTTTAATATACAAGTTTTAAACATCTACACCAAAATTGATCTATTCAGTTTAACTTTATTACTTTTAACTTAAATTCTTATATTTTTTTTTCACACATTAAAAGCTGCGAACTTGTGTTAATACATGTTAAAAACAATTTTCAGCTGTCTTTTATGAACAAGGAAAATTGGATGAATGCATAAAAACATGTGAAGAGGCAGTTGATAAAGGGAGAGAACATAGAGCTGATTACAAATTAATTGCCAAGTAAGTTGGAAATTTTCATAGCAATTTAGTATATGTGATATAAATTGATTATTATATTTTTAATCATATTCTACATTATAGAAAAGTTTATTGCTATCGTCATTTTGTATTAATTTTCTTTTTTATTTTGTTATATTCGCAGAGCTTTGTCCAGAATAGCAACTGCTTATTTGAAAAAGGATGATTTAAATGCTGCTTTAAATTATTACAACAAAAGTTTAACAGAACACAGACAGCCAGACATAGTCAAGAAAGCACAGGAGGTAAGTGTTTGTTAAGAGTGGATAATTATGCTCTAAGGCATAAATTGTTTGATTTGTTTTTTGTATAACATATTAATCAGTTGGGATCTGGTGTACTTCCTAATATGGGAGAGAGAAGGCTTTTGTGCCTTTGATGTAATCAAGCAATCCATACCATGTCATAGTGGAAAGGAAGGAAGAGCGCACACTCTTGCTTCACTGACTTAGGTGATGATGTATGGGGCCATCTTTTATTTGCAAGAATCTTTTACCGTGTTACATTGGAATAGATAAATGATAGAGCAAGTTAAACAATTTCAAAGTATATCATCTTTGTTCTTGTTGCAAAAATTGGTTAAAAGTAATATTCTGTTATTTTAGTGTTTAGAAGTTTTATCTGAGATTGATTTAAATATTAGCTCCATCAAGGAAATGTTTTAAACATTAAGTGGGTTTTAATTTCAAAGGTGCAGCAAAAGATCAAAGAAAAGGAACTACTAGCATATATTAATCCAGAGTTGTCACTTCAAGAAAAGGAGAAAGGAAATCAAGCATTCAAGGAGGGTATGTAATTGTTAAGATAGCTGAAAAGAATAAAAGGGTTTCACATTTCCAAAAGTATGCTTTGGAGACTGATGGTCATTAGATTTTAACAACTAGATGAGCAGCAAGCATATAATTATATAAAAAACATTTTTGCTTTACAATGAATTTGTATTCACCAAAGTAAAGAAAAAAGCAACTAAAAATTGTTTCTCAAGAATTATATCAAATAACTTCATTTAAAAAAAATTACTATTTGTTTAAAACAGGTAACTTTCCATTGGCTGTTCAGCACTATACAGAGGCAATCAAGCGAAACCCCGAAGATGCAAAAATATATAGTAATAGAGCTGCTTGTTACACAAAGCTGATGGAATTTGCAATGGCATTAAAAGATAGTGAGGACTGCATTAAACTAGATCCCAAATTTAGTAAGTATAGTTTAACTTTCTTTTACTTCAGGAGAAATCTATTAATTGTTAATTCTTAAATTATTATTATTTTCTATAATGTGTCGTTGGTATTTTACTTCCCACTTAAGTTTAATGTAAGTGTCTAATGAAATTTTCATCTTTTGATTGATTTTTTTTTTTACAGTTAAAGGTTATCTCAGGAAAGGTGCTGTTTTGTTAGCTATGAAAGAACCAACTAAAGCTACCATAGCATATCAGAGGGCCTTAGATCTAGACCCAAATAATTCAGTAAGTACTGTACACGTAATTGAATCAAATATATTCTTTTGACTGTGAACTTGTGCCATGGATTCATCCTTAATTGACCGTACCCACTTTATTTTCTTTGCTAAAAACCCTTAGTCTTTATACCTTTTCCAAAAACATTTCATTATCAGGGGGTCTACATAGGTGTTGCATTTATGTGGTACGGTACCCAACTGGGACAGGGTATTTTTTGTGTATCCCTATATTTAACATTCTATTTTAGCGTGTACTAAACTGTCATCATTAACACAAATTGCCCCTTTACATTTCAAGGAAGCATTAGATGGATATAGGAAAGCCTTAATGGCAGAGAGTGAAGACCCAGAGGCTGTAAAGCAGAAGGCCATGTCCAACCCAGAAGTGCAGCAAATTCTTAGTGATCCTGCAATGCAGATGATTCTAGCTCAAATGTCCAAAGACCCCAAAGCAGCAAGAGAGTGAGTAATTGATATGTTGTAAAAATTTATTTTATATAATTCTAGATTTTGTGAAATGCATCAATACACACACCACCCCTCCCCCTGACCATTAAAAGGGTAATCATATTGCGGTAACTACTTTTGACCTTGATATTTTACACTTTGACTCAATGGTGAGGTTTTTTTTTTTTAGGGTAATGATCCTTAATTTTACATTTTCTTGCTATATGCTAGACTAAAATTTAATGACAGGGCTGATTTACATTAGGTTGCAAAGTGGTTGGTAATGAAAGAAATATAGAAATTATATATCAAGATGTCCTGTTTGGCAGAAAGATAATTTTTATTTGTTGATTTCAGATTTGTGTAAGGATATTTATATTCTTTTTAACCCACAAAAAACTAATTTGCATTGTTAATGTAATAAAAATGATGTTTTCTAATAACATTTTTTATTTTCACAGGCATCTAAAAAATCCAGATGTAGCTGCAAAGATTGAGAAATTGATGGAATGTGGCATTGTCTCACTGCGCTGAGTGTCCAACAACTTAAGGGAAAACTTAAAACACAATTTAGAATTGCAATTATCTAATGAACCAAGAAGTGGCTGCTGAGATTCAGTCACTGATGGCTAATGGTATTGTTATAATACTCTGAAATTTGGCCTTGTTATAGTTATAACTTGATGATTTCCCATTTTTTTTAGTTTAAGTTATAGACTATTTCAAAAGTAATAATCTTAAAAATTATAATTTTTTTGTTTTTTTTAAATGAAATTCATTACATTTTGAAAATGTATTTTTTAATGCTTTTGTAACAGGTTTTGTTATTTTTTTAAGCAGTAGTGTGTGCAACAGAAATTTTTTCTAAATACTGCTATTTCAGGTATGGCCACCAATGGAACTGGTTGCAAAATCTTTATAGATTATTATATGTTAGGGTTAGTGGCATATTGTTTTCAAATATATTCGTGTGAAATGAAGTTGAATAAATTCATACAAGTTTAAGGGTTTCTTTAAACTATCTGATGGCACGCCTTGTTTGCCAGATACTGCCTGTATGAAAGTTAGGTTTGTTTATTGGATTATCCACTTAAAAACCCAGGCATATCAGAATAGTACATTAACTCATGGAACTCCTAACTATTTTTTGGAGTAACATTTTAAAGTTTAAAAATGTATAAAGCCACTTCAAGTCGTCTGAATTGCGCAAAAAGTTTTATTTTTAACTACCAAAACTAAGTGATATTTCCATGCTACAACAAAAAAAACATTATTACTATGTATTGTTATAATACTTGATTGCAATGTCAGTAATTAACCTAAGACCAGACATTGTATTGTGAATGGTTATTTCTCATTTGATGTATTTAAAAAAAATAAAACAATGTATTTTTAAATTTAAAATAACAACCATAAGAATGTAATGGGATCTGATGATAGTTGAATTATTCTTTGATTCATTTAATTACTTTTCAGTTTGAGAACAGCATGAATAACTATTTTACAGTCTTTAAAGTTAGGCAAACAATTTTTCAGTTATTTACACTATCTGCATCATGATCAAATGCAACTGAATGTACTCAGTGAGGATTTCCCATGATTTAACATAACTATGAAGTTCATGATTTCCTTTTGCCCATGCCTTAGTGCTTATCATTTCAAATTATAAAATGTCATACCCTTTTTCACAACCATGTTTGTTTATATGAATATAATAAAATTGCATTGAATATTCAGGTTGAGACACTGGCAAGTAGGGTGGTTGACAAAATATTGTATGGTTAAATTACTATGCTTTTTTTCTCTATCTGACTATTCAATGTTAACTAATCAGGAATAAATGATATATGAATGCACAAATATGGTTTCTTTATTTTATAATTTTGAGGCTCAACACATTTTAATATAGTAAGCCTAGAATAGTATAAATATAATAAATGTTCAATCTTTCACAATTTATGACTGATACAATAATACTTTTTATGTTAGCTTTAATAGCTCTTGAGGAATTCATTGTTCAATGATGTAGTTTGCTGATGATTTTGTTCACTCTTGAACATTTGAATTTTCATGTGCAAGCAAAAAAAAAAACAACTTTCAAAAGCACCGTAGCCTCATTAGTTTGCCTTTGGGTGTCTTGTTGCCAGTTGGTGTCTGGAATCTTCCAAACTTCATGGCAGCAAAGACAGTAAAACCTTCAACAGCCTGAATCATATGTTTATCGGGGTTTCTCATGGAGATGAAAATATCTTAATTAGTTAATTCATTTTTTTTGGTTAAAGAATTCCACTTGAGGGCCCTGATTTTAATATTTCTATGCATGTTTCATAAACTGCCGGTACATTGAAAAGAAGGCAGCTGCCTTGTTGTCTTCCACTAATACCGATATGGATTTAAGAGTAGAAATAAAAGCAAATCTATACTATAATATACAAGCTTTTAATATTTTGACTATAAATTAATTAAAATGTTCAAAGGACTCAAATATTGTCAAAATAGTTTCACTTGTAAAAATACATTTTCAGACATTTCATCCACCAGAAAGTAAGAAGACATTTGGGGAAAAAGCCATCTTTTTTTACAACTTTGCTCTTGGATGATATAACTTATATATATTATTTGACTTTGGCATTATACATTAAATGTATAAACAATTCTCATTGATGTAATCTAATAAACAGATGAACATATGTGAAACAAATAGTGCAAAAATATAATTTATATCAAAAGTATTCAATGTCATTTATAAGTTGTCACCTAGTTTAAAAAAAACAAGCAGCCTCAGTTATATCTAATTCACATTTAATATAGCACCCAACATTGGTTTTCCAAAACAAGCAAAGCCTTATAAAAATAGATGAAGAAAATGGCTTTGAAAATATAGGCTTTCAAATATCTATTGTTGAAATGCAAATACTATGGTGAGAAAAAGTGCTTATTGAGGAATAATTGTAAGATTTCAAATTCTTTTAAAACTTTAAACTGCTACATCATTAAGTGTATAATTAACATGTTTTTTTTAGGAGGAGAAACAAGGTCTTGTGGCCAAATAATCAAAAGGCAGGGGGGGTGTTGGAATGTTAATTTCATGGAAAGATTATACATTTATTTACAAATAGACCAATATGTCTTTATTTAGCACCCCTACAAAGACAATTTTCTGTTAATGTGAATTTTTATATTTGAAAGTCCATCTAAGCATAGTTTATTTTTTAAAAATAAAAATCTAGACTGCCCCATAGAAAATTATATTTTTTAATGGAATACCGGTACACTAATAATATATGAGGCCTTAACAATAACAAATTCTAATGGTAGATAATTGTAAATATACAAATTATTTATTTCATAATAATCGGGATGTTGTTTGTTATTCCTATGCATTTTCTTTAGAGGGATCAATATAAAAACAGTGGAGTAAACTACTGGTGTAAACCATTTCTCAAACTTATTTTAAACCCACAACTTCTTTGAGCTCCTTTTTTAGAATGTATCTTTTGTTATGGATACTTGAATCCCATGTCATTCCAAAATCATAATGGAGACAGAAAGAAAAAAACAGCCAAGGGGAAAGTCATATGCCCTCACTCATGAATCCACCATTGATTTGGTATAGTATTATGTGTTCCGATAAAGGGGTGGACCTAACACACAATGAAGTTATTGACCAGCATGTTCTGGAAAGTAATGAGCAGAGTTATTAATAGAGGACCAACATCTTTTAATACATAATGTTTTTGATGCAAGCATCTATAATAAAATATCAAAATAAATTAACAGTGTAACTAATTAAGTTATGACTAAAAATAATTGAACAGTTAACAAATTGGAGTACATATTTTTTGTAACAAATCTCAAAGGAGTTCACAAACATTGCAAATGTTGCAGAATTCTTGAATATTACAAGAATAAATAATATTCCTCTTTTTATCAATGATTAATATTTTACCATTTCCTTGGTCCATGCTCTTTGGAAATTAGTATTACTACATGGTAATCAATCTTCTTTACACCTGATTTCATACTCAGGGAAAGGATAATTTTTTAAACATATATATTGGTTTTATGAAAAATCAATTTCTTAAATTTTTTTTATTCAGAATGGCCACAGCATGGCAATACAGGAAGCATGTTAAGGCGCCATAACTTCCACAATCCAAGAAGCCCTTGCAATAACCATGAGACAAAGAGGAGCCAGCTGCCAGCCTGCAATGAAGATATTTACTCAGTAGTTTAGTGTTCTGTATGTTTCATTAAGGTCTAAAGCAGTGGTTCTCAACCTTCCTAATGCCGCGACCCTTTAATACAGCTCTTCATGTTATGGCGACCCCCAAACACAAAATTACTTTCATTGATGCTTCATAACCGTAGAGTAAATGTGTTTTCCGATGGTCTTAGGCGACACCCCCCCCGTGAAAGGGTAGTTCGACCTCCAAAGGGGTCGCGACCCACAGGTTGAGAAGCGCTGGTCTAAAGTCTACATTATTGACTTTTCAGTGCACTTTGAAGGTCATGTCTTTATTTGTCTTATAAAATACTCTTAAATTAAATACTGTGTCACTATGGAAATTCAGTTGCTTTACAAATTCTGCTATCCACTTAGTTGGCATGTAGTCCACCCACAATTTAACTTGCATGAAAATCTCATGGAATTTCAGCTTAAGCCTGATAAAGTTAAAGATGCTCTTTATCTACCTAGTTGGCATGCAGTGCACCGACAATTTAATTTGCATGAAATTAAATTTTACTTTTTGGGTAGATGCATTCTTATCAGTCTGATGTTTAAATTCTGGGGGGTGTGAGAATTCTAGGGTGGGTATTCAAATAATATGAAACATTTTTTGAATATACAGTTCTTTCTTAAAATTATCATTTTTCAAACTGCAGGCATTTAGATAATTTCAAAACAATTGCCCACACGTTATCAACACATTTTTTTAACATAACTAGTTATAGCCGTTAAACATTGCAGTTTACTAAAATTACTTGACAAAACATGCAATCAAGCAACGCACTTTATAAGAATCCCAATTAGTACTACCTCTTCCCCACCCTATGAATGCCACTGCACACTTTTTTCATGCCACTGAACTACATTGATTTCCAATGTCCAACCCCCCCTTTTTATACCGAAGCTTTACTTACATCGTTTTAAAAATAAGTCTATATCCGTAAATCAAAATGTCACCAAAGAAAAATGCCAGACTTACTGTTGCCACAGATAAACTGACATAGAAATTGCTGCCATCATAGCCTCGCCAATCTGAAAAGTCCTGAGCCGCTATGCAGCTGAAAAGATTGTAAAAGAGAATGATTTTTTAAAGCTGTGTGTAAATTTGAAGATTAAAGATATTTAAGACAATGCAAGCAGTTACCAACCAAAATGATTGCGGAGTGTGGGGGGCCGCGGGGCGGCGGCGGGGAAGGAATAAATTTAAAACAATAATGCACATCAGAATAATTCACAATAAATTTTTTAATAGTAAAATGTATGTAATAAAATTAACATTAATTTTTCTCTATACATAGCTGCATCCTTCAAATGGGAAACATTTCTGACAAGCATATAAGGGAATTGTGAGATGTATTAACTGTGATATAATAATTTATATTTCACCCAATTAAAAAACTCACAATTCTCCACAAACTAAAAAAAAAATGTCTTATGAGTTTTAAAAGGAATACCATTGCACAAGGGCCGGCCCTAACAATTGCGGGGCCCTATGCGAAACGGACTGCACGGGGCCCAGTCTGGGTAGGGATAATGATAATAAGTGAAAATTAAGATTTTGTATTATAAAATAAAGTGCGGGGCCCACTGCGGCCGCATAGGTTGCATTTGCCTAAGGCCCGCCCTGCATTGCACATTCTCAAAATGAACGCAGTTCAACTTTCCAAGAACACTTAAGAGGGGAGATAACTGTATAATTCTTAAAATGCAAAAGTTTCAAGGGTTGCCTTTCTTAACATTTGTCTAACGACAGGGAACATGTTTCGTAATGATAAATTATGGCGTTCTGTACAAGCAGCTATACAAAAAAAAACAACAACATGTAATATAAAAGCTACATGATATAAATTAAATTAATGAAGCGGAAGGAGATGTTGAACGTTTTGATAGTAAAATAATAAAACAAAGTCACATTAACTAGGCCACAGTCGCGCAAAACCAGACATCATTTAATCCAACAACAGATCAGTGTCACAGTCAGTCACGCACATCACTAATACAATCACACAATCAAAAGAACAAAGTAAACGAACATTAGACCACTGACGTAGAACACATGACGGAATCAAGGATCTATCAAGACAATAACCAGAATATACAAAAACATCTTCATTCTTTCATTTGACAAACCAGCAATAGTTATTTCACCAGATAATTGTTTTTATTTCCACAAAGACCCCTCGTCAAACATGTGACAGGCTGTTAAGATTTAACCCTTTCAAACTCAGAGCCATCGCCTGACTTTTGGAGGCACCCTGCAAATTTTCGGGTTTGTTTCTCCTGCATTTATAGTTGAGTTTTACTTTTTCCAACGACCATAACTTTGGGCCCCTTAAAGATTCGAGGCACACTACAGGGCCCACTGCAGGGGTTGCAGGGCCCACTGCAGGGGTTGCACTGCACGGCCCACTGCAGGGGTTGCAGGGCCCACTGCAGTGGTTGCAGGGCCCACGCGACGGCTGTGCTCAAACAAGACACCGACCGAGATCGTTTCCAATTATCCATCATTCCCACTATACAATTTAAAAGCAGATGTCCGTTTAGGCAGATGCACGTTCAGGCCTACCTTTTCAGTCCAGTTAATAGTGAATCACATAGGTGCTTGAAGCCAGCTGAGATCACACAGGCCGAGACTAGCATAAGGATGACAACACAGAGTTCAGCAATGATATGGAGGAGGAAGAGGCAGTGTGACAGATCCAGTCTACAGGAATTGAGAGAAACCAGTTAGTTCAAAGAAACATACTTTCCATTATGTCATTAATAATCATTATTCGATTATTTTAGAAACTCATGCTTTAAATACTTATGCAGAAAGGGTCGCCCATATGTAATGCATATACCTAACCTAGTAGGCAGACCTGTTTACCCTAGAGCTCTTAAAATCGTACAATATACATCACAAAGTCATTCAATACATTATCTTAATAGTAAAAAATAAACATACAGTATATATAATGTATACACCTCAAAATGGTACATTGTACGCTAAAATCGTAAGAATAAACAGATCTGCTAGTAGGGGGTGGGAGGATGATTCTCTGAACTCTGATGTCACTGATGTAAAATTAAAATACGTAAATTATTATTTTTTAAAATTATGCCTTTTACCTAATGAGGGGTAATTTATCCTTTCCTTTTATGGAATTAAATATGTAGCCTATTTAAATAAAATATCAAATTTAGTCACTTTTGGTGGGGCTTGGAGATTATTACTTCATTTAAGTATACTTGGACTCTTTAACGTTAAGTCTAACTTCTCTTTGAAACACAAGGATGAATTTTCTTTGAAACACACAAGGAAGAATTTTCTTTGAAACACACAAGGAGGAATTTTCTTTGAAACACACAAGGAAGAATTTTCTTTGAAACACACAAGGACGAATTTTCTTTGAAACACACAAGGAGGAATTTTCTTTGACTCACACAAGAAAGAATTTTCTTTGAAACACACAAGGGAGAATTTTCTTTGAAACACACAAGGACGAATTTTCTTTGAAGCACACAAGGACGAATTTAAACGGGAGACCATCAGCAGATTTCCCAGAGATCATTTATATAAACTTACTTATTTTCATCGGTCTCATTATTGTCCCGCTGATACAGGTAAAGGTAGACGAGGCCGACAATGATGGGATAAATGAGGCAGAACACGGAGGACACCGCAAGGCTGTATTCGCAGACTTCTTGTTCTCCGAACCGGATCCGGAAGTAGATGGCTTCCTCCGTGGAGGTGACATTGAAATCCAGTTCCGAGTAGAGCAGGCACCTCGAGCAGTGGTCATCGGTAAATCTGATCTGTAACACAAACATTTACGCAGGTCAGTGGTCAACACGTGGTACTGTGATACTTACTACATTCAAAAAAATGTATTCTTCAATTTAAATTTGGGCGAAAAATGTATTGGGTTTTAAATTAATATTTAATCATAGTATGTTGGCTGTTCCCGTCGTGCTGGCCAATAGGTTGATCAGGGTCACGACAGCAGTGTAGCCAGTAGTTGATCGGAGTCACGACAGCATGGAAGCCAGTGGCTGATCGGCAGCTACCAACCACTAGGGCCATTTTAGAAGACGTAAAGATTTGCATTAAAAAAATTATTATATAGTTGTATATCACACTTGTGTGCGATGTCAAATTTTGGCTATGATAATGACTAGATCTAATATCTGCTAGAGTAAAAAATAAATAATTCTCATGACCTCAAGATTCACATAGATTAAAGGGGGAACGAAGAAAAAAAAAGGCGGGGGGGGGGGGGGGGGGGGGATTTGAATTCGTCTGTCATTTGACGTTTAAAAAAAATTTTTAAAATTGAACAATAATAACTGTTAAACGAACGGCACAATTACGTCTTTCTCTGCCGACAGCCGTGCCAACTCTTTCACTTCTAACCAAATCCAACATAACATTCGAACAAGAAAAATTGTCGAGTGTTTTCCTGCGCTGAAACAAATAACAAATACGCACTCTAATAATGACGTATTTGATATCGTGTATATAGCACATGCAGAATACTGACGTTGTGATATCTGCGTGGGCTTGCTACAGAGTACTGAATTACTATCGATAACGTCATTCATTCCCATGTAATCAATTATTATCAGTGGCTCTCACGGGGCGTCAAGTTGGCAACATAATAACCCTGAGAGCAGCACAGTAAAGTCGACATCCGGGGTCAGACCCCCCTTTTGTTAGAGCAGACACGTGCCTGAATGGTCATTTGGTAGCATCGCAGGACCGCACCGTGGTCGGTCCATCTCCTGGCTAATGATGTGTAAGTTGTGTCTCGGTGCATTCCCAACGGAACACAAACAACACGAGCAATCTCATTAAACCTTTTCACATCCCAAACACTTTATTTGGACCACCATGATCCAGGCATTTCTCAAGACGCGAAATGCGTTTCTTCCAGGGGTTGCCTAAGACCATCGGAAAACACATATACTCTACAGTTATGAAAAAGCAACGAAAATAATTTTGTGGCTGGGGGTCGCCACAACAAGAGAAACTGTATTAAAGGGTCGTGGCATTAGAAAGGTTGAGAACCACTGCTATACACTATCTCACTAAGACATCTATAAAAACAACAACATTTCACAACATACTTCATAATTACCGACATCTCACCATGTATGACAAACAACATCGCATTACTACATTAATAATGGAAAGAAGTTACAACTATAGGTCTACAACACACACATAGTCTAATAGTCTGAATAGTAAATGTAGACCGTGACATTGAAAATTTGTCGCACATGGAACTATTTCAAGCATTTTTTTGGCAGCTTGTCCGTCGTGTGTGTGGCAGCATTGTGACGCATTTGTGTGTACAATTTGTGGACACTCGCTGTTCAAACACGTGACTGGCGGCTCTCCTCACATTAAGCACACTTTCCTTCACTCCCCTCAAACACAATTCACCCCCCTTTCAACTCAATTGTATTGTTTCATTCCAGTCCCTGCCACGAAAAAATACTCCATTCTCCATATGTTAAAATATTTATGAAATGGTGGAAAAACTGTTAAGTATATGAGCATAAAACTGCAGCTCAGTCTACTTCAGAATTATTTAGAGAACTAAATGAAAACATGGTTATCACGTGATTAAGTGGTTGCATCAATGAATCCGCTACTAACGACGAGTGTAAACATATCCATCACGTGACCAAACAACTGTAAAGTATCTGAGCATACAACTGCAGCTCAGTCCACTTCAGGATTATTTAGAGAACTTTGTGAAAACATGGGTACCACGGGATTAAGTGATCGCGTCAATGAATCCGCTACTACCGACGCGTGCAAACATATTCTTCACGTGGCCAAATCCAATCTGCTCTGCTTGATGGTACGAAGAAATTCTCCTTAAAACTGGAGCAACAAAAATATTTCCTGGAACATTGATCTAAAGTTTCGCACACTAACGACTAATGCTTCCAACCCAACCTCGTCTTAACAATGTGTTAGCCTGGGAGGAACACCTTTCACCATCTTCACCCTTGCAGTGTCTTAGTTCATGTGTGTGTGTGTGTTGCTTATAATGATTTTTTATTATTGCCCCTTCGATTGTGGCATGTTACTGAGCTATATATCTTTGTTATATCTTTGTAACATTACTAAAAGTGCACATGTTATTGAATACCTCACAGCGTTACCGGGATACCCAATGACAGACCAATGGCCAGAAATCCTCGAAAGTCGCTCAATCTATTTGGTCAAGTTGGACAAATGGAGTCAGAAATTTGCACGCGGATCACGTGACTGCAATATTGACAGTTCCAAAGACAGAATGTTGAAAGGGAGGGAGGGAAGAGAGAAGGGAGGGAGGGAAGAGAGGGGGGAGGAAGAGAGGGGGGAATGGAGGGGGGAGTGGAATCACGTGAAGGCGGAGGTTAATTAGGGGGTAAAACAACCCCTCTCCCCCCACACTTTTAGTTTGAAAGACTGTGGTTTACGCCGCTGCACATCTGTTGATATTTATTCCCGGGGGGGGGGGGGGGGGGAGGAATGGCTCTTTTTTTTAAAAAAAGTTCATGAACATTTGAGCAATATTGAATTCAGATTTAGCTCCACTCACACGCACCCTGCCAAACAGCCCCCGCCCCCCCACCCCAATGGACACACCAATGTTTCTTTTAAAAGATGAACACACACATTCCCTGACATTTTTCTCAACAATGAACACTTTAGAGTAAACCCTCTAAGACTTATTTACTACGCTGGCCAGGGTCAAAACGTAAAGAAAAAAATTAAATAAATGACATCGTGCGTTGGGAAAAAAATTTTTGGAAACATTGGTTGTCTAACATAGATTGTAAAATGTGTTGTTCTTTTTTTACTATCACAAACATAAAATAAGATGTAAACAAAAAAATGTTAATTTAAATAATCATTGAATTTTTTTATTTTCATCTTCATTGTCTTTTAAACATAACACAACTCCAAGAAACGCATTTTCTGTTTTTGCACATAAAAAAAAGGTTTATAAACTAGATTTTAAGGCCAAGTTGCCAGTGAGCCCCACCCCAGTGGCGTAGTGAGGGGGCAGGGGGGGGCATCATGCCCCGGGCGCTACTCACAAAGGGGCGCCAAATGGTATATGTTACTATAATATTGTATGGTTTTCGAATATGGGGGGGGGGCGCTAAAAAGGTATTTGGGGGGCGCTAAAAAGGTATTTTGCCCCGGGCGCGAGTTAAGCTCGCTACGCCACTGCTCCACCTCCCGCATGTCTCAGCCTAGTTACGACACAGGCATCCACCGCCACCATACATCAAACCAGTAGGGAGTAGAGAGAGTCTTTCTAGACAACGTTCACCTCGGGCCAGTACATTCTGGGATGAGACGCACGTCTACTAATGGATTTAGCCGGGCACTGCGTGAAATTTAATGCAGTCATGATCTAAAGTTGGGGAGGGGGAGGAGCTACCGTGACATGACTAACTAAATGTGATGGTACGTGTGCTAGATATGTAGCCTAAGGAATGGAAGAGGGGGGGGGAGGGAGGAATAGTAATGTGTGACAAATGGCCTGAATCAAAGACACCAGTAAGGGAAATATAATTTCTCATTTAAATTGTGAACAGGGCCGTGCGGAGGAAAAGCGGCGCCCGGGGCGGAGCCTGAACATGCTGCCCATAAATATATAGAAAAAAAAATGCCACTATAGACGCACCGGTAAAAAGCCAATTTTAGAGTCCCTTTTACCTTGAGAAGTTCATTTAGGGCATTTATCGTTTAATTCACTATTAAGGCAATTAAGGTCATATATAACGATGGTTTTGGCACCCCACTGATGTTGTCGCCTTGGCGAGTGACCACCCCCATACGCGCCCCTCCCCATTCACGCGGCCGAGGTTTGTGAACGATTGCATTATTTGCATTGAGTTCTGGTTTTTGATTCAACAGAAACGTGCACTGTCTTAACCACCGCAAAAAGTTCTATGCACGCACATTACCATCAAATCGATGGCTGATGCTCGATTATAACTCTATCGATGTTACGGCCCTAGGCATTGGTTCTCATCAATGGATGTGATGAGATATTCGTGAAGATCATCATCATCATGATGCGATTATTTTTTTATGGAAAGGTGGTGAGGGGCGCGGAGGGGGGGGGGCTTGGAAAGTGGGGGAGGGGTGGCTTGGGAATCAGTGATGTAAAACAACTCGTAGACATCTTTAAATATAAAATTACCTTTGATGCTCTATGTTTTATAGAAATTGAATGAGTGATCTACATGATGTTTTCCTGAGAGATCTAAATGTTTTTATGAGAGATTTTCCTGAGAGATCTATATGATGTTTTTCTGAGAAATCTATATGAAGTTTTTCTGAGAGATCTGTATGATGTTTTTTCTGAGAGACCTACTCGGCGTAATACCTGATCTATTCTTCTCACATCTTCATAGCAACACTCAAGTAATCTCTTCTTATCTCAAATAATAGTTGCACTTACCCGCAGGTCGCCCAGAGGTACGATGACCAGAAAGCTAAAGATGGCGATGAAGCAGTAGACGATGATCTTCTGCACATAGAAATGTTTGAGTAGCTCCAAAACTGGCTTCATTTTTTTTAAAGCCGTCACCGCACGTCAACCCTTTGTCACTTAACTTCGCAACGTCTGAGGAAATGGGACGAGGCGCTGTACAGGCTGTGGGGAAAACTTGCTGATCATTAAATTAGGCTAAATTTAAGACCGACTTAATATCCAACTCTACTTGACCAGGTCATGCGGTCAAACGAAAAATGAATGTTCAGTGGTGGTTGTAAGAATCTGTGAAACGCTAAGTCCAATCCACGACCAGACTTGATGAATGAGAGAGAACCCGGGCCGTCAACAGCGGCTACTACAGGTAGTAGAAGGGCAGCATTCACTGGAAGGAGATTTAAAAAAAATATTTAAGGTACCGGTTACAAGAAGAGATGATTGGTCGTTTAAAAAAAAAAAAATCGAATGGTATGATGGGGTGGGGGAGAAATCCTGCGAAAAATACCGTTGAAAAATTTGTTGCTACATAATTTCAAAGCTTGGCAAATTCTTTAATTTTCCGATTTCCGAAGCCTTCTCACGATTTTCCTATCCCCCTCCTTACAGCTCATTTGTCATTACCGTGGAAATATTCCATTTCATAAAATATATATAAATATCAGTTTGATTATGGCAAATTAGATAAATTACATACAAAATTATTTTTTTAAAAATTATGTAGGCGCAATATTTAGTTTTATTTTGTACGAAGTATTTGCGTGCACCGCGTGTGTTTAAATACCTGAAATGCTTTGACATTGGTCTGGCCTGGGGTGACCGAATGTGTTCGAGTCAAGGTCACATCATCTTGTGTAAACTAATCTGCGGACAAACGGATTCAACGTAAAAATCAGAGATTAAGTAATTATTCCCGGTGATGAAAATTTGCCAGGTGCAAACACAACGCACTCAAAAATCCAACAGGTGAATTGTCCACGATAATTTAGAATTAAACGCACCATCAAAGGAATGAGGAGGTCGGGGTAACAACACCCGTTACTACAGCCCCCCCCCCCCCATATTACGACTGCATCTTTCTGGACGCACTGAAATGACACGCCAGAGACACAAGGCGACACGCAGGAGACACAAGGCAACACGCGGGTCTATTTGTTGAAGAAAAAAAAAAAAACTACCCCAAAAGTTATTTCCTTAAAGGTAACTTGATATCTCAAGGATATCTTTCAAGATCGCAGCAGAGTACATTGTTATGTCATAGATGTCCTGTTATCTGATGCTCCAATCCTCAAGCGGCGTGCTAAATACATTGGCGTAGCTGGGATGGTGTCACCCGGGGGCCCGCCAGTCAGTCTTCCATGAAAAAAAACAAACTCTACTGTTGGCCGAAAATACAGCCACTCAATATCTGTGGAAAAAGTCCCATACGCGTTGTCGCCCCCCCTCCTTTTTTTTTATGTCTAACTTCATACGCCACTATTGAAACAGACATATTGTGTCATTAAATATGGCGTCACTAAAGTTGGTGTCACCCAGTGCGGCGTACTCATTGTGTTTCTCCCCTGCCCCACTTTCTCCCCCCCCCCCCCACACCCTCACTGCTGGAAGGTCAGTTCCAAGAACCTTGTTTTAATTACTCAATTTAATCAATGACTTACCATTATTTCATCAGAATTGCGTAGAGCTATTATTAGAGTATAAATTAAAGCTATGCACACGGAGAAACAGAATAATTAACACAGTAAACTATCCGGTGTTTCTCAACCTAACAATTACCTTGTACAAAAGTTTCATTAAGATTTTTTTTTTTTTTTGGGATGGGGACTCTTTGACTAAAACGTTTTTCTTTTTCTTTGTTGGACAAATTTTGTTACATAATTCTTACAACTTCATCAAATACACACGGGGCGTTCACAAATTACGTCACGCGAACAATAAGACATTTTTCCTCCCCTCTGTCACAAAGTGTCACAAGTTCTTTACCCCCCCCCCTTTTTTTTTCACACGTAAAAAAAAAATTCAAAACATACGTACAATTTTCATAGCTAAACTAAGATTTTATTTCATTCTTTAACATTTTACCCACAATGGATTAAGATGTATTTTTATTAGAAAGCTGTGACGTAAAACGCAAAACAACGAAGTCCTCCCCGAGCCGAATGTAAAATGGCCACAACAGTTTTTGCGGCATTTTTCGATATGTCCCGAAAGTGTGCGCTACTGAGTTTCACGGTACCTATAATACCTGAGGCAATTTTGACCTAAAATTAATGTTTTAAAAAATTAAATAATAGAATAAAAAAATTTCAAAATTAAAAAATTTTAGATTTAAATATATTTTTTTGCGACGTCACACATTTTTACCCCCCCTCTCCCCCGTCACAAAGTGTCACAAATTCTCGGACCCCCCCCCCCCCCCCCTTTTTTTTTTTCCCCCATCCTCAGCGTAACCTAATTTGTGAACATCCCCACATAAGGCATTTTTAAAAAAAAATTAATAAAAAATTTTGTGGACCCGAGGACGCCGTACCACCTTTCAATAAATGCTGTCTTACATAAGCTTCATGGACAAAATACATTTGGGCAGTAACTTCCCATGTTTGTCTGGCATTCCAAACGTACATTTCAGCGGAAAGACACACAAAAAAACAGCGACCAAAACCCCAACAACTAAGAGTTAAACATTTCGTAGCACTCTTTCATCCACCCGTCATTGGCGTTGTCCTTGCCACCACCTTAGAGTGCAGGCATTGGTTTCAGAAGTACATCGATAGCAAGCTCACTGTTCAGTTAGGACTAACTAACAAAATATGAAAGAGGAACTTTAAATTTTTGTAAATTGTACCTGAATGGGTTGCAGACTGTACCCATCTTGTACCCACCCCTCTATCTCTCTCTCTCACACACACACTCTCTCTCCCACCCTTCCTGTTTAGTGAGGAGCACACGTTTTGACTAAGAACTTCACTGCCTAAATAAATATAATGCGAGTATATTAAAGTGTGACTAGTAACCTTTTCAATTTAATGGTTTAAAAAAAAGTTACTGAATATTTCTCACAGTTGCTTACGAAATGGGAATTTCATAGTGGACTGATACCGTGCTTTTAGACTAACAGTACATTTCTCTATTTTTTTTTCTTGGCGTTCCAGTTTGTAAAAAAAAACAAAAAAAAAAACGATCTTTATTTTCTAAGAAATGTAAAGCCATCGAAGTAGAACAGGTGTGTCGATGGCCTACTTTTTTCTTAAAAAAAAAAAAAATATATATGCCAACAGGTAAAGTCACGTCAGACGACGCCACCGCCACACACGCAGGGTTTACAACTCATTGAATTACGACCTTGTCATTGAGACGTAAAGGATGGGGGGTTGAGATTGGGACGTGTGACAAGCAACACACACACACATCCCGAGCTACCGTAACACGAAGCTACAAGCCGTGGATACAAAAATACGCAGCTGTACTCGGACATGTGCTGTGATTGGTAGAAGGGGGACATTGAGAGCACGGGCATTCTGGAAGAGTTTTGGAAACGAAGTAAAATATTTAAAAAAAAAAAGAAGTCAGTTTTTTTTTTCCCCACAAAATAAAGGCTAAAATGTTACTGAAAACGATGATCGTTGTCGAGCTGCCCGCAAGGACCGCTACACCAAAACGATAATCAGGTGGGTCCACCACTACATGTCCCGTTAACATATCAAAAAATGGGTCCTCAGTTTAATTTGGGGTCCACTGCTGCTTGTCCCCTTAACATAATTAAACCGGGGCTTCAAGTCCCCACGAGATGAAGCAAAAACACAGGGTTTCCCAAATTTTGGGGGTGCGAGATGGCATTTGAGAGTGCGAGTAAAAGGGATTCTAAGAACAATGGAGCTATTGGCTTTTCAGTTCTGATATACATGTTTTATATGTGTTTTAATTTCTTAACTAGCAGAGGCGCCGGATACAGCGGTATTTACTCTCTCCGGGGGTCAAGCTGGCAACATAAGAACCCCTGAGAGCAGTCTGGCTAAAATCGACACGAAAGGCCAGTTAGACACATGTATGAATGGGCGTTCAGTATCAGCGCCGTACACTGGTGTGGCCATCTTTTAACTGTTGATGTGTAAGTTGAGTCTCGGTGAATTACCGAACGGAGCAACAAACAACATTAACATGTCACGTCATTAAACCTTCTCAGAACCCTTGACTTCAATATTCTTATTTGTCAATTAGCGATCGACAAACCACAAAGAATGTGACATAAATCACGGAATGAAATAGGAGCTCCAGCCAACACAATTAAGATCGCCTTTGTAGTTTTTTTTACACTGCACAGGAGCTGGGCGTGATCTCACGCAGAATGTGGCACTACAAAATTTGTCAAGATGAAAGGATGTAATCCCTTTGAAATGTAATGTAGGTCATATGACAATCTCGTTACTTAATCACGACACCATTTCATAATCTTTGCAAGTTTTTTTAAAAAAAAAGTTTCCTTTTGAGTAGTTCAATATTTCACACGGTCAAGGACGTTTTCGGCGCACCGTAACAATGTCTTCTTTATTACGATGCTTTTCCATTCAGCAAGGTATATTTTGAAGGTTTTGTTTTAATAATTTCAAAAACATATTGTGTAATAGATTTGCAATTGAAAAAAAATTAAAAAATTCTGTGACTCGAGCTAACTTTAAAGTATAATATGTAGGGAGTCCGAACTCTGGAACTAAGTCGTCGAGAACTAAGAATAAAACTAAAATATTAAATTGAACTGTTATGGTCATAATCTGTTAATTTTAAAAAAAATGTGTGTGTGGGGTGGTTTCGCGACATTAGAATTTAATTGACAGACTATAAAACAAGTTGTAGTTTGTTTTTTAGGCGACCCAGACATCATCATCCCAGCTGCGGTCATGAACAATTATTAACTATGTCATGATAAAAAGTCGACCTTCCTATGACACAGGAGAGTACTCAAAGCCTTGCATATATATATATATATATATATATATATATTTCGACAAACTGTAAGGGGTAGTGAACTTCAACGAGGCCCAACAAGGCCCCCCCCCCCCCCCCCCCCCGAGCCTAAGAGTTTAATAGGCCTACAAAATTGTCGAAGGAAGGAGAAGATCGCTATTTAATATGAATCTCGTCATCTTCTCTTGCCGCTTATCTCCCCTTGCCGCTAGAGGGCTGAAACCGAAACGATGGGGATCTTAATTCGATGTTAATGAATGCAACCACATGTCCAGAGAGTTGCCAAAACCTGTTTCATTAGCATAGAGGATGCCCTTATCATTAGCATAGAGGACGCCCTTATCATTAGCATAGAGGATGCCTTTATCATTAGCATAGAGGATGCCCTTATCATTAGCATAAAGGATGCCCTTATCATTAGCATAGAGGATGCCCTTATCATTAGCATAGAGGATGCCCTTATCATTAGCATAGAGGATGCCCTTATCATTAACATAGAGGATGCCCTTATCATTAGCATAGAGGATGCCCTTAACGCTCTTTGAATTAAAAAAAAATAATTTGGATTTACTATACGAACGACAACGGTTGGGTGCCTACAGAGTTGATTGTTTGGTGGGCGACAAAGTGTAAGTCTTTCAATGTAGGAGTACCGTACTTAATGAATTAATTTACAACTTAAGTATTCCCTTTGGCCTTTTCGACTATTTTTTTAACTGGGAAAATCGCAGCTAGCTGAGTGAGGGAGGGAGGCATTACTTCATCGATTTCTTGAGCAGTTATTTTTTTTATATAGATCCATATCAGAACTCATTATATACCAACGAATTATTCGCGTTTAACATTTTCTTTGTGACAGGTGCAACGGTTGGTGGAATTCTTAACTTTGTACCTGAGAGATATAAGAGATTACCCAGATTAACATTTACGACCCGGGTGCATATTTATGTAATCTCAACCCGAAAAAGAGCTTTGCTGTGTGTACAAAAGTTATTCTATGGTCAAGTACCAGACGCCACACACTTAATTAAGGACTGTAGCCTCATGATAACGCAACAAAAGATTTGCTTTAAATGTTTGCAGTATTATGAGTTCATTTAGACGCCTGAAGTGCTGAGCCAAATGTATTAAGGAAGTCGTTTTAACGTGCATTTAAAATTGTGTGAATAGCAAAAAACGCATACGCTTTTTGTGTGTGTGTGTGTGGGGGGGGGGTTATTATTATTATTATTATATGTTGTCTTATATAGCGCGATACCCCAGCCTAGGGCTGGTCTCACCGCGCTGTACATATAAATATTAGCAAAAGAAACATAATCGTGACAATAAAACAAAATACATTTATGTAATAAAGAACAGCTGTATAGAGACAAAACAAAAACAAATTCATATTCACCCCACCCACCCCAGAACTTTTACATGTGAAGCCATGGACGGCGGCCAGCAGCATCGTTTATCGGTCAGATTTGAGGAATCAGTCAGGGTAATAGAGTTTAAAGAGATGTGTTTTGAGTGCAGTTTTGAAGGCCTGTGTGGTTGGTATATTGCGGATGTGTTGTGGAAGAGAATTCCATTGTTTGGGGGCGCAGAAAGAGAAAGATCGTTCACCGTATGTTTTAGTACGTGTCTTAGCAACGGACAGAATACGCGTGTCTGCAGAGGAGCGAAGCTGTCGAAGGGGTGAATAGACAGAAAGAAGTTCGTTTAGATAGGAAGGGCAGGAATCTGAGAAGAAGTTATGACATAGAACAGACAGTTTGTACTCAATGCGTGCCTTTATAGGAAGCCAATGAAGTGAGTGGAGTAGTGGAGTGACATGATCACGTTTTTTTGCCTTTAGAACTAGCCTAGCAGCTGAATTCTGAACCTTTTGTAGTTTTTCTATGAAGTGTTTTGGTGAACCTGACAGAAGAGAGTTGCAATAGTCAAGACGAGAGAGAACAAGAGCACAGACTAGTGTTTTTGTTGCACTAACTGTGAGGTAGTGACGGATGGAGCTGATCTGACGGATGGCGGTGTATGCAGAACGACAAATGTGAGAGATATGTTTATCAAGAGACATGTTGTTAGAAAGAATATGACCAAGATTCCTAGCAGAGGACGTAAACTGTATGTCGGCGTTACCTACTTGAAATGAGTTGGGGAGAGTTGAGGTAGAGGATGATTTGTGATTTTGAATGAGGAGTGCTTCCGTTTTGTCATCATTAAGCTTTAACTTGTTGAGTGACATCCAAGACTTGACATCACTAATGCACTCCCGCAAAGTCTGGACAGCGGAATCCACAAGAGAGGGATGGGTATGCTTGTATAGCTGCCTCAACAGCATGCCTCCCAAGCAAGAGGAGCAGTGGCCTGGTATACAATGTGAATAGAACCGGGCCCAAAACTGACCCCTGTGGCACTCCGTACACCAAATCAGCACTGTCGGAGAGACAGTCATCGATAGAGACCGCCTGCGTTCTATCGGAGAGGAACGACATAAACCAAGACAAAACAGAACCATAAATGCCAAAATAGGGGCGTGAGGATGGTGCAAGGGTGGGTGCGTGGGTGGTGCAAGGGTGGGTGCGTGGGTGGATGGGCTTTTACATACATATTAGGATGATGAGTGGGACTTTTTTAATCTGGGGGGGAGGGGCGTTACGGGGGGGGGGTGTTTATTATTTAACCCCTATATGTAGGCCGGCAGCTTTCTTCTTCTTCTTCATATCAAGGGCCCACGATAAATTTACTGATCATTCTGGCTCCTATGCTTGTAGAGGGGGTTTGCAATTTTTCTGTGCCTGGGCCCCCACCCCCCTGACAAAGCCTGAAATGACGCCCCTGATTTGTTAATTTAACGAGCCCAATGTTGAAAGAGATCAAATGTTGAAAGAGATCAAATGTTGAAAGAGATCAAATGTTGAAAGAGATCAAATGTTGAAAGAGATCAAATGTGACAGAGATCAAATGTTCAATATCATAGAACGATACGCTTGGGGGGGGGGGGGGTAACCTTAAAAACAAAATAGATATTCCAGACATTCTTGCGTGTATCACAATTTAACTGACGGAGCAAACGAAACGTGATGGTGATTCCTTAATTTATAACAGTGATTCTCAACCTTCTTAATGCCGCGACCCTCTAACACAGTTCCTCATGTTGTGGTGACCCCCCCCCCCCCCCGACCATAAAATTATATTCGCTCCTATGGTCTTAGGCGACCACCTGTGTAAGGGTAGTTCGACCCCCCCCTCCCCCCAAGGGGTCGCGACCCTCAGGTTACGAATCCACTGATCTAAAACATTTCTTTTTTTTCTTGGAGACACGCCCCTATTCCAACTGTGGTAACGAACACATTAACACCCATGTCATGATAACATGTCATGATAACATGTCATGATAACATGTCATGATAACATGTCATGATAACATGTCATGATAACATGTTATTGTTCCGTTATGACTCAGACGGGTATTCCAAGCTCCGGGGGCCGGGGTGGAGGGCGTGTTGACGAACCCCAAGGGGCCGGTGACTTGAAGGAGACGGCAGTCACCTGTGACGGCAGTCACCTGTGACTGCAGCCACCCGTGACTATAATGGGGTCATAATAAAGTTGTTTTAAGGAAGGAGACATTATCTCCGGTATCTCCCCTTGCTGCCGGAGGGCTGAAACCCAAACGATGGGATCTTCCTCAAAAGTAACCAAAGGCCCATTAAGAGTTTCCTAAACCGTTTCATTAGCATAAAAGCTGTCCCTATCGGCCACTGAAAATGTTTTATGTATCATATGCAAGAGAAGCGATGTGTACCTATGGACATCGTAGTGTGGACCGTTTAGTGGACGAATGAGCCTTTCAATGTATGGACACCGGACTTTATGAATTAATTTAAACGTTAATTATTCCCACTTGAAGTTTCGAGTATATTAAAAAAAAAAAGGATTGCACCAAAAACTCACGGCCCACTGGACGAGTGGGGAATTCGTTAATAATTTATTAAGTAGTTTTATACAGATCCCGTGCATTCCGGAAGTTAAAAGAGCAATACAATATAATGGACACTCTGCTCAAAACTTCCTAATGAAAAGCTAGACCAGGCCCGCACAACTAGACCAGGCCCGCACAACTAGACCAGGCCCGCACAACTCAAAATGTAAGGCGGGATGTGATACTTTATGAAAAACGTGTGCGGGTCGAAAGATGATAGGACGGGGTGGGGGGGGAGGGGGGGGCTATTAAGAAAATAAGAAGAAGAAGGACACCGCCAATTGGGTGCTGGCGGGCCGTATGTTGTGCCGGCCTGGGCTAGACAATGTATAATGTAAGTACAGAAAATTTCAATCCTATAAAACTTTTTTTTTGTTTTTAAAATTTGCAAGCTTTAAGATTTTAAAAACTAGATATCTTCCAGCCGATGCATACACTTTGATCAAGTAACAGCAACACATTAAGAAGGTTCCAATAATAATAATTATTAAAAATATGTGTTACATTTCTTCTCTTCTAAGAAATTAAGTGTAGGAACTAACTCATCATTAGTGCTTTATAAAAACGTTTGTGTATGTAAACAAAGCTGTTATTGTACCTGACGTCACACTCCCTCGGACTGTAACATCGGGAAGGCACACAGAATGGTTGCTTTAAAAGCGTGTAAGGAGTGTATGTTATCACAGAATGGTTGCTTTAAAAGCGTGTAAGGAGTGTATGTTATCACAGAATGGTTGGGTAAATGTAGCGATATGGTCCCTCTATCTATCCCTCACCCTAACCTGAACCCTAAATCTATAAACAAAGGGTAGTGACTCCGTACAGGGACCACATATCTGAATCAGCCAATGGTTGCTTTTAAAGCGTGTAAGGAGTGTATGTTATCACAGAATGGTTGCTTTTAAAGCGTGTAAGGAGTGTATGTTATCACAGAATGGTTGCTTTTAAAAGCGTGTAAGGAGTGTATGTTATCACATAATGGTTGCTTTAAAAGCGTGTAATGAGTGTATGTTATCAGTTAATTCAAACGCCCCTTCTAGTGCCGAATCAAATGTATTCCGTAACTCGAGTTGCTGTGTATTTAAAATTGTGGCCTTTTTTGTTGTATGGCAAGGTCGGTGTGTGGTTTTTTTTTTTGGGGGGGGGGGGGGTGTCGGGCTTACACAGCCATGCAATCCTATTACAAAGTTCTTATCTTCCTACGTAAACGGCATGACAGCACGCACGATAAAGAAACATTCAGATAAAAACATTTAAAATAAAAAAAAACGAAACTGGAACAGCGACAGAGAACTAAACCAGACCCCGATCACACGTGAACTAAAAAACAATGGTTGTAACTGTAAAATATAGGATTCGTAACGAAACCAAAAAAAAAAAAATTATTTGTACAACTACAAGACGCACGCGTGTCAGCATTGACACCAACCAATACAAATGTATTACGATAATCAAATTCCCCCCGGTCTTACCTTCGGCAAAGCTCTCAGTGGAATAACTTTAAGATCTATTTATCCACACGTCGACATGCACAAAACACGAAACCAACACACATCCGAGTACAAACAGTTTTATAAACAGAGAGGAACACGAACTCCTGGCGTGACATGGAATGTCCGTAGCTGGGATGTGTGTACACAAACGTGAAGGTCCTGCAAAGTTTGTGGCGGGGACGTGGAGGGGGAGGGAGGGGAAGAGAGCTGGGGTTGATGGGCTGAGGGATTATGAACGGTTGTCATTGAGGTGATGTCATCATCACACAACTTTTTACCACGGCACCCGGTAAACGACGCGTGAAAACATCAGTGGCGTAACTGGTTAATCTAGCGGTTCATTAAAGCAACTGGTTGATAGAGTTTGGGGACAGTCTAACAGCGTTTTGGAAGCTGTTTATTAAATCAACTGGTTGATAGAGTTTGGGGACAGTCTAACAGCGTTTTGGAAGCTGTTTATTAAATCAACTGGTTGATAGAGTTTGGGGACAGTCTAACAGCGGTTTTGGAAGCTGTTTATTAAATCAACTGGTTGATAGAGTTTGGGGACAGTCTAACAGCGGTTTTGGAAGCTGTTTATTAAATCAACTGGTTGATAGAGTTTGGGGACAGTCTAACAGTGTTTTGGAAGCTGTTTATTTAAAAAACAAACTAACATATATACATACCAAAAAAAGTATGTGGTTACTTCGATTTTGTTGACACACACTATCTGACGTAATAGATAAGAACTCGACTTCTAACACAGATGTCAACGGGAAGAGAAGAAAATGTACTACGCTTATAAACATGTTCATGAAATTATCCACATTTAGGACTCCAGTCAATTACAATTAGGGGCAACTAAAGACGTAACAACTTGTTAGATTAATGATAAGGGTACATGATTAGTTTGCATCTTTACGACGGATAAATATAAATGTCGTTCAAAATGGTTTGCACAGGTCTGTGTGACACAGGGGCATTTGGGCACCACCAAACACCCCCACATCCCCATTACATGTAAGGATTGCGCGTTTATGGGCGTTGATAAGTTAAGTTTAATGACGTCACACACACACACCCCAGGTTTACAATCCAAATATTTCTGGTAGAATGCTCTAAAAAAAATGTGTTCTTGTTCGTTGAGGGACCGGTACAACATGTTCTGCAAATGTACCGCTATCACAAAGATTCTCTCGGTCTCACTCTCTCTCTCCATCTCTTTCCCTCTCCCTCCCTCTCTCCCCTCTATCTCTGTCTCACTCTCTCCTCTCTCTATCTCTCGTCTCTCTCTTAGCATTAATTTTAGAAAAAAACAAAAAACAGACGAATGTAATAAGTATTATCTGACACAATTTTAACGCTTGAAGATGATAGTTGATGATGTTTATCAAAGGACACTACTTCTTGTGTCTGCGTTTCTTGATACTTGTGCCAGCGACTAGTGCGGAACATAAAGCCGTATTCCCACTGTAGCCCTCACTATTATGGATAGAATTCAGGAACAAAATAATATACCGGGCAAAAAAAAAAGCATACCATCTAAAATTGAAATCAAATTACCCAACCGAATGTTCGCTGTAATGCAACCCATTCATAAGAGATATTTCGTACATAATAAATAAGTAACAAGCAAAATAATAATAATAATAATAATTTATCTAAATAATATCTTTTCAGCAATCAATAAATACGAATCTCAAAAACACGGAACAGTGCCCAAAACCTCACTGCTTCCATTCCACGCAGTGTTGAAACCAAATCGAAAGCGTATCAAATTGAATGTTGGAACTTTCCATATCGGAGCCCCAGATCCACACAGCATGCGGTGCCCTTGAATTAAATTGGTAAGCACGACTCTGGCCTGACCATTGAGGTTCTACGTTACGCCGAGAGAAAAGTTTCGAGTTCATGATCGTAAAGATGAATGTTATGAAATGTTCACTGTTAGCTTCAGTTAGCGTGACACAGTTATCCCAGGAAGTTTCAGTTAACGTAACACAGATATCCCAGGTAGCGTCACTTAACGTGACACATATCCCAGGTAGCGTCAGTTAACGTAACACAGATATCCCAGGTAGCGTCACTTAACGTGACACATATCCCAGGTAGCGTCAGTTAACGTAACACAGATATCCCAGGTAGCGTAAGTTAACGTGAAGCAGATATCCCAGGTAGCGTCAGTTAACGTGACACAGATATCCCAGCTAGCGTCAGTTAACGTGACACAGGTAGCTTCAGTTAAAGTGACACAGATACCACAGGTAGCTTTAGTTAACGCTACACAGATAGCAGGTAGCATTAATTAATGCAACGAACATTTCTTCCCACTCGCAAATCCATGGTGCTTTTAAGTAACTTTGAAGCATAACTTTTTTCGTTGGCACACTGGATCTCTCGCTCAGCTGATCGCATGCCGCGCGCTGACCCGGTGTGTTGGGTCTAAAATAAGAGGGTGGGTATTGGGGTATTGAGTGCAAGCGAAATAAGAAAATGTGATTGAAAAAAAACCAACAACAAAAGAGTGTCCGCATAAAATCGAAGGCAAACCCCTGCGTGGTACTACCCCCAAGTCTTAAGAAAATTATAATATTTGATTTCCAATATTTTTTTAAAAACTCCCATGCATTTTGATTTTCGAACCACCTCTCCTGAACCACATCACAAAATGGGCAACCAGCCAACACAGTTGCCCCGACCAACCCCGTATTAAAAGGGCAATCGCATAAGCCCTGCAAACACCCCCCCCCTCCTCCTCCCCCCCCGTGGCAGCAAGGGGACCTCAGATATTTTAGTGACCCAAAGTTTTAATGTGGACATAAAATTTTGAAACTTTGAAAGCAGGGAGCACAAAACGGTAGGCGCTTGGGGGGGGGACTCTAAAAGACACGCTACGACTTTGTGCACCAACGACACATATGGCGCCCCCAATCCCATTAATCAAGCACTTAATCTCTACTCCTTAAAGACCAGTTTGCATAAATCATAGAGGTTCCGTTTTACCAGTAACTTAAAGTTTGGGTAGCTTTTTATAATTAATCAGGCGATCATGAACCTTGATAAGAGATGTTTCAGAAAGTGTGATCTTTTCTTTGCGTGTAACGTGCACCTTTATAAGAGTGTTTCAGAAAGTATGATCTTTTCTTTGAGTGTGTCATGAACTCTTCCAAGAGTGTCCGACTTGAAATACTGGTGGGAGGTGTTAAGCTTGGCTATTGTGTGTGAACGCCTTTAGTGTTAAAAGTTCTATTGAAAGCCATTGACGTTATTTCACAAACTACATCACCTTGTTAAATGCCTTTTCAAGGGTAGCCCTCCCCCCCATTTTTTTGAAATTGGATACGAGTTGATGAAAAGGAAAACTAGTTTGAGTTACGAATTGCTTATTTCAGCAGGGCAGATCACGGTGACATGGCGATATTTCAGTTGAAACATGAAGTAATGTGTTCTCCCCCCTTTCCCCCGTACCCCTCCTCCATGCCCCCTCCCTTAATGTTCAATTGAATGGCAATGACAACATTAATGTTAGAGTACTACATCATTATTTTCCTGATAATTTGTTTCATCTTGCACACCGTCAGCCGGTTTGACTAGTTTCGTGTATGAAACATGTAGAGGTTGGAGAAGGGGGTGGGAGAATAGGGGTTTTGGATGGAAGAGAAGGGGTTGGGTGGGAAAGGAGTGCTTTGGGTGTGAGAGGAAAGAAAAAAGAGGGGGGGGGGTCAAATTAATATTTCGGTCACGGCAGGTAACCCATGAAGCCCACCTTTTGGGGCCGACACCGGGTGTAGCTGATACGAATTGTAAAGAACTCATTAAAAAGAGAAAAATTCATTTCAAGTTTTATGGTACAGTCACCGTGCAAGAGTTAACCCCTGTCGCCAAGTGTGAACTGTTTTAAAATTTTATTTTAACGCGTGGAAAGCTATGGGTTAATAATTAAAAAAAAAATAATCCATTAATGGTCTTTTTTTTTTGTTGGTCACTTCCCTAAAACACGTCACCGTAAATATATGGCCCTAACATTTTCCCTAACCTCAAACAGCAAGCTGTTCGTTTATCGCAGGCTATGGTTCCTTGTAATACAGATGGTTAGTACGGTATCAGGGATCGGATCCCTCATGTCAGCCGGGTTGTAGAAGCCTTGAAACAGATAGTACTAAAGCCAGACTGCCGATGTCCACATGGAAGGAATCACTTGCAAGTTATAACCATCCTACGGCAAATTATGAGTATTTAAAGGTAATGTGTAGGATTTCTCATTTCCGGGGTTGCGCTTATCCCGGGAAGACGGGAATAAAGTTGACCTCATCCCGGGATACAATATTTTTTAATTGAAAATATATTAAATATTATAAAGTAAATTAAACAAAAAAAAATATAAAAAAAATAAAGAAAAAGTTGATTTTTGTAGTTTTTTAATTGTGATTTTCCATTAATGAATAAAAGTCAAATAGTCCTAAGGTTAGTTGAGAGGTTGGTCACTTGCTACTGGTCGCTTCATTTCCCATAGTTTCATCCTGGCAATGGATAACTAGCTAACAATATGATTGTTAAGGTATAAAACAGGTAGCTAATTCATAAGCTTTGATTCCGTCACTATATATTTACAAGAAAATGTTTCTAACAACGTGTTACTAATGGTTCGTTTCGAAGATTAAAAAAAATTAGGAATGTAAGTACATATATCTTTATGTACACGTCTTATGCTGTTGATTTTGTGAAAAAAATAACTCAACATTGTATTAAACTACCTTTATTTTATGGAGTGTTTTCTTTTCCGGGGTTGTGGGATAATCAAGTTTCCAGCCCATGACTTAAAATGAGGTCGCGCAGGCTGAAACAATAGACTATGACCTAAATGCAGTGGTTCTCAACCTTCCTAATGCCACGACCCCTTTACACAGTTCATCATGTTGTGGCGACCCCCAATCACAAAATTAATTTCGTTGCTACTTCATAACTGTAGAGTTTATGTGTTTTCCGATGGTCTTACGCGACCCCTAGGAATGGGTCGTTCGACCCCCAAAAGGATCGCGACCCACGGGTTGAGAACCGCTGCCTTAAATGGTGGTCGCCCATGCTGAAACGAGTAGTGTTGTTTAAAGAGTTTTCGTTGTCTTAAAGTTTGAGTTACAATTTCAGCCATGACGTATCATAATATGTCGCCAATAACATGACATTAAATTCCCCCCCCCCCCCCCCCCCGCGTAGTTTGCCTTCCCATGAGCCGTGTGGAGACATCTGATGCCTAAGACAAGTGGGACACAGAGCTCGTGGACAGAGATAAACACGAAAAGCTAAAAATAGCTTCCTTCAAACGGTGGCACAAAGTAGGAACAGCTCTTCAGAGATTATTTAGAATCTTCACCAAAGAGTTAATAAATCATATTGAGGCAAGCAGCGGCGTAGTCATTGGGGGAGGTGGTGCGGAGGGTGGGCGATTTTCCCCGGGTGGCACTTTTTTCTTTATATGGAGGGGCGGCATTTTCGGCATAACAGCAGAGATTTTTCTCGCGGCAAAAAATATTGGTCCGCCCCCGGGCGGCATTAAGCCTAGCAACGTCACCTGAAGAAAGAGAAAACGAACGCTCCTTTCAAGAAAGTAAAACTTCATGGCATGAGAGAAGACAATCGTGTAAATACTGCTACAATCAGCGCGGCTTCCTGAGGACTACAAATAGTTATCTCCCTATTTAGCACTTGTGTGTCAACCTTTACGAACGATTTCTATAAATGCGCTGATAATAAACTGCGCATGTCCAGGACACAATTGACAAGCTTTCTAGGAATACCAGGGCCGACGCCAGCATGTTGAATGGGGGATTATAATTCCGTTTTCTATACGATAATAAAGGATTTTCCAATACGTTTCTGTCTCTATCTTTCCACCTCTCTCTATATATCTCGACGTCTATCTGTCTCTCACTCTGTCCATCTCTCTCTGACTCTCTCTTTCCACCTCTCTCTATATCATATATCTCTATCCCTCTCTGTCTCTCCCGGTTCACCCCTCTCTGTCTGTCTCTCTTCATCTCTGTCTCCCTCGCTCACTGTCCATCTCTCTCTGCCTCTCTCCACCTTCCCATCTCTGCACCTCCCCATCTCTGCACCTCCCCATCTCTGCACCTCCCCATCTCTGCACCTGCCCATCTCTGCACCTCCCCATCTCTGCACCTCCCCATCTCTGCACCTCCCCATCTCTGCACCTCCCCATCTCTGCACCTCCCCATCTCTGCACCTCCAGTCTCTGCACCTCCCCATCTCTGCACCTCCCCATCTCTGCACCTCCCCATCTCTGCACCTCCCCATCTCTGCACCATCTCTGCACCATCTCTGCACAATCTCTCCACCATCTCTCCCCTCTCTCTCCATCCTCCCACCAGCCCACTCGCCTATCCACCCACCAATCCCCTTTCATCCACCCAATCCCATCCATCCATCCATCCACCCAATCCCATACATCCATCCATCCATCCATCCATCCATCCATCCATCCATCCATCCATCCATCCATCCATCCATCCATCCATCCATCCATCCATCCATCCATCCATCCATCTATCTATCTATCTATCTATCTATCTATCTATCTATCTATCTATCTATCTATCTATCTATCTATCTATCTATCTATCTATCTATCTATCTATCTATCTATCTATCTATCTATCTATCTACGACAGCTAGCTTTTTCTGTATCACTGTATCGTGCGAGGGACTCTCGGGCTCGCCACCAGCCATTGATTCTATCACAGAGAGATTACCCGCACGAACCAACCACGACCGCGACGTGACATCTGATAAGTACACCTTCTATTTCTAGACCTGCACGCATCCGATGTAAAATATCGAACACTTTGTAACACATCAACACCCGACCTGGCTTCACCGAGTGAGCGGAGGCTATCACCAGAAACTGTAAGGAATCATGGCTCCGAGGTTATGGCGTAAATTTCCCCGTTTAACTAAACTTGTTTTTTTTTCTATTTAAAATAAATGCACAACTCCAAAACTAAAGACAAGAAAAATCAAAACATATCGCTTACTTTCAACTATCTTACATTTTAGTACCGTGGTTCTCAATCTTACTGGTGCCGCGACCCTTTAATACAGTTCCTCATATATGGCGCCCCCCCCACCACAAAATTATTTTCGTAGCTTCTTCATAACTGTAGAGTATATTTGTTTTCCCATGGTCTTAGGCGACCCCTGGGAAAGGGCCGTTCGACCCCCAAAGGGGTCGCGACTCACAGGCTGAGAACCGCTGCTTTAGTACAAATTAACCGAAACGCCGTTGTAATGTACTGTGAAAATCAGACTATCGCGACCACCACTCAACGTTCGGACTGAACAACCCAAACCTCAGCGCCGCTCAATGCATGGTTATAAATTTTTTATCTGGTACCTTACACAAAAATTAAAAGCCCCGCCTTCAAAAACTCTTGAAGAAAATGACACCCTTGTTCAATGCTCAAACCAAGTGGCGTAGCTAGAGTTGGTGCCGCCCTGGGCGGGAGAAGATGTTTTATCGCCCCCCACCCTCCAACCAAAAAAAATAAGATCTACAGTAGGTCGATTATAAATCATTAATAAATAATAGAAAAAGAGAAGATAAGTTCCACCTGGGGTAGTACACCCCCCGCCCTTTTTCTAACTATGCACTAGCCTTCCTAAAACAGTGCTCAAACCTGAGGTAAATCAGTCTTGATTCAGCAGGAGTTAGCCTACATTATAAACACGTGCACACAGTCAACCTTTTTGTTTTCCCATTGTCCCCCCTTTTCACGCGCTTTACATGATGGACAATGAAAGTTATGGGCACTGAAAGTTATGGGCAGTGAAAGTTATGGGCACTGAAAGTTATGGACACTGAAAGTTATGGGCAGTGAAAGTTATGGGCACTGAAAGTTATGGGCAGTGAAAGTTATGGGCACTGAAAGTTATGGGCAGTGAAAGTTATGGGCAGTGAAAGTTATGGGCACTGAAAGTTATGAGCACTGAAAGCTATGGGCACTGAAAGTTATGGACAATGAAATTTATGGGCAGTGAAAGCTATGGGCAGTGAAAGCTATGGGCAGTGAAAGCTATGGGCACTGAAAGTTATGGACAGTGAAAGTTATGGGCAGTGAAAGCTATGGGCAGTGAAAGTTATGGGCACTGAAAGTTATGGACAGTGAAAGTTATGGGCAGTGAAAGCTATGGGCAGTGAAAGTTATGGGCACTGAAATGAGAGAACACCAAAAACAAATGCCATTTAAAGTGGCTGAAACATTAAATGCGTCTCGGGGATTAGTTGTCCGTCTAAACCAGTGGCTCTCAACATTCCTAATGCCGCGACCCTTAATACAGTTCTTCGTGTTGTGGCGACCCAAACCACATAAGTATTTTCTTTGCTACTTCATAACTGTAGAGTGCATGTGTTTTCCGATGGTCTTAGGCGACCCCTGGAAAACGGTAGTTCGATCCATAAAGGGGTCGCGACCCACAGGTTGAGAACCGCTGATCTAAACCATCGTAGTGACAAACGGGAAAATAAAGTTCTACGCTTTGCATGGAGGTGCCCCGTCGTTTTTAAACTGCTTTTTAAGTCCATTACCACACATCAACGCGCAGTGGTCTGTAAACCAAAAAAAAGAAAAAAAGTGTGGGGTGGGATGGCCACACATGCCGTGTACAGTGACGGGTAAGTGGAAAAAAAAAAGAAGTCGTGTCCAGCATGAAAATATTCACAACGTTTGTTTGTCGATGCCTTTTGATGCCCATGTCGATGCCTTTGATGCCCACGCTAAACCGCGGCTTAAGCTGTACGCTTTTGAGATCAGCCTTGGCTTAGAAGTCATGACAAATCCGTTGCAGTAATCTCTGCCTGCATGACCAGCTGCAGATGGAAAATAAACAAGACTTTACTACCAGATCACATGCACCACATTTTGAGAATCGATTTACGAGTTATGCTTAGATTTGAAAAAAAAAAAAATATGCTCCCAAATTTCAGATTTTTTTTCCAAGTTAGTTCCGCGTACTTTCTCTCTTATTTCTAATTACTCTCCCCTTTTAAGCCTATAATTTTTTTTTATTTTTTTTTGTTGTTTGTTTTGTTTTGTGTGTTTTCCCCTTAAGCGTTCACGTACTGTGTATTTGATATTTACCAAGAAATAAAAAAACAAAAAAACAAACAACATATATCTGTACATACCAGAGACAACAAAGAGGCCAACGGATGAATAGAAAATAATATGGCCGGCCACAGACAAACTAGTAAATCTGCTTTACAGCGAGAGAGCAGAGCTTTGAACACGAAGACTAATCTAAACAAAGAAGGGGAGGGCAATTAAATTGCTCTGCGAGTAGAGACTGGGGGGGGGGGAGGGGGGGATTAACTATTCTAAAAATAGTTTTTCCACAGAACAGGCCCCGCTTTTCGCTCGGGAGCCTTCAGCCCCCTCGCTTTCTGCTCATCCACACTTTCTCCCCCCAACCAGATGGCGAATGTCACCCGTATCCCTTTTTGAATGTTTGCAGTACGCTTTAAGTCAAAGTTTCTGTTTATATGGGATAATTCAACACAATCTCACAACCTCACGAAATTCACACCTTTCTTTACCGGATCTCTGGTGACGTTCTGGAAAGCACAATTTCTATTTACATAGATTTTTTTTTAAAAACGCCAACTTTCGGTTTCTTAATAATGTTTGTACTAGTTCATATGACTAAAATAGTTTTGTGTCTCCGCTAGCGCTGTTTAGTGTTCTTTGAGGTGCGCACTTGTGGCGCAAAAACAAAAACAAAAACTGGGTTTTCCCGTTTGACGCCGCGCTTCCGGACGGACAGAAAAAAAATAAAAAAATATGTCTCGGCTTTTCTTATAAGAGGTTTTTATCATGTATCTGGACATGAACTTAGCATTAACCCCCCCTCCCCCCTTTCCCAACCCCCACCCTTTCCCCATTTTTCTGGAGTTGATCTATCAATTTATGGCCATTATTTACGACTGCACGGTGGCTCGAACTGACTTAACAGAGTCTACGGATTCTTGACACGTACAAGAAAATGTCGAAACTTTATGAAACGCCCGGAGGAGGTGTGTGAGGTCAAGTTTTAGAGGATGAAGGCCGGGTCATAATTCAAAATCTTACACATGGGGTACATTTATCCAACGGGGGGGGGGGGGGGGTAGATGTCTATTCAAAGTGTTAGCTACACACATTTAGTTGATGTATTGTCATACATAGTTTTTTTCTAATTATGACGTATTTGGTTGATCATAAGTAGTTTACAAAGGGAAAAAACTGTGAAATGATAAAAGCATACAAGTAGACTTGGCCTGAATCCTCCGCATATAGTGTGTTGGACTGTGGTAATCAATGTTTACAAATGCACTTAATTTTTTTTTTCAATTTTTTTTTTTACACCTGCCAGACACATAAACTGTGGCGTGAAGAAACACGTTTTAGATTAGAAGTAATATTTATTTGTAAAGGGTTGTAAAGAGTGGGTTGTAATTTAAAAACACAATTACCGGGAATGTTTGAGTGATTCTGGTTCTGGTTCTGGTTCGGTACGTTGCTGCATCCATATACTGGCATATGTGCAACGGTTGGGGAATCTGTTTTACAGTTGTCGTAGACAACAATAGCTGTTGGGATGTTTGTTATCGGGGGATAGGGGAAAGTGGGGGAGAGGAAGGTGTTTTAGGGCAGGGGAAGGTGTTGTACGGGACGGGAAGGGGTTGTAGGAGAGGGGGAGGTGTTGCAGCACAAATGAAAGAATAATGCACAAAGAATATCCACATATTGTCACATTGGAGAGCCTCATTGGAGAGCCTCATTGGAGAGCCTCATTGGAGAGTCACATTGGAGAGCCTCATTGGAGAGTCACATTGGAGAGCCTCATTGGAGAGTCACATTGGAGAGCCTCAATGGAGAGCCTCATTGGAGAGCCTCATTGGAGAGCCTCTTTGGAGAGCCTCATTGGAGATGCTCATTAGAGAGACTCAACGGAGCAGAGATGACACAAGCTTACATGAACACTTACATCTAGGTCTTAGCTAAGGCTGACACCAGAAAGGCTCGGGGCATGAGGCGTAGACAGACAGGTAACAATCTCACGCCGTGTGAGGACCACATTTAAAAGGCAGACACGTCCCAAGTGTCATTCATGCTTACTTACGCTGTCAGCAATGTGGGGAACGTATCCCCTACTCGTGTACTCTAAATCATGTAATGTTATGTAATGTTATGTAGTGTTATATAATGTCATGTAATGTTATATGACGGCTTCAATTATTCTTTTAGACTTTGGAAGAACATCAGAGATATGACGTGGCAATAGCTCAGTGGCGTAGAAAGAGAGGAATGGAGGGGGGGGGGGTTTATGCCCCAAACGGCATTTGTTTCTTTTTCAGTAGTTTTTTTTCCCGTGGAAGTGGGGGCGGGGCGGCAAAAAATATTGGCCCACCCCAAGCGCCACTAACCCTAGCTAGCTACGCCACTGCTATTGCTATACTAAATTTTGTAACAGTCCTGCATGTTGTGCACACACACGAATCATGTTCAGCAAAGTAGAGTGCACTAACTATGCACACATCAGAGACCGCAGTGTGAAAGTTGCATGTGATCTTAAAATTGTTTGTAAACGGGTCACCCGACTATGGTTATGCCATGTAGAAGACATGAAACATTTAAAAAAAAAAAAAGAGTCAATTCCCTGCTATGGAGACCGAGGGGGTCGATGACAAAATTGAGAAACTTTGTGAATAACACGCCAAACATATAACAACGTAAATATTGTAACATAATATAACTACGGTTGATAAAAATAAATACAACTTTTAATTCAAGAACCCCTTAAGACAAAGTCTTTCGTATAAATCCTTGAAATGCATTTTTTTAAATCATTTTATTCTGGTTCTGGTTCAGGCAGGGTACGTTGCTGCATCCATATACTGGCGTATGTGCAACGGTTGGAGAAGCGGTGCTGCCATCCTAACGTCTCCTAGCAGATGCCAGGGCATCCTTGAAGCTTTCGATAGATGTCGAGTTCACGGCGGTATTGTCCAGGAGGTTCCAAGTGATTGTTGTGCGTGGGAAGAATGATTGTTTATGTCGCACTGTGTTACTCCGTGGCACAATGAAGCAGCTGCTCTTGTTCCGGGTGTAATTGCTCATGGGGTTGTCAGAGGTTAAGTCAGTGTTTAGTGAGTGTCCCATGACCACTTTATTATTTTATTATATATCAATATTCTAATGCCCCACCCACCTTTGCACCGCAGATTTATTTAACCGATAATTTTAGAAAAATTAAAGAAAAAATATGCACCAACGCACTTTCGGTATTTTTAAAAAAAAAGAATCTCATTTAGCGCAGTTATCGGGAATTTAATTTTTTGAAATCAGTTTTATCGTATTTCGTTAATCGTCCCCTTGAAAAAAAAAGGAAAAAACTAATTTTTGAGGGCTGGGGTCGGGGCTGAAAATTAGATGGAATATGTTGTCATCGGCAACGAGTCTACGTGCCAAGTTTGATCTAATAGGCTGCCGGGAGGTGGGTCAATTAACCGTCCGAAGATTTTGCCATAAACACACAAACTCGTAGTTAATATAAAGGATTTTTTAAAAAGGCATTACTTATCAGGATGTGTAAGCTGGACAATGCTTCTATGGTTGTTCTATGATTGTTCGAGTTCCATCTTTATATTTTTTTCCAGTAATTTCAGGAATCATTTCTTATTAAGGTGTATTGGTTGATCATGAGTAGTTTTCAGTTGATAAAAAATTGCCATATGCTTCGTCTGAATCATCCGCATAGTGTGTTCGACGCTGGTAAGAAATGCACTTTAAAGAATAATTTAATTACACCTGCCAGACACATCAACCAGCGCGCAATGAAACACGTTTTAGATTAGAAGTAATATGTAATATGTATTTTTAAAGGTTTTCGTATTACGTTTTTTTTTCTCCAGTAATTTCAGGAATCCCTTACCGCTGTTCCGCCGTCGGATCTTCCGCTCTTTCATACATAGCTGCTGTCAGGGGTCAACGCCTTACGTGTGGTAAAAAAATACATTCCCCGACAATTATAAATTTGCTGACGTGACGGTTATGTCCCTTCTTTTGTTGTCGCCGGGAATTTAAGACTTTCAAATGACCTCACGGAGCAATTCAGCAAACATTGTTTGATTTCTGAGTAGGTATTTCATTAACACGTATGCTGACGATATCTTTAAAGTTACGAATTACAATCCAGATACGGCGTCAAGACGTCAATGACTTGGGTAAAATAATTTAACCCTTTACTGACATTGCAAAACAGTTTTAGGAGATTTTTTTTTTATTTCTCTCGCAGGGAATCGTTTTCACCAGATGCCATTGAACAACAAGACAGCAAATTACGCATGCGTTTACTAGTAACGCGTACGTATGTGAAGAACCGGTGTAGCTGTCTTCTGTTAAATAAGTTGTGTAGACATACATAACGATGTACCTCTACCGAAATACCGTACCCCATTTTTTAAGATGTTGTTTGAGGTGTGATGCGCTCTGCTCTATGCCTATCCTAAATGGGTAAATTCAGTCCATGGCGCTAGTACAATAGCAGCCCCCCACCCCCCCCCCACAGTTTCCTACCCGAGGTCGACAGAACTTTTCCCGAGATATGTGGTAGTTGGTAGTCTATTGCATGGTTACTCAACCATTTCAATAACAATTGGATATCAGAGCTACAGTTTGTTATCAGAGCTACAGTTTGGTATCAGAGCTACAGTTTAGTATCAGAGCTACAGTTTGTTATCAGAGCTACAGTTTGGTATCAGAGCTACAGTTTGGTATGAGAGCTACAGTTTGGTATCAGAGCTACAGTTTGGTATCAGAGCTACAGTTTGATATCAGAGCTCTAGTGAGAGGAAAAAATAATAATCGTAAGAACGAATTTTAAATTTTCGGACATTTAGACTGTTATATTTCCTAGCCGAGTCGTTAATAATTTGATGATTAGGACCCCGGGCATTAGCTCACGCACCCCACCCCTTCCCTCATCCTATTGTCACAAAGTCCCGCCTCCCTATCCTAACACGCTCCGAGCATTTGTTGGGTAGTGTTTGCCATCGACCTGCCAGGTAACTGTCATGGATCTTTGTTCTATCTCGTCATTTCAACCCACCCGTCCTCCCAGAATTGCCAGGTGAACACACATAAATTTTAGCGTTCACATCTTTCGACCAGAATTCAGCTGGTTTATATTTGAAGACCCTAGTGCTAAAAGTACTTAAATCACATTTTTGTCAAAATCAATCTAAAATGTGTTCTTTTCTTATCGGGTTTAGCCAAGTGTACTGCAAAAATTTGAACACATTAACTTGTGCCAAAGTCCTTAATTAAACAACACAAAATATGAAAATGTTCACATTTTATAGATAAAAAGAATATGAGTACACGATTATCTCAAAATGTGTATTTTGTGACTTAAGTACTTTTAGCACTAAGGTCTTCATTTGGTCATATCTTGAAGCATGGATCTAACATCTCTGTTTATTTCATGTTTCGGAAAGTTAAGCCGTGTGTAAAAAAACAACAACACAAACAACCAAGCATCTTTGCGCTTTTGTCACGAAATTTCCGGCATAGAAAAAATGTCAGACGCTCCACAACAATCGATTACACATCTCAGACTAATATACTTCGGTGCGTACGGTTGTGCTCGGTCAACCTCGCAATAAAAGTTCAAATACTTAAAAATATATTCTTTAAAAAAATAATAAAGATGTCGACTCTTTGCCAAAAGGGTGTTAAGGTGAAAGGGCGAAAGGGTGTTAAGGTAAAAGGGTGTTCAGGTATTTTTCAAAAGTTTTTTTTTTAAGTTCACATGAATTTATACCATATCATTGTGGACACCCCCCCCCCCCTTTTTCCGCCTCCGTTCAAACACTTCATTAGATACATTATATGTACCAACCATTTTGGGGGCCCTAGAAACGACGCGGAACGTCCACTGGGATATTTAACTGATTTAAGACTGAACTAGACCACCCACTGATAGAGAGGCCCACCACGGTGGCCAAACTTTACTCAGATCTCAATGCACCTGGTGCAAGACTCCCATAGCCAGCAGCGAGTGCCCATCTTTAGACCCTTGGGCCATTAAACCCACATTCTCAAATTGTGAAATGCCCTAAGACAGAATGTCCGCTTTTTGTCACAGATTCCCATGTTGTGATCCACAGAACAGTTGTACTAAGTGGATTGGTCTGAACAAGAAGTCTTGGGTAAATGATGCACCACTGGTGCCGAAATGTTCATTCAAGAAGTGAACTTTTGACAGAAAAACTGTTAAGCTAATTTGGAAGAGGATGCTAATTGTAAGAGGATGCTATTTGGAAGAGGATGCTAATTGTAAGAGGATGCTATTTGGAAGAGGATGCTATTTGGAAGAGGATGCCATTTATAAGAGGATTGTAATTGTAAGGGGATGCTATTTGGAAGAGGATGCTAATTGTAAGAGGATGCTATTTGTAAGAGGATGCCATTTGTAAGAGGATGCTAATTTTCAGAGGATGCTATTTGGAAGAGGATGCTAATTGTAAGAGGATGCTATTTGTAAGAGGATGCTATTTGTAAGAGGATGCCTTTTGTAAGAGGATGCTAATTGTAAGGAGATGTAGTCAAATACTGAACACAGGTTTCAAAGAAAATCGAAATGGCGCCAGATTTCGACGGTGCCTCATTTACTTTAGTGCAGAATGTCTCACATTGACGTAACAATCTCGCACGCACCGTAAAAAGTGACGGGAAGAGAATTGACTTCTGTTGCCAGATCGGTAGATGTCAATTTTGATCACACGAGTTTCAACGCTACGCTAAGACTTCCAAGTGTACAACAAAACGTGACTCATTGCCTTTATATTCATAGCTCACCGAGAAGAAAACGTGACTCATTGCCTTTATATTCATAGCTCACCGAGAAGAAAACGTGACTCATTGCCTTTATATTCATAGCTCACCGAGAAGAAAACGTGACTCATTGCCTTTATATTCATAGCTCACCGAGAAGAAAACGTGACTCATTGCCTTTATATTCATAGCTCACCGAGAAGAAAACGTGACTCATTGCCTTTATATTCATAGCTCACCGAGAAGAAAACGTGACTCATTGCCTTTATATTCATTGCTCACCGAGAAGAAAACGGGACTCATTGCCTTTATATTCATAGCTCACCGAGAAGAAAACGTGACTCATTGCCTTTATATTTCATAGCTCACTGAGAAGAAAACGTGACTCATTGCCTTTATTTTCAAAGCTCACCGAGAAGAAAACGTGACTCATTGCCTTTATATTCATAGCTCACCGAGAAGAAAACGGGACTCATTGCCTTTATATTCATAGCTCACCGAGAAGAAAACGTGACTCATTGCCTGTATATTCATAGCTCACCGAGAAGAAAACGGGAACTTATTCTGAAAATTCAGAAATACGTTAAATTTATCCCTGGCAGACAGTAAGGGATATAAGGATGGAATGTCTCAGCAAAAGATTATTCAGTTGCACAATAAAAATTTCAGTACACTCGGGGTGTTTAAATGTGTTAAATGACAAGAGAACGGCTTATAAAGTGTGTTAGCATACACACAAACATGAAAACACACATACACACAAACATGAAAACACACATACACACAAACATGAAAACACACATACACACAAACATGAAAACACGCATACACACAAACATGAAAACACACATACACACAAACATGAAAACACACATACACACAAATATGAAAACACGCATACACACAAATAGGAAAACACACATACACACAAATATGAAAACACACATACACACAAACATGAAAACACACATACACACAAACATGAAAACACGCATACACACAAACATGAAAACACGCATACACATAAACATGAAAACACACATACACACAAACATGAAAACACACATACACACAAACATGAAAACACACATACGCACAAACATGAAAACACACATACACACAAACATGAAAACACAAACATACACATACACACACAACACGAAAACACAAACATACAAATACACACACGCCCCACACACATACACACAAACACAAGCCTTACACAAAAAAAAAGTATCTTTCTATCTTAGTTTACTATACGATATAGCGCCGTTAAATTGCTACACACTACAGCCCAGTGTTTAGTGCACCACACTACAGCCTAGCGTTTAGTGCACCATACTACATCCTAGTGTTTAGTGCACCACACTACAACCTATCGTTTAGTGCACCCCAGTACAGCCCAGCGTTTAGTGCACCACACTTCAGCCAAGCGTTTAGTGCACCACACTACAGCCCAGCGATTAGTGCACCACACTACAGCCTAGCGTTTAGTGCACCACACTACAGCCCTGCGTTTAGTGCACCACACTACAGCGTAGCGTTTAGTGCACCACATTACAGCCCTGCGTTTAGTGCACCACACTACAGCGTAGCGTTTAGTGCACCACACTACAGCCTAGCGTTTAGTGCACCACACTACAGCCTAGAGTTTAGTTTCATTTGTTTAACTGTGTGTGTGCATCCTATTGTTCAATGACAAAGACATGTCGTGGACTTTGATCTGAAGCTTATATTCACGTACACGGGTGTGTGAATGATAACAGCGAGGAGAGACACAGGTGTGTCCGTCGTCGGAAAGTTCAAGACAATACCACGACACTCGGGTGAGTCCATATTAACTACAAGAAGACACCACGGAGACACTTGTGCGACCATAATAAAAACCAATGGACACCACGTCAAAGACACGGGTAACATTTATTAATACAGATGAAAATGTTATAAAACAAATTCTTAAAATGCGCAGAAGTGTAGATTTGAATAGAGACGAGACTATTGTCACGGAGAGTATGCATGGGGAATCCAATGACAATGGGATCCGACCCATAGACTTTGCTTCAGGAAAAGGGATGACAGTTAGTTAATAATTCAAGAAGACACGACGACACACATGTGTGATCATAAGAAACATCAAATCAATATCTCAGCTCAAAGATGTGTCATAATGCAATAGTGAAACTGCAACGACACACACACTATTGGAGTCGTCATCTCGGCATCTTACATGGCATGAACACAACACGGATCAACTTTTCTTTGACATCTCTATACACCAGTGGTTCTCAACCTGTGGGGTGCGACCCCCATTAGACAACACTAATTATTTGATGAAGTAGCGACGAACATAATTTTATGGTTTGTGTGCGGGGGATGGGGTGTGGGGGAGGGGGGTCACCTCAACATGAGGAACTGTATTAAAAGGTCGCGGCATATGCAGGCTGAGAACCACTACTATAAAGATTACGATATGATGGAAAAAGATTTAAGTGGACGGACGCGTGATGTCAACAGAACGAGAGTCGTTTGAATATAACTTACATGTAATCTCTCCCACAGTCATCACAGGGGCGACCTGTCGTTGCTGGTCCAGGCAGAAACAAATCCGAAGGTGTACACGTTGTGCGAGTCTCGAGCTGAAATTTACCCCCGTAAATAAGAAAAAAAAAAAAAGGAAATAAAGTCTCATTTAAGGGAAATAAACCAGGACAGTCCCATTAAATCACACGGTCATATTTGTCACTTTCAAGTTGGCAAGACGAATTGAAAACCCGATCTGTCCCCTGCTGAACCGGTTCATCACGAGACTCTCACTGCGCTGTGTGATCTCTCTCTCTCTCTCTCCCTCCCTCTTTCCCCGCCCTCTCTTTCTTATTCCTCCCCCACTCTGTCTCCCCAACACGCTCTGTCTCTCACTTTCACACCCCCTCTCCCCTTTTCTTCCTCTCTCTCTCTCACTCTCTCTCTCCCCCACACACTATGTCTCTCGCTTTCACCCTTTCTCTACCATTTCTTCCTCTATCACTCTCTCTTTCTCTTCCTCTTTTTTTCTCCCTCTTTCTCTCTCTATCTCCCCATTTTGCCCTTCTCACAATTGCTTGGAGACTCTCCCCTTCTTTAGATCTTGTCGTTTCCAATAACTCAGATTGATATTTCAGACGCAACTATTTCAGTTATCAGCGTGTCTTAAGACTAGCCCGACTACCCTCTCGATTAACATAGATACACCATACACATTTCATTGCCCTCTAGATCAGTGGTTCTCAACTTTCCTAATGCTGCGACCCTTCAATACACCCAATTATTTTCATTATTTTCATAGCTGTAGAGTACATGTGTTTTCCGATGATCTTAGGCGACCCCTGTGAAAGGATCCTTTCGACCACTCAAAGGGGTCGCGACCCACAGGTTGAGAACCGCTGATTAAACCTAGATACATAACATAAGCACATTTCATTACCGTCTAGATTAATCCAGATACACCAAGCACTTTTCATTACCGTCTAGATTAATCCAGATACACAAAAAACACTTTTCATTACTGTCTAGATTAATCCAGATACACAAAAAAACACTTTTCATTACTGTCTAGATTAATCCAGATACACCAAGCACTTTTCATTACTGTCTAGATTAATCCAGATACACCAAGCACTTTTCATTACCGTCTAGATTAATCCAGATACACCAAGCACTTTTCATTACCGTCTAGATTAATCCAGATACACCAAGCACTTTTCATTACCGTCTATATTAATCCAGATACACAAAGCACTTTTCATTACCGTCTAGATTAATCCAGATACACAAAGCACTTTTCATTACCGTCTAGATTAATCCAGATACACAAAGCACTTTTCATTACCGTCTAGATTAATCCAGATACACAAAGCACTTTTCATTACCGTCTAGATTAATCCAGATACACCAAGCACTCTTCATTACCGTCTAGATTAATCCAGATACACAAAGCACTTTTCATTACTGTCTATATTAATCCAGATACACAAAGCACTTTTCATTACTGTCTAGATTAATCCAGATACACAAAAAACACTTTTCATTACCGTCTAGATTAATCCAGATACACCAAGCACTTTTCATTACTGTCTAGATTAATCCAGATACACAAAAAACACTTTTCATTACCGTCTAGATTAATCCAGATACACCAAGCACATTTCTCTTCACAAGAACGTCTCTTCACTTCATGTTTAAATTAAATATATCCTTTGCACCGACGAAAACATTTAATGACTACACCTGAGCTCCGGCATCAATGGCATCAATGGCACCAATGGCATCAATGGCATAAATGGCACCAATGGCATCAATGGCACCAATGGCACCAATGGCATCACTGGCATCAATGGCACCAATGGCATCAATGGCATCAATGGCACCAATGGCATCAATGGCATCACTGGCATCAATGGCACCAATGGCATCACTGGCATCAATGACATCAATGGCATCAATGGCATCAATGGCACCAATGGTATCAATGGCATCAATGGCACCAATGGCATCAATGGCATCAATGGCACCAATGGCATCAATGGCATCAATGGCACCAATGGCACCAATGGCATCAATGGCACCAATGGCATCACTGGCATAAATGGCACCAATGGCATCAATGGCATCAATGGCATCAATGGCATCAATGGCATCAATGGCACCAATGGCATCACTGGCATCAATGACATCAATGGCATCAATGGCATCAATGGCATCAATGGCATCACTGGCATCAATGGCATCAATGGCATCAATGGCATCAATGGCATCACTGGCATCACTGGCATCAATGGCATCAATGGCATCAATGGCATCAACGGCATTAATGGCATCAATTGCACCAATGGCATCAATGGCATCAATGGCATCAATGGCATCAATGGCACCAAACAGTCAAGGGCGTTTCCAGACAAAATGACAGGGAGCGGGACCTGAGCTATCGCTACGATGTCCTTCGGATAGATACATGGGGGTACAAGAATCTATATTTTCTTTCCAAAACTCACCCCCCCCCCCTTCCTGAAGTTACCATAAATAAATTAATTTACGCTACACACATTTCTCTCCATGTTGCTATACCACTCGCCCCCACCCCCCTGAGATCTCATTTATCTCACACGAAACTAGTTACTAACACTCGAGTCTATCAATAGCGTGAGGGTGTAGGCCTATATTGATGCCCTTAATGGCGATGATGGATTTTTCTGACGCAGCGTGTGTTGATACTTGTCACATAATCAATGGATGAAAAAAATGTTGACTCGGAGCGTGACGTCACAATCACTGGAGTCTGGTCTGTTTGCACTCGTTGCGGGCATCATGCGTCTTTGTATCGACTTAGTGGCAGGGGCGTGGGTAGGGTTGGAGTCAGCCAGATCATGTCAAGTTTTTTTGCCGCTCCCCTTCCACGAATAAAATTAAAACTCTGCATTAGGCCGAAAATGCAGCCCCTCAATGTATCGAAAAAAGTGCCGTTAAGGGGCGACTGCCCCACCCCCCCTTCCCTTGCCATATGTCTTATGTATAGTCGATGAATAAATTGATGCCCTCGTAAATTTTCGTATTCGAATGACTGTGACGTAACTGATAGAGGGGAGGTAATGGGCTTCAACTGATAGAGGGGAGGTAATGGGCTTCAACTGATAGAGGGGCGGTAATGGGCGTCAACTGATAGAGGGGCGGTAATGTGCGTCAACATATAGAGGGGCGGTAATGGGCGTCAACTGATAGAGGAGCGGTAATGGGCGTCAACTGATAGAGGGGAGGTAATGGGCTTCAACTGATAGAGGGGAGGTAATGGTCGTCAACTGATAGAGGGGCGGTAATGGGCGTCAACTGATAGAGGAGCGGTAATGGGCGTCAACTGATAGAGGGGCGGTAATGGGCGTCAACTGATAGAGGGGCGGTAATGTGTGTTAACTGATAGTGGGGGGGGGGTAATGGGTGTTAACTGATAGAGGGGCGGTAATGGGTGTTAACTGATAGAGGGGCGGTAATGGGTGTTAACTAATAGAGGGGCGGTTATGTGTGTGAAGAAACACGTGAGCTTAGCTTGACACACGCGAACTAACAGAGACACTGGATTGAGACCACCAAGAGGGCAGATGTAAGGAAATAACCTAGAGGTTCCAGGCAGATAACTGTAGGTAGATTGATTGATAGACAAATAACTTAAGTAAATAAAAAAAATAACTGTGTTAAAGATGCATTGATATTTGTATTGATGTGTGTATTGATGTATGTATTAATATATGAATTGTTATGTGTATTAATGTGCGTATTGACGTGTGTCTTGATACGTGCATTAATATATGCATTGATATGTGCTTTGATTTTGTGCATATATGTGATCCTTCGTTCATTCAAACACGATTTGCTTCTATGTCATCTATCAGTTGACTTAATGAGAAGGTTTTTGTGGTATCACACGCGTGTCAGCGTCAGTGGTTCATTTGTACCAGCTGATGACGATTGTTGAAACGAAAATGAAATTAAAAAGACGAGATAAAGTAAAATGGGAGGCTGAAAAGGGAGATAACTATTGAAAATACAATTAAGGAATACGCGATTAGTTCTCCTTGTTATTTTAAAATCGGATTCGTTAAAATTACAGGGTAAAATCACAGAAACCTTCATTTAAAAAAACAAAAACAAAGAAAGAAATGATTTCCAAATTACCCGCTGTCTTTCTCACCAAGTAATTCTTAAAATATGTCACGCTCTGTCAAAGAGAAGCAAGCAGAGCACTAGTCTATAACACCCCCACCCCACCTTCCCCCACCCCCATCCCACAAGTCACGACCACCCAAGAATACCAAACATTGTCAGTAACAATCTCTTCATCGCTCTAACACAGGAAACACAGAAGAAAAACAACAACATTGAAACAATTATAAACATTAGCAGTTTGTTCTTATGTATATTTTGTTTATTCAGTTGGTCAGATCGTGGTCACTAACAATACATGCACCGGGAAGCGACTTATAAGAATTTTTATTTTTATAGGTATTATGTTGATCTGCGCTTCCGTACTGTAATGTGTGCCGTATGCCAGGTCAGGGACGTCAAACGTTGATCACAAGATTGATCCAGTCCTTGAGCTCAATAATGTCTGCGTAAACGCCTGGTCGCCCAGCTATTCCACAGCCGTAACCCCAACTGGACAAACCTGGAACAAAGCGGGAACAAAGCCGTGAAATTCCATGGAACCAACAGGAAGATGTCCATATAGACATAAAGTGTATGTCTAATTAAAACGAAAATATGATAGGAATTATTCAGTACGTGAATCCTATAACTACGAATTTATACAGAAATTTTAGTGAACTTTATAGAAATAGGAAAATGTAAAAAAATAATTTTCACTAATTACCAGTGAGCGTCCACCTGTTCTCCACATACGTGTACAGGGGGCCGCCGCTGTCTCCCTTGGAAATTAGAATTAAAGACATTTTTTTTTCATTTTAACCTATGATCATGTTTGCATGCGGGTGGTCACATGACAATACAAATTAAGAGGAAGGGACTTTGTTTAATTGCAATAACTTTATAACAGTGTTATGGGGGTATGCGCATGTGCTGTGAGGGGAGTGTGGGGTTGCCGGGGAGGTAAAATAAAGGTTATCGGTTTTAGGTATTCACAAACAGACATAAGTCTAGATTTGAAAAAAAAAAGCTCTATCAAACGAGTAAGTGCCTCACCTCACACGAGTCGACGCCACCGTCCGGCAGTCCAGCGCACAGCATTCTCAGGGTGATGGAGGCGGACCCGTAGCGCTCTTCACAGATTGGTCTGGATTTGATGGGCTTTGTGACTTGGTGCAGTTTGTAAGGGGACACGCCACCTGAAATGGAGCAGTCCACTTACAGGATGCCCTAAGGCAGTGGTTCTCAACCTTCCTAAGACCACGACCCTTTAATACAGTTCCTCACGTCATGGCGACCCCCCCCCCCAACCACAAAATTATTTTCGTTGCTACTTCATAACTGCAGATTATATGTGTTTTTTGATGGTCTTAGGCGAGCCCTGTGAAAGGGTCATTCGACCCCAAAGGGGTCGCGACCCACAGGTTGAGAAGCGCTTCCCTAAGGGGTCGTTCGCAAATTACGTAAGGCAAAATCTGACCTGTTCAGACCCACCCTCCCCCTGTCACAAAGTGTTACAAATTCTTTAAACCCCCCCCCCCCACACACATTTAGTGTCAAGTCACACGTAAATAAATTCAAAATATACATAGCATTTTTATTACTTAACTGAGATTGTATGTTATTCTTAAACATTTTCACCATAATGGAATAAGATGTAGTATTATTAGAAAACTGTGACGTAAAACACTAAACAACGAAGTCCTCCCTGAGCCGAATGTAAAATGGCCACAATAGTTTTTGCGTCATTTTTCCATACGCAGAAGTTGTGCGCGACTGAGTTTCACGGTACTTATTTTACCCGAGGCAATTTCGACCTCAATTTAATGTTTTAAAATTAATGGAATAAAGATTTTTCAAAATTAGAAAATTTTAGACTAAAAAAAATAAATATTAAAAAAAATTGTAACGTTACAAAATTTTGACACACCCCTCCCCCTGTCACAAAGGGTCCCAAATTCTCGACCCCCTCCCCCCAGAGCGTGACGTAATATGCGAACGACCCCTAACCCCATTTCAGTGACCCCTTCCCACTATCATTCAATATGATTAATACCCTTTAACAATTATATATTTTTTTTACCATTTAAGCTTTTTAAAAATTAAGAATGTATTTTACCTTCTGTAACGATTTGATTAAGCTTGGGGGGGGGGGGGGGGCATGTTTCTTTCAGATAATTTACCCCCGAGTGTGGGGAGGCATTTCAGATTTTCGGGTGGGCTGTACCTGTGGCCAGAGGCGTAGCTTAGTGGGGGGCAGAAACTACAGATTTCCCTGGGCGCCAGAGTAGCTGGGGCGCAAAAATGGGAGCTGATTTTTTTTATTGTTATTAAACGGATGAGAATAACATGGGTTTCAGAGTGTAGGGGGTCGGCGTGAAGACGAATCTTGTCCTCTGGCGCCAAACACCCCACCCCTCAGGAAAGATGCCTGAAATAAACACTAACACAACGGAGCGAGGCACCAGTCTGTGGCGCCATTAAAGTGAACTAAAGAGACAGACTCATGTACGTGATTCAGTTGGTTGTCTCATATACGCTTGATGGTTCTTCCCAATCAAGAACAAGAGAAATTAAAGCCAAGTACAGACGAGACCTCAAAATGAAGTTAACTGAAAGTTGCCACGACAGCAAATCAGCCACCGGTGACGTCATTAACAAAACCCACAAGCTGATCAAACACAATCAACAAGAAGCTTTCGTTGTAAATGGCAGACGTGGGAGCTTTGGCAGACGTGGGAGCTTTGGCAGACGTGGGAGTCTTGGCAGACGTGGGAGGTTTTGGCAGACATGGGAGCTTTGGCAGACGTGGGAGCTTTTGCAGACGTGGGAGCTTTGGCAGACGTGGGAGCTTTGGCAGACGTGGGAGCTTTGGCAGACGTGGGAGCTTTGGCAGACGTGGGAGCTTTGGCAGACGTGGGAGCTTTGGCAGACGTGGGAGCTATGGCAGACGTGGGAGCTTTGGCAGACGTGGCAGTCTTGGCAGACGTGGGAGTCTTGGCAGACGTGGGAGTCTTGGCTACGTGGGAGCCTTGGCAGACGTGGGCGTCTTGGCAGACGTGAGAGCCTTGGCAGACGTGGGAGCCTTGGCAGACGTGGGAGTCTTGGCAGACGTGGGCGTCTTGGCAGACGTGGGAGCCTTGGCAGACGTGGGAGCCTTGGCAGACGTGGGAGCCTTGCGTGGGAGCCTTGGCAGACGTGGGAGTCTTGGCAGACGTGGGAGCCTTGGCAGACGAGGGAGCCTTGGCAGACGTGGGAGCCTTGGCAGACGTGGGAGCCTTGGCAGACGTGGGAGCCTTGGCAGACGTGGGAGCCTTGCGTGGGAGCCTTGCTGTTGACAATATAAAACTAAACAGTAATGCGAGAGCTTTTTTTTTGTGCTAGGACACTTGGCTACACCCTCACCTGAGCCGATGCTTCCCCATCCCACAGCTATGGCCGAGTTGTTGGGGTACCAGCCTTCATTGGGAATGCACACGGCTGAGATGTAGTTACTGGTGGTGACAGGGGTGATCACCCTCAGGACCGCGATGTCGTAATCGTAGGTCCACGGATTGTGGTTCCTGTGAAGAGAGTCGCATTTAATATTTAATGTATTCTCTATACAGTACTGGGGGGGGGGCGGGGGCGGAGGGGGGATTCTTCCTCTTAACCCAATGAAAAGCTGGAAGCAGGCGCATATTAAGTACATCTGTTATAAAGTGGACCTGTTATGAAGTACACTGGCTATTAAGCGAACCTGCCATTAAGCGAACCTGTCATTAAGTGAACCAGTCATTAAGCAAACCTGTCATTAAGCGAACCCTATTAAGAGAACCTGTCATTTAAGCGAACCTGTCATTAAGCGAACCTGTCATTTAAGCGAACCTGTCATTAAGCGAACCTGTCCTTAAGCGAAGATGTCCTTAAGCGAACCTGCCCTTAAGCGAACCTGTCCTTAAGCGAACATGACCTTAAGCGAACCTGTCCTTAAGCGAACATGTCCTTAAGCGAACATGTCCTTAAGCGAACATGTCATTAAGCCATGGTGCCAGCCGCCAACATTTTCAACACTGAACCAGTACAATGACACTCATGTTTTACTTAGGTTGTTCTTTTTTTTTTTTTTTTTACAACTTGACAAAGTTGAATATGATGGAAATCGGCGAACTCAACAAGTGACAGTGACAATAGGCCAATAGAAAATTGCTTGATTTAATTCACTCGCAATGCATATACCGTTTGTGCCAAACATTTATTTTCTCTTTGCGGCACCACCAAAATATGGGCTTGTCTGTTTCATGGTTCATCCAATCCATTTAGACGTGATCAAATACTGAAAGGTAATGTTTTATTTTAAACATTTAAATGTAATGTGTATCTCTAAAGGTAATTCTGGTAAGGTTGTGAGTCAGTTAGGCCATTGCAGGGAATTAATTGCTCGTGTTTACAGATATCTTCTACTTAAAGTATATACTTTAAATACCATTCACAAAACAAAATTAGAACAAATGTCCATGTTGAAAGCAGAATGGGCCGCTAGTCAGAGGGATACAAGTAAGATTATTGCGAGATGCGACTCCTATAAGGACAAGCGATTTCTGAAATATACAGTGGTATACCAGACGCCGCAAATGTATTCACAAAAAAAAAAACAGGTCATGATTACATAAACTATACACACATTACAGCACACTAACATATCGTGATTACATAAACCGATTTGAGCACACTATCAGGTCATTATTACATACACACATTGGAGCACACTAACTCTGTGATAGAAATGATTACATACACGCATTGGAGCACACTAATACTGTGACAGGACGTGATTACATACACACATTGGACCACACAAACGCTGTGACAGGACGTGATTACATACGCATGCACGGCCGCCTGGTTGAAGTACAGAACGACACGGTTCGGTTCACTGGTGTCGGCCCTGTCATGGATACCACAGTGAGCTTCGTAAAGGCTGGCCTTGGAGTCTCTGGGGATCAAACAAAATGCTCAAACATCATGCCACCCTGAAGTGTTCTATAGCATGATAGGTGCAACAATGTCCGGGGAGGTGATAAGGAAACAATTTCTGGGCAAGTAATAGGGCAACAATCTCTTGGCACGTATGGGTCAAAAATGTGTGGGCAAGTGAATCACTTGTTTCATCATCATAATCCTTATTATTATCATCAGTGGCTATTATTATTATTTTTTTTGAGGAATAAGATTCCGGATTCTAAATTAAAATCCTTGAATGGGGGTTTATGCCACTTGTGTTCTGTTTGCTCTTTCAAAAAATTACCTCGTTATTGATATCATTTTGAAAGCCATAGAGAGACAAAACTTGCCATCTTATAGTTGTAAGTAAGTTAGGTCCCACTATTTACACATCTTTTGTTAAAAAAAAATTATGTTTTTAAAAAAAACACGAAATATCAACTTACGGGACACAGTGGGCCGTAGTGATGAGGTAGTATTGTCCAGCTAAGTTTCTCACAAGGTTACCGCCACACTTATGTTGATCAGGAGCGTCGGTGGTACGGAAGCTGCACTGAAAAAAGGGCAGGCATTGTTAAATTGATACACGTGGAAAATAACGTGGGAAAAAAGTGTGTGTGTGTGTGTGTGTGTGGGGGGGGGATTATGAAATCGTATGGCCTTACAATACATAATTTTTGTCTAGCAATTAGAAGAAATACAATTTATTATTGGTTCAATAGACTGGACACTTTGACAAACAGGTGCTTCATAGGACACTTAGACAACCAGGTGCTTCTTAGGACACTTTGACAATCAGGTGCTTCTTAGGACACTTTGACAACCAGGTGCTTCTTATGACGCATTGACAACCAGGTGCTTCTTATGCCACTTAGACAACCAGGTGCTTCTTGTCAAAATTATTTATAGCAACGTCAAAGGTATAAAATTTATTCCAAGGATAATAATTTAGTAAGTCTATAAACGCTAAAATTTTGGGAAAGTTATATCCATAGTTCAAGGCCAGGGCGCCACATGTCTGTCCAGGGCGCCAGAAGTAAGTTGATCAGTCCAGAAGTGGATACAGAGATAATAAAAATAGAGACATGTTTTTTGATTGTGTTTAATCTGCTTTGAATGATAATCTTGTGTTTTTGATCGTGAGGAACATTGGTTATATGGATTTTTTGGACATCGTTGGTATAAAAGAAGACATATTCTTATCGTCCATTTTGGAAAAAAAAGGATACGCCATCTTGTAAACAAATGACAAGATCAAATCAACCACCCAATCATAAAATCGGTACAGACAAAGGAGTGTCACTGAGGTTTTTTTTTTGGTGTTTTTTTTGGGGGGGGGGGGGGGGGGGACTCGACAACTCTGTTCAAACGAAACGTGAAGACACTGTTTATAATTGCAACCTACACTCAAGAACTGAAACGCAAAAAAATTGGATGGAAGTCTTGCTGCAGACTAATTTTAAGGAACAACGAAAAACTCAAACAAGGATTTTCAAGACTGAAAATAATTAGTATGATGAATTAAAAAGACAAACAACAAATTTCAAATTTTTTTTTTTGGTTTAATAAAAATATCTCATCTTACCTTATCTTAAATTCCTTCATTAAAATAATATTAACTTCTCTCTATATCTTGTTGCCTTTACCTTATCTTAAATCCCTTCATTAAAATAATATTAACTTCTCTCTATATCTTGTTGCCTTTACCTTATCTTAAATCGCTTCATTAAAATAATATTAACTTCTCTCTATATCTTGTTGCCTTTACCTTAAATTAAATCTCTTCATTAAAATAATATTAACTTCTCTCTATCTTTGTTGCCTGCAAGTGATCAACAGGTCAAACTAAATCACCCCGTTACCATAGCGGGCCACGAGTAAGGTATGGACTCCTTTCCTCCCATGATTCGAGTGACTAGCTCAGAAACTCCGTTGCCAGGAGCCAACGGCCGCTGTCCGCAGCCGGCCGCGTCAATTTTATCATAACGGCTGTGAGAAAAATACAAACAGGTTAAAAGGGATGGGAACTGTGAGGACCTCTTGACGAGCAGGGCTGTGGTTTCTTTCAAAATGTTCTATTTAACTACTAAACATTACAGGGATGCTGTCAGCGACTAAACATTACAGGGATGCTGTCAACGACTAAACATTACAGGGATGCTGTCAACGACTAAACATTACAGGGATGCTGTCAACGACTAAACATTACAGGGATGCTGTCAACGACGAAACAGTACAGGGATGCTATCAACGACTAAACACTACAGGGATGGTATCAACGACTAAACATTACAGGGATGCTATCAACGACTAAACACTACAGGGATGCTATCAACGACTAAACACTACAGGGATGCTATCCACGACTAAACATTTGCAAAACTATGCTAAACATTCTAGAACAAATATTTTTCTTTGGAAATTTTTTTTATCTATAACGTTTTTTAATTGACAAAAAAAAATAATGTTTACATCTTGCAGGCCTTTCTGCTTTAATAATTTATTTATACATCAATTAATTTGTATTTCCACCCCATCTCTACTGACTCTAATTTAAGAACATGAAGTGTGGTACCTTCTGGATATCCGAGCAAGATCAACACCACGTCTGGCAGGGTGGCCGTGGGCTAAGAGATAAATGAACTTAAATTTGGACTGTTCATGTGATAATGGAAATAAAGATATGTAGAAATTAAAAAAAAAGTATTCTCAAACGATCGTCTATTAAAACATTCACTGTGATTATTTTGCTTGACCTTGACCTGAGCTGTACTTTGTTTAAAGTGAGGTAGAGTTGTTCAATTCGTCAGCCTCACTTTCTCGCCCTTTACCTGTTTGTTTCGATGTCAAAATTTAGTCAAGGCGACCGGAAATAGACCAGGATGCAGTGGCTGACCAGCAGTGTCTCGTGTGTCTCACTGTACTCTTTATATGTCCCGCATCGCAACGGTAGGCGGAAACTTCATTGTGTCTTTTTCATACCGCTTCCGGGACTCCATCTCTGGGTTTTGATTTTGGAGATTGCCTTCTCTTAGATGAGTTGCCATCCAAGGTTAAAGATCTGGTGTTGTTTTCTTTACGTATGGTTATAGTAAACAACAACACACCATTGTTTAACTAATCACCTACTTGCTAAAATAGATCAACAAATCGCCAACACTCAAATGTATTTCAATGTACACAATCTGACTGTACACAATCTGACTGTACACAATCTGACTGTACACAATCTGACTGTACACAATCTGACTGTACACAATCTGACTGTACACAATCTGACTGTACACAATCTGATTGTACACAATCTGACTGTACACAATCTGACTGTACACAATCTGACAGTACACAATCTGAATGTACACAATCTGACTGTACACAATCTGACTGTACACAATATGATCTAAGGACACCATGTGCAGTTCACAATATAAAATTTTCGGCACATTTCTTTTTGAACGCACTATTTTGTTTTACTAGTGGTCGGTTCACACGATCAAATTTTCCTTCAAGCATTTGATGCAATTCTTGTACGAAGCCTTGTCACAACTTTCAAATTACTATTTGATCAAATTCCACCAAAAACGAAACCACGCACAAAATAGTGCGTTCCTATAACAATTTGACGCGAAATTTGATCGTGTGAACTGACGCTAAATGGTGCGTTCAGAGAGAAATTTGACGAACATTTGACGACAGTTTGATGGAAATTTGGTCGCGTGAACTGAGCATGAGAAACACACGAACATTAACACTGTTGCGCATGCTGTTCAATCAATTCAACTCAATACGATCCTACTATTTTATTTGTAGACGATGCTTTTACTTACCGGATCCCCATAGCAAAACCAACACCAAGAATACACGCATGGCGCTCGTTGAGTTCAGACGAGCAAATTAACAATCTACAGTCCCCGTTATCTATGATCAGTCTGAACTAATGTGTTCGCAATGACCGCCTGTTCGTATCAATAAAACACACAGCGATGTCCTATATGGTCTGGCTATGTCCTAAATGGCCCATTAACTTGATTAACTCTGGCATGTGTTCTTATCTTTGTGCCGACCAGATCGTAGAAACACTGTCCAATCGTGACTTGAAAAAAAAAAAGAAAGAAAAGAGTTGTCAGTTGAGTGCACGGTAGGCACGGTTCCACCAAACCTTTGAAATGTCGGTTGCACCAGCCAACTTGCCACTTTTGGACAACCCTAACCCTAACACTAACCCCTAACCCTAACCCTAAGCCTAACCCTAAACTGGTTGAAATGTCGGTTGTACCAGCCAACTTGCCACTTTTGGACAACCCTAAACCCAAATCTAAACCCTAACCGTAATCTTAAGCTTAACCCTAAACTGGTTGAAATGTCGGTTGTACCAGCCAACTTGCCACTTTTGGACAACCCTAACCCTAAACCCAAATCCCAACTCTAACCGTAATCTTAAGCCTAACCCTAAACTGGTTGAAATGTCAGTTGTTCCAGCCAACTTGCCACTTTGGTGACAGCATTTCCCTACTATGTCTGCTGAGGCATCCTTGATCTCGGTTCTAAGTGTTGAGCATTTCCCACACATATGCCTAACTCGACCTGACCTACAAGTCACTGCCCGGCAAGGATTTTTCAATAATTACAAAGTTCAGGAATCCAAAGGGATTGAACTCGACTGATCCCATTTTTAAAAGTAATTCTAATTTTAAAAGCTAAAAACAAACATACAATTTACATTTTTTTCTTTAAAAAAAGAAAAAAAAAAGAACTTCAATAGATTTAAAACGTTGGCGATTGACATCGAGATTTAACAACAACAACACCAACACCAACACCAACAACAACAACGACGACGACGACGACGTAATCGCCATCCGGTTGTAAGAAAACGGCAGTCGATTAAAGACAGATCTATTTATTATGTCAGTGGTAGAGTTAGTATTATGTCAGTGGTAGAGTTAGTATTATGTCAGTGGTAGAGTTAGTATTATGTCAGTGGTAGAGTTAGTATTATGTCAGTGGTAGAGTTAGTATTATGTCAGTGGTAGAGTTAGTATTATGTCAGTGGTAGAGTTGGACTCAAATTAAATAGATAAGTTACATTCAAGAGTACTTCGGATGCTGGCTTCCTTCAGTTTAAAACTTAAAAAAACAAAAAAAAAGACACGGATTGAGATTACATTTATCTAATTTACACGCTTACCTACTGAATAAAAAATATCCAAAGGAAAAAGACAACAAAAAAAAAAAGATGAAAAAACAAATGCGGACATGTCACCATGTGTCTTTACACAAGACACATAGTGACATGCGGACATGTCACCATGTGTCTTTACACAAATGGGCGTACGCGGGGGGAGTGGGGGGGGAGAGAAGGAAGATGGAAGAAAAGCTTCCCTCTGTATTTTGCTAACATTTTACTTAAAATTCTAGCATTTTTGTCTAAACACTAATACTAACATTTTCAACCTTACCCTCTCAGTCGACGTGTTAGTCAGGGCTATAGCCTTCTATACATCATTCATCATCATGTCCCGTAGTCCTTGGACCGTTGGGGCGCCACAGATGACGTGAACACGATCTTTCTCAAATTCCTCTCGGTCTTCGGCATTATGCATAGCATCGCCTAGTTTTAATCCCGTCCGCTCTTTTCTCCGTCTTCCTCTTCTTCTTCCTCATCTATGTAATCATCATACCACTTAAAATAACATTACAGATTATGTATGCTCAAATTTGTCTTCGCGAATAGCTATTCTCTTCAAAAACAGGATTTTTTAATGTGTTTTTTTTAAACTCCTCAGTCAAAAAAGCATTTACCCACCCCCCCCCCCAACCCAACCCCCTAAATCTGGGGTGTACAAAGTAACATAGTTGAGGGGCGTGAAAAAAAGTGTGCGGTGACGTAACTGGGGTGGGGGTGGAGGTAGTAGCATTTATTAGGATTCTTTTAAAGTGTGTTCCTCGGATGCATGTTTTGTCAAGTAACTTTAGGAGATGGGGAAGTTCACGTATTTCGGTCGCCATAGTTTGAATGGGGCTGTAACTTGTGATAAATATCTTTAAAAAAATCGAGTTTATAGATTAGAATTATGTATTGAACTAACTAAACACAATTCAGTGCGTGAGTGAATGAGGTTGAAAGAAGGATCAGACATACAGAGAGGTGATCCCAAACCTCGCTTGTGTTGATGTGCTATGCGAAGTCAGACGTCCATCAAAAAAAAAAAAAAAAAAAAAAGACAAAAAAAAGACATCCACAGTTTTGACAAAATGATGGTTTAATGCTGGATTTCCCCCATGTATTGAAGTAACACCACAGAAAACACGAAGTAATCAGCTTCCTTGAGTTCTGCGGGCGGGGGGGGGGGGGGGGCATCACCGCCGAACCATCGTCTGCGTGAAATTCGATCACCTCAACGACACGACAGATTGATCTTTTATTATATTTTTTTTAAACGTTGATGACCGAATGGATCCAATCCTTCAGCTCGATGACGTCAGCATAAACACCTGGACGACCGGCCTGGGCACAACCGAAGCCCCAGCTTATAATACCTGCAACGTGAAACAAAAGCCCACTTGCATTATTCTATCAACGAGGGGAAAGTTTTTTTTAAAGACATAATCAGGAGGATGTAATAAATAGTATGGTAGCAAGGGGTCAGAATGTAACGCTAGTCTTTCCATAACTGATGTCTATCATTTAGGAGGTTGGGGGGGGGGCCTACCTGTAAGCGTCCACCTGTTTTCTCTGTAGGTGTAGAGCGGACCGCCGCTGTCACCCTGATGAGATGAAAACGATCAAGGTGTAAAAAAAAAAATAATCATGAAAAGATGGTGAGAAAAATAATGAATGCATTAAATGTATTTTAAAACTCTATAATTAAAAAGACACTAAGTGCTAGATGAACAAACCCCCCCACCCCACATTACCCGCCCCCCCAACTTCCCCTACCCCCAACGTCCCCCCATCCCACCTTCAGCCACACCACTCCCCCCATGAACCCAGGAAACATCCCAAAACATTGAACAATAAGTAAACGATAATTAATTTTACAAGTCTTTAAAAAAAAAAGAGAGTGATACTAGCAACATGGTAAGTTATTGCTTAAAACAATACAGAAACACCAAGAGCAACAACAACAAAACCGACAACGGAAGGCTCAAAGATATCGAGCTGTAAGAACACGAAGTTAGGTCCTACGTTGCAAGAGTCGACCCCTCCCTCTGGCAGACCGGCGCACAACATCCTCAACGTGATGGAGCCCTGTCCGTACCTCTGTTCACACGTCTGCCTGGATTTGATGGGCTTCGTGACCTGGTGGAGGCTGTATGGGGTGGAGCCACCTGCATTTTCATGTTAGATATATTTATTTAAAAAAAGTTGGGGGGGGGGGGTATGCCTCGACTAAGTGGCTCCCGAGGCTAAGTGCTAAAGATGCAGCCCTTAAAATACGCACAACTGTAATTTATATTACTGCTATACATACACCAAAAAAAGTGCCCCTCGGCGGCGGTCAACCCCCCCCCCCCGGGCCCCTCTTTTAGTTCCGCCAATGTTTTTAAAATCGTTTGAGATGATTAGCTAAACAAATGAGATTAATTTGTCATGTTGGTTCAAATGTGGTCGTAGTAAATCTATTGCTAAAAAAAATGCTGAGGTTTAGATTCCATCTTAGCATTATATAATGACCAGGTAAACTAAAATTTAGATTTGAGAAGACGTTCAATTATTTAAACTTTAGCTCAGAAACAAGTTCATTTATTGTGCATGCAGGGTCGCCCAATCAATAAAATGGATATTTACTTACAAATACTAAAAAAAAAATATGCAGCTATTTTTCAGACAAGCATAATTTTGTATGGGATGGACATTTTCAAATATAAAATTTGTTGACACCCTGGTAATGAATGAAATGTATGGAAACGAATGAAACTATGTTAATAAAGCATTAACACGCCATATATATATATATATACATACATATATATATATATATATGATCATGTCTTTATGTCTCTCCGACCCTATTCAATCATGACGACACTATGTATGAGTCTTCGGGAGAGAGCGTATTTAATTGAGTTACTTTAGTACAGGACATTTTCATAAGAGTTCAGAGTTTAAATCAAACAAGATGACATCATACGTGCTCAACGTGTTTACAAAAATCCCAAAGAAGAAGACATCATACGTGCTCAACGTGTTTACGAATATTCCAAAGTATCTACGGACTTTCACGGACAAGTCATTTTTAGATTGTTTCATTAAAAGGACTTCCTGTAAATTTACGGAGGGTTGCCCACGCTGACAGTATACAGACTTCGAGTGTTATGATGTTATTTGAAATTTGAGATCCGTCGTTTGCCGCGCGTGCTCGTAAACGCGTAAGAAGACGGCTGCCGTAGTAGGGGGGGGGGGGGGAACCGACCTGCGGACAGACTCCCCCAGCCAGCAGCAATGGCGAGCTCGTTCGCGTTCCAGCCCTCGTTGGGGATGCAGACCGCTGAGATGTAGTTGTTGGTGGGGAGGGCTGTCGAGATTCTGAAGATGGCGATGTCGTAGTCGTTTGTGTCAGAATTGAAGTTTCTGAAAGATGGAACACAAATCACGATGGGAACATATGAATTCAAACACATGAAACTTTCAAATAACTATTGAAGCATTTTAAAATTTAAAAAAAATATTTGTTAAACAATCTTCGTCTGTTGCTTTAGTTGAAGGAAATATTTCAACATGATTGGGGAACTCTTGAAAGAAAAAAAAAAGAAAATACTATAACATAAAATAAATGTTTCAGCTGGAACCTTCATCAGCAGACATTACAACAATGGAAAAGAAAATTGCGAAAATTTTAAGTGAGCTTTTAAGTGAACGGATAAAAAATGTGATAGAGACTGGACGCGTCTGTTTTAAGGTTTCACCTATCTTATTCTTCTATTTCCTTCACACGGCTTTCAACTCAATCCGTTGCATTTTTCTCTTTAATTAAGACTTAGAAATAAATTTGGTTTCCCCCAACCAGTTCCGTTTTAAATTTTAAGCTCAACCCGTGGTTGAGCTCTAGTTTCCCCCAAACCAATTCCATTTTAAATTTTAAGGTCAATCCGTGGTTGAGCTCTACAGAGGTAAGTTTGATTCGTTTACGGGTGGATCGTCAGCCGGTTAAAGAACGCGACAACCCTGTGCGTCTCGTTGGAGTCATCCCGGTTGTGGATGCCGCAGTGAGCTTCATAGGCGCTGGGTGATTGAGAATAGCTGTGGAACGACAAGCAGATAGTTTTACAGTCTTTCAATACAGTGACAAGTCCATGTGCATGTATAATATATTTTAGTCAATTTGAATAAGGGTAGAATAGCAACATTTTATGCGAGCTGTTTGTCGTCTAATAATGTACTGTACAATTTACCATAATTGACCCAATGATGATGATCAATACATATAATTCTTGAAAATACCACAAGTGCTTTTATGAGTAATCTTTCATTTACTTTTACGGAAGTAGTCTCAATTGAAATATCATGTAATAAATCTTCCATGTAAAGGTGGTGGGACATTAAAATAGTTCAGAGAATGCATGTTTTGTCAAGTAATTATAGTAGATGGGAAGTTCACGCACTACGCCGTCATTTTTTGACTGTAACTAATTTTGAAATAAATAAATTCGTAAATAACACATTCTTGTTCATCATGTTTGCTGTAAAACTATCTATTTTTAAATTGATATATATATAATATACTATCCTAATATATTTATTGGGGGAGGTGGGGTTGTAGTAGTGTGGTTGTTTTACTATTATCAACATTGCACAGAATCGACATACTAAGGTGCACATACAATTAAAACTCTCCAAACTCTCCACACAATGTTTAGTTACCGGTGGTTCAAGACCACTTAGCACAACTTACTGAAGGCACTGGGCTGCCGTGATCAGAAAGTATTGTCCAGCTAAGTTTTTAACCAAGTTGCCGCCACAGAAGTGGTTGATAGGGGCGGTTGGCAACCGTATGCTGCACTGAGGACAGAAAGAAGAGAATGGGGTGGAATCTATGTTACCCTGTTTGATCCGTTTGATGCTATAGAGGTCAAATCGATATGAAACTGAGTCGTCGATTGCACCAGCCAGGGTAGACGACTATCGATTACACCAGCCAGGGTAGACGACTATGGATTACACCAGCCAGGGTAGACGACTATGGATTACACCAGCCAGGGTATACGACTATGGATTACACCAGCCAGGGTAGACGACTATCGATTATACCAGCCAGGGTATACGACTATGGATTACACCAGCCAGTGTAGACGACTTTGGATTACACCAGCCAGAGTAGACGACTATCGATTACACGAGCCAGGGTTGACGAATCAAAAATTTAATTTAAGGGCAAATATTCCAAATCGCAAACAATTTTTTACGGACTACAATTTTTTTTTATGGAACACTTAAAAAAATAAATCTTATTAATCCTTACGACGCTATAAAAATGTCAAATATCTGTACAAAATTATTTTAATCTAATGATGTCACCATGTCTTTATGACTCTATATCATATGACCATTTTGAGCTTGAAACTATTTTACAGTTATTTTATTGCAAAAGCATTCGCATACATGTTCAGTTTTCTTGATTATGTTCATGCAAGTTTAAAACAAACACGAAGAAATCACACACGTAAAGTTATCACATTATTATTATTATTATTTCTTTTTGATTCGAAAGATACTTGTCTGACTGTCTGATGTCTCATTTTTTAAACGGACAACCTTAAACCCTTACAGACTTTTACAGACGAGTCAATTAAGTGTCAGTTCACACGATCAAATTTCGAGTCAAATTGTTGTATGAACGCACTATTTTGTGCGTGGTTTCTTTTTTGGTGGAATTTGATCAAATAGTAATGTGAAATTTTTTAACAAGGCTTTATACCCGAATGGTATCAAATGCTTGAAGGAAAATTTGATCGTGTGAACAACCCTTAAGGACGGTTAGCAACCCTGTAGCCAACATTAGTTATTTGTATTCTGTATGTTTTATATATTTGTATCTGAGTACGATGTATTCTGTAGCTACTTACGATGTAAGCTGTGGCTACTGACGTTGTAAACTGTGGCTACTTACGATGTAATCTGTGGCTACTTACGAACGATATACTTCTAATGTTTTAACAAATCAAAGTATCAAAATTCTAAGAGAGATTTCTTTAAATATTTAGAACTTATTTACGTGTAAACAGAAACAATACAAATGAAATAAAAAATATAGGATCAAGATCCGTCTTACAATCGCTGGCCAGGAATATGGTACGGATTCTCTGCCACCGACGATTCTCAAAGCTAGCTCACTGGCCCCATTGCCTGGAATTAAGGGTCTCTGTCCACAGAAAGGAGCATCAATTTTATCATATCGGCTGGGGAAGGATAATTAGGAAATAACTGAAGCTTTTTTCTTCTTTCATAATGTATCCCTTGTTCACACTTCTCCACAAAAGACAATACGCTTCTTTTCATTCGTGATTTTAAAAAGTGAAGCGTGATCCAAAAAATTATGATCCCTAATATTTTTTTTTTTAAAAACCATGTGATGAAATTATTATATGCAAATGTTAGTATGTTTACAAGTAAAGAGTAACATTCTAAAAAAACAACAAACAAACCCATGTAGCTAAAGAGTATTTATGGATGTATTTTGTCAAATTAATAGATTCCGTTTGAACAAAAGCGTTGTAGCTGTACTGGTTGATTACATGTAAATAAATGTATATCTTGGAATTAATTAAAAAAACAAACTCTAATCGTATTATATTGTCTCTCATTAAATTGAAACAATATTTTAATATTTAATAAACAAAACAAAACAAAAATAATAATAATTTGAAACAAGCTACTAATTTTTAATTAGAGTAAATGGAATTTTGAATAATTAGATTTTGTTTTCAAGTTTTACGGTGGCTGCTATACGCCCTTTCAACGATTTTGGAAAATAAACAAATTATTCCTTACCTTCTGGTCAATCTCACCAAATCCAGGCCCCGATTGGAGGGACCGGTGCTGGCTGAATATAAAATTGCAAACGTTAATTAAGATACAGAAAAACTACTTGACGTGAAATAAATTAGTTAAGTCGGTCTCAAAAAGTAGAATCAGCCCAAAATGCTAGGACACCCTTCTGCAGTTCGATTTACAAAGGAAATCGATTCAAAGGATTAAAATGGTGTTGGCTTGATATATTTTTTAAATGAGCTGATCCATCTCAAGACACTTATACTGACAGAGTTTACGTTTTGACGGGGACAAAAAACAAATTTTCTCTGAACTCACCTAATGCAAACAGAGTCAAAGCAACCAGAAAACCGAGCATTGTCTTACAGGTTGGCTTACAGGCAATACAAAAAAATAAGTTTGTATATTCAATTTAGTTTACAAAAAACTTTAGTCTGTAATTCGTTGGTAGTTGCCAATAAGGTTGGATCAATTTTTTTTTCTTTTCTTTTTCTAAATTTTTTTTCTTTCACTGTCTCTGAAATCTGTGGTCAGGACATGTCCCGGCTATTTCTGCCTTATCTCATCCTTAAAGGTCAATCGTTGCAGTACAAATATTCAACCGAATTTTCTTATTCTGGTTACTAATCAAACTCTGTAGAGAGGGGCGGGGGTGAGGGGGTGGGGGGGGGAGAGCGGGACTTTCTATTTTCTTATTTGAGGCTGTCTTTTCTTCAATGCCTCATTTGGGTATAGTCTAGATCAGCGTCCCCCGGATGATGGCCCACGTACCGGCACCGGTCCGCGACACTCACGTTGCAGGTCCACAAATACATAAAATAAATAAATAAATACATTAATCTGGCCCCGGTCCGGGACAAAGTTTCAAAACTGGTCCACCGGTCCGCAAAACTTAAAAACTGGGAAACGCTGTATTAGATTTCGAATCTATTTAGCGCCCTCCGGAGTTTGACATCACATTAAAAAAAAATCCAACCTATTTAGCATTTTAAAAAACTCAAAATAGTTACTCAAAATAGTTTAAAAAAAAGAATAAATGGCGTTGTCCCTATTATAGTAGTCTCTCTATTTTAACCCACTTCATAACGCGCACCAATACACGAACACACACACACACAAACACACACACACACAAACACACACACACACACACACACACACCGTGTCAGATCCGCCATGCGTCACGCGCTTCGTAAAAGAATTATATTTTTTTGCACATTAAAAAATAAATAAATACAACTTATAACTTATAATGTTGAAATAAAATGTTGAATTCATTCATCAATTTTGGATTGCTTAAACAGTTCAAAGGTTAGCCAGTGAAGCCGACGAACCTTATAGTCCATTTTTTCTCTCGAATTCATGCCCTTCATATCTAACCGAACTTCTCTCTGTCTATTCACCCCTTCGACAGCTTCGCTCCTCCGCAGACGCGCGTAGTCTTTCTGTCCCCAAGACTCGGACTCGGACAAAAACATACGCTGAACGATCTTTCACTTTCTGTGCCCCCAAACAATGGAATTCTCTTCCACCACACATCCGCAATACACCGACCACCACAGCCTTCAAAACTGCATTCAAAACACATCTCTTTAAACTCTACTATCCTGATTGATTTCCCCCCTCTGACCGATAATTGATGATGCTGGGTGCCGTCCATGGCTTGACATGTAAATAGTTATGGAATGTTTGGAGCGAATACACATTTGTTTAGTTTTATTTAATTAATGTATGTTAATTTTCAACCTCATGATTATGTTTGTTAAATTGTATGTAGAGCGTGGTGAGCGCAGCCCTAGGCTGGGGTACCGCGCTATATAAAACTACTACTACTATTACTATTACTCCCATCAATCGGAGATTTTACGTAATCTTGTTGAAACGTACATGTGGAATTAATGAATTACAAATTATATTTTTAATGTGTTTTAGTGCGGCAGAAGAAGATGTGACGTAATATCTTTTGAGAATTATGTGCAATAAGAAAAAGTAAATAATTGAGCCCTTCGTTCAACAGATGTTTATCTTATATCTGAGCGTAGTGGCATGCAGCTAGCTAAGAGTTGCTTGTAAGTCAAAGTAAAATGTCCATGCAACATCTATGGGTGTTCGTTCGCATTACTATAATAATTAGTAGATCATAGTCATAACAAATGGTACTACAGCCCATAAAGGGTTTTTCTTTTTATTGTTCGTCAATGACCAATGCAATATTCGACTTGAGTAGTTGCAGCCTTGGCTTGGGCTGTACTATGTTTAGTGAGGGAGAGTTGCTCAATTCGTCAGCCTCACCACCTCGTCCTTGTCGTTTCGTTCCAACGGCAAGACTTAGTCAAGATGACCGGAAATAGATCAGGTTGCAGCAGATGACGCAGAGTCTTAATGTGCTCTTTGTGCGTTCCGCAGGAAGTTGCCGGAAATTTCATTGTGTCAATGTCATACCGCCTACGGTATTCCATCCCCGGGTCTGATTTTAGAGTTTGCCGCTAGTCATACATAGCAATGTTATTATTTACACATAAACAGGAGATGGTTAGATAAAATAGTGTTTCTTGTTCTCCGAAAGTCTGGATTACAAAGAACCAATCAATCGATTGTCTCTTCATTAATAATTGTGGTATTAATAACATATAATATGTCACAAGAAGGCATCTCTGATCGGTGGCGTAGGTAGGTGTTGTGGAGGGGGTGGACTGCCCCGAGCGGCACTTTTTTTCTTTATAAGGCGATATAAAGTGGGGCGGCAAAATTATTGGCCCCCCGGGCGGCACTAACCTACCTGCCCCTCCTCTAACCCCATTTCGTGATAACTATATTTAACACAAAAAAAAATTAAACACTTTTCAAAAGTATAATCCGGATTTTATGAGTAGATTAAGAAACAAACAACTCAGGTTGACGAGATGACATGTGCATGGCAGTTGTATTTGAACGAGTGATCATTTAGGCGTTGATAATGGAGTTAATCCAGTCTTTGAGCTCGATGACGTCAGCATATACACCTGGTCGTCCAGCCTCGGCGCAGCCGTAACCCCAGCTCACAATACCTGGGGAGATATAATGAGAAAATTACTATCTGGTATATAATCATGAAACTGCTATCTGGTATATAATCAGACAATTATATATGGTATATAATCAGACAATTACTATCTGGTATATAATAAGAAAATTATATAATCAGACAATGACTATTTGGTATATGATCAGACAATTACTATCTGTTATATAAATCAGAAACTTAAAAAGTTTACTCTAAGTTCCAGCACATTATTCAACAATACGCTTCAATCAATAAATTAGATTGAATTTGGAAAGAACTTTTAGCAATTTTCTTTAACAAGTTACACAAGTTTAATCTTGGCTGAAGTATTTCCTGATGAAATGATTCAACAACTGCTAAATTATTGCATGAAAGAAATCGCTGGGTGTTATAATTCCACGTAACCTTTTCAGCTAAGTATTACTTCAAAAAAAAAAGTATTACTTCAAAGGCGTTGTATAGAAACGGAAATGGTATTACCTGTGAGTGTCCATCTGCTTTCTCTGTAGGTGTAGAGGGGACCGCCGCTGTCTCCCTGTAGGCACGAGAACAACGACACATCAGTACAACACACAATTAGTTGAATGAATTTAAACTCAAAACGCAAAACCACTTGTTGATTTTAATTGGGGGGTATTTTTGTTGTTGGGGGTGGGGGGTGGTGGAGGGGGGGGGTTATGTCGATGATCACGGGGGGGGGGGGGCATTAGGGGCTGTTAAAAAATGTTCAACATGACTGGTCTTTTTCTTTTTTAACGGGAAGTTCTCGGATTTACCTCGGGGAATATTATTAGAAGGAATTAGAATGGATTTAAGCTTTTTTTTGGATTCAAATTTCCACATGAGAGTAAGAATACGTGTATCTAATTATGGGCAGTGAAGGAACTACATTAGCGTTCATATTGGAGAGCATGGAAAGCCAATTAAGATTTCTGTCACGAGTAAAGTGGTTACAATTTATGAGTGACTTGATATGTTATTACTGAAGAGAAAAGGATTTGGTGTGAACTATATTTAATTAATATTCCAATCATCATCATATGCCGATTGAGACAATATATTTATTTATGTTACTGTGTCAGAAGTGTTTCCATATATAATAAATTGATTTTGTGAAAATTTGACATCGTATTATTTGCCACGAGAATTTGAGCAGGCGAGAAATTATTGGTTTACCCGATCTGATGTCACCTAAGATAAAACTGGTCAGGTCAAATAACTGCATTGGTGTCAGAAGAGGTTACATTACGTAAATGTATTATTTATTGGTATTCTTTACACTTTGTAGTTCTTTTGGAATAGGATTTTTTGTTGCTGTCATGTTAAAAATACCCTTGATTTAAATTCAAGTGTCATAGGTTTTAGACAATTTAATGAAAATGAAGATCCTTATCTGGCCTTCCCAAACTTTTGAATTGTTGGAAGTGATGTCTTAGGTTCGGTTCACACGATCAAATTTTCCTTCAAGCGTTGCATGAAATTCGTGTATGAAGCCTTGTCACAACTTTTAAATTACTATTTAATCAAATTCCCCCAAAAAAAGAAACCACGCACAAAATAGTGCGTTCATACAACAATTTGACGCGAATTTTTGGGGAATTTGATCAAATAGTAATTTGAAAGCCGTGACAAGGCTTCATACACGAATTGCATCAAATGTTGGAAGGAAAATTTGATCGTGTGAACTAAAATTAAGGGTCGGTTCACACGATCAAATGCGATTGATGCGATTTTTCAATGAAGCCTTGTCCACAACTTTCAAATTACTATTTGATCAAATTCCCATTTTTTTCCAAAAAAAAAAACCACTCATAAAATAGGATGTTCATACAAACAGTTGACGCAAATTAGAAGCTAACTTGAAAGGAATTCGATCGTGTGAACTGACGCTCACACAGGAGGGGTTACCTCAATTTTTTTTTGTAGAAAGCTCTAACGCTGTCTAGGCAAAACCCCACAAGTAGCGATAAGGTCAATCTAATGTAGAGGTTGGATTCGAAACCGAACCGAATACACCGAACACGAACCTTGATGACGACTGAACACGAACTTTGCTGACGACTGACGACTGAACACGAACCGAACCGAAATTCAAAGAGAAATACGATTCGATTCCCATCTCGAAACTATCGTACGACTATTGGTTTTGTTAATGTAGCGGCGCAACCGTTACCTGGCAAGAGTCGACACCGCCGTCAGGCAGACCAGCGCACAGCATCCTGAGAGTGATGGCCCCTTGCCCATATCTCTGTTCACATATTTGCCTTGGCTTGATGGGCTTTCTCACTTGGTGAAGTGTGTAAGGAGAATCACCACCTGCAGAAAGCAGCACCACCACATTAATGAAAGACCACTTCATCTCATTATCATCCTATACCAGCATCGATGTATTTTAAGCACAGAGTATTGTCAAATAGAAGAAATGTACTTATAGCTGAATACACAGCCGAGGCTAGGGACACAAACTTATGTTTATAAATTCAGTAGAGCTTCAATTTTCCGAACTGTTAAAGACTGGACTTACGTTATACATTTTAAATAAAATATTTAAATCTTTCATTTCGGAAAGAGAAAAGAAAAATCTACAGAGAATTTTACATTACGTCATTTAAAAACTATTTATCTCAGTCTTTACACTCTCTAAGCGCAATGGGATATTCATTACCCTGGTCGACTGTTCCTTCCTTCACTTTGTTTTTTTAAAAAAGAATTACTTCTGAAATACTTTGACCAAACATGTGTAACATTTATGTAGGAAACTTTTCTTGGATGTTGTAAGTTTTTTTATGGGAATAATTTTCTCTTCCCACAGATCGTAACACCAAACTCTGCATTTAAAAGTCCCTTCAAAATCCTAATATTGTTTTCGGTTATTAGACCCCCACCCCCAACCTAAAAGAAGCCCCATAATTTTACCTGCGGTTAGAGTCCCCCATCCAGCAACAATGGCTGGCTCTGCATCATTCCAGCCTTCGTTTGGTATACAAACAGCAGAAACGTAGTTGTTGGTGGGTACAGTGGTAGATACTCTGAATATGGCAATGTCGTAGTCGATTGTGTTTTCGTTGTAGTTACTGAAAGAGGGATATGCAAGTTTTAAGCAATTCATCTTTGAACAATTAGTAATTTGAACACGAGTATTTGAAGGCCGTAGTTACACCGAAGACGTGGACTAAGTAGACTGGAAATGTATTCGAAGTTTTATTCAAAAGGTTAAAATGAAAGGGGACTACTTACACGTGTTAAAGGTTAAAATGAAAGAGGACTACTTACGCGTGTTAAAGGTTAAAATAAAAGAGGACTATCTACACGTGCTAAAGGTTAAAAGGAAAGAGAACCACCTACACGTGCTAAAGGTTAAAATGAAAGGGGACTACTTACGCGTGGGCCACCAAACGGTTGAAGCGGACGATCACACGGTTGGGCTCAGTGGTGTCGGCCCTGTTGTGAATGCCACAGTGGGCTTCGTAACTGGCTGGCGAGAGTAGGCTGGGGGGTGGGGGGAGGAGAATAGAAGTATGAATATTCGGTAGCACTGATTACAAAACTATCCTTTTCCAAGTCTCGGAACCCATACAACAATATATAAAGCACGTTTTAAAGTTTGAAAGTAATGGATTAGTTAATTATTTACTTTCAAAGAGAACTGTAGAAGTAAGAAAATAGACAAGCGACTTATAGCATAAAGCAAGCTGTTAACGGAGAAATGTTTTTAAGATTATTAAAAAAAATTAAATCAAAATTTAAAAGATAATATCTCCATTGTTCTTAGGACACAATTTCCTTGCAGCCCATGAAATGCCTTCTCGAACTCTGTGAAAAGGGGGGGGGGAGTGCGAGCCCACCCCAGGTTGTGAAACCCCTTTCTAAAGCAGACTATTAACGTACTCACCAGGTACGATAATTATACGCTGCAATCTCATGACATTTTAGAACATAAGTAAACATCTAATGGAAACACGAACGCGTAGCGGTTTTTTATAAGTGCAAGTTATATGTTTTAGGCATTGGCCCAGAAGTCTCTATATGGCCCACATACAGACGGTCATGTCACTCATCGCCCTGCCACTCAACCCGAAAGTAGAAGGCTAAATATTTAAAAAAAAAAAAAGCCCTAGGCGGCATCTCGCCGGCTGTGGTGGGTTCACCATACTTTCACATTATGTTTTGTTCTACCAAAGTTACTGTAAGGTACCAACAGGATGATCCAATTAAAAATGCACCTACTCAATGCAGTGGGCGGCTGTAATGAGGAAGTATTGTCCAGCCAAGTTCTTGACCAAGTTAGAACCACAGACGTGGGACGTAGGCCTTGAAGCGTAACGCAAACTGCACTGGAAAAAAACAGAAAGCAAAGTCGTCTTACCAATTTTAAGGGTACTAAGGGCAGAGAGTAAAGGACTAAAACTAAGCGATGCTATGCGTAGTGCAGAAGACAGAGAGGAATGGAGAAGGATATGTTTCCGTGTAATCTGTGGCGCCCCAACAGTCCACGGACTAAGGGACATGATGATGATGATGATTATGAAGGGGAGAGACTGCAATCAGGTTAGCAAAATAGGAAATGAGTAAAACAAAGTAAGGTCAAACCTGAAAAAAAAGGAACGCAACAAAACAACGAACGTGTCGGCAGGAAGCCTACGTCAGCGAAGAAATAGCAGAAAAAACAAAATAAAATTTTTAAAAAATAGCACTTAGCTGAGAGGTAGTGTCCGAGAGGGCAGCAAGAGAATTGTCGGATACTACCTCTCGGCTAGGTGCTATTTAAAAAGAAATATTCTGTTTTTTTTCTGTTGTCTGTTTGCTGACGAATACTTCCTGCCGACACGTTCGTTGTTCTGTTGCGTTCCTTTTTTTTTTTTTTTTTTTTTTTTACAGGTGTGACCTTACTTCGTTTAACTTACTCATTCCCTAACCATTTTTAAGACTTGTTCAGATAAGTATTTCATATTAATCTTGAGACACATGTTAACCCTGTTGCTGGCGAATATTGTAAAATAAAATCCAATTAAGGCTTCCGTGTAGCTCAACTTAATGGGATTACAGAAAGAAAACAAAACTACTGAAATAATGCTCCTTCTATAAACGCGATCTTACAATGGCAGGCCATGAGTAGGGTATCGACTCTCGACCACCCACAATCCTTGAAGTCAGTTCATTGGCTCCATTGCCCGGAGCCAGCGGCCTTGCGCCGCAGCCAGCGGCGTCGATCTTATCGTAGCGGCTGTGAAGAAAATATTTCATAACATTTTTATAAATTAAATTTATCTAACAGTTTAATTTTCATTTTTAAAAGAAACATTGTTCAGACTAAAAGTTATAAAATGCCAGGCATACAGGAAGGGGAAAGAAGAATTCATTGAATCAATGTACGCTGCAGAGGCGTAGCAAGAGTGTTTGGCACCCCGGGGACAGGATTCAAGTTAAAGCGCCACCTTTTCTATTTTTAACTCTCAAGCCCTTTTATTTTCATCAATAAAATAATATCAACGCACATTTTGGCGCCTCTAACTAGCTGGCGCCCGGGGACAGCTGTCCCCTCTGCCCCTCCCCCCTGCTACGCCTCTAGTAGCTGTGTTTTGAACCAAAAGATATTATTACAGGCTTCTGGGACTGAAATCGATGTCAGTTTAATTCAACCCCCCCCCCCCAAAAAAAAAACATCAAAAAAACAAAAAAAACACCAACCAACAAACAATCAAATAATAATAATAAAATCTTACTTTATTTCGATTAAAGCCAAGTTATAATTACACCTATAATAAAGTTCCTATAGTTTTGACAAGGGAACCTTCATTTTTGTATGAGGCTATTCAGACTTTTTAAAAAAGTTTTGACGTGGAGCAACCACAGGCGTGTCTCTACGGTGAGAGGGGATGTGGTGGTGAGATGAGGGAGAGATGCCACGCAACTATCATTATTTCACGATTCACTAAAAAAAAACACTTTGGCCTTTATAATACTATGCCTCTAATATAACAGCCTTTTAGAGCACGGTGGGCTGTTCCGATATTGTATAACAAGAACCTACACACACACAGACTGACACGTCTTTTGTAAGTAACACGATGTTCACAGAAGAAATGCTATTCTATATTAGTTGATAAGGCATCAAATTACACGCAACTACAGTAGCACTTTGGGTAAACTTATTCATAACTTAGTGAATAAATAGGCTGAAAAATATTGAATAACTAGGTAGACAATAGTGAATAACTAGTTGAACAATAGTGAATAACTAGTTGAGCATTAGTGGATGACTTGTTGAAAAGTAGTGAATAAATAGTTACAAATTAGTGAATAAATAGGTTGAAAATAGTGAATAACGAGGTAAAATCTAGGGAATATCTAATTTAAAATTAGACCATAAAATAGTTTGCATCTAGGTGAACACTTTTGAACGGTCAGTCCATAAAGTTGTTTTCTTTGCGCGAAAAAGCGCTGTTCACACTAAACGTCTTCGGATGCAGCTCGTTTTCCTCTCTTGCAGATGTCCAGCTACATTTTGAGGGTCATTTCCTTTGTTTAGGATACCATTGGTCAATAAATTTACAGAGACACATAAGCGTTCTTACCTCCTTGCTAATCTCTCGAGGGAAGGTTGTCCGTGGGCTGAAGACAAAAGAATTAACAACAAAACTTTGAATAATTTATCGTTCTTTCTTGATGTAACTATTTATTTTCATTTACTATGCATGTAAACAAAATATTCCCCTAATATCCGAAATGAAAAATAAATCAATTCTCGGAGCAATACAAACGAATAAAAGCGTGGTCTTAAAATCTTATTTAAGTTTGTAACATTAACAAATTTGAAAGCCTTTAACTATAAATTCACTAGACTATATATTAGATGTTTTAATTCAAGATTGTTATCAAATATCGTCCCCCCCGACTCACCGAACGCCCATAAGAACACTGTCACCAACAAGACACGCATGGCGCTGCTCACAGGTAAATGATCAAGGTGCAGTCCTACCTTGTCCAGCAACCTATATATAATAATAATTATATTTGTACAAATTGTTCCATATCTTTAACCCCTGTTATTTTTTTTTTAAAAATATACATTAAAACTTTATTTTCTTTAAAAAAAACCATACAAAAAACTTTATACTTAAAAAAAAAGTATGTTACAAAAGAAATTTTCATGTGATTAGAGCTGGCAATCACTTTGCACTGATCAAATTGTCACAAGTTCTCCTATCTTGGTAAGCCAATGAGAACCGGACCACTTGTTCTGTCGTGACTTTCTAAACATTTATCTTATCGCTCGTCTAGTACGTCACAATCATGTCTACTATACAGAAGTTAACTATATTTCAGTTCAGAAAAATATCGATTAGTTCAGTCCATTAAACTCCCCCCCCCCCCCTCAAACCTTTTTAAAAAAAATCATTGCATAATCTTTGAAATTAAATTTAAAAAAAAAAAAACTTTTTATACTATAATTGAGTACAAAACATGGAATTTTTTTTTCCACCTAAGGAATTTATTAGTGCTTATTTAATATAGGCAAATGACACATTACATCGTAGAGTGATATTTTTTCACTTGTAAATTCCATTACAAAGAACGATGTATACAACTATGTAACTATATAAAGATGTAACTATATAACTATGTAACGACGTAATTATATAACGATGTAACTTTATGTGTGTGCGTTGTGCCTCGTTACCCGTGATGCAGTCCGAGGAGCAATGATAAATAGATACAAAAATAATGAAATATCTTATGTTGATAAATTCTTTATTCCGTCCATCCGTGTATCCCGCTACACGTCAATCAATCCACACATAATTCAATCCATCCGTGTATCCCGCTACACGTCAATCAATCCACACATAATTCAATCCAGCCGTGTATCCCGCTACACGTCAATCAATCCACACATAATTCAATCCAGCCGTGTATCCCGCTACACGTCAACCAATCCACACATAATTCAATCCAGCCGTGTATCCCGCTACACGTCAATCAATCCACACATAATTCAATCCATCCGTGTATCCCGCTACACGTCAACCAATCCACTCATAAGTCAATCTATCTATAAATCCATCATTCTAAACGTCCATGCATCTAAATTCCCATCCACCTAAACGCCCAACCATAACCCATAACAAATTCCATTAATCTATTCATCTACAGATTCTGGATATAATTTTTTAAACAAGCTATATTTTAAAATCAACAATTATCGCTTATCGCTTAACATCCTTATAAAAGATAAATTCTGTACATATGCAAATATGGATATGAATGTATGTATATTTTTAATTCTAATGTTAATAATAGAAATAGTAAGCATTAATTGGAACACATCGAAGTCGGACATGATCATACCTCTTGACCCAAAGACGGTTCTTGGAAAACTAGGTCAAACTACGTGATATGAAAATAATCAAAATTTAGTGAATATTCAGTACCATATTGTTACTAGGAAATGGATTTTTGCTGCGGCGCTATCGTGAACGTGGAATATACATTATATTTTGCGCATTTATTTCCTCAAAACAACGTAGAAGCATCTTCTTCGGGTCTCGTTGCTTTCAAGCGAATGTACGCAAGTGAAGCATCGGAAAATCACATTTACCTGCACCCCATCCTGCATGACAACATTATCCATTCCAGGTCAAAGACACGTGAATCGAGTTGCAATTGTGGCCAGAGTGTGTCACCAAAAAATGTTTCAAAATGTTGGATGTCATTGTTGAGGTGAATGTTTTTGGGCCCGTTGCCTTACATGTATCCAAGGGAGTGGCCCAAAAAGTAGGTCTCCCAGATACGCACGTGGTGTGGTAACAAAAACAAAACAAAAAAAGCTCACATCCCAATGAAACACATTAAACAAAAGTAAGACGGCCTCAGTTTACACCTGTTTAAAACTACTCGAACTTGGAGAAAAGGGAAAATTCGAAAAGGATTAACTACAGACTGTCTGATCAGTTTACGACGCCGATCAATTGATGCAACAGTTCCAGGTTTTGATAGTAAAAGTTTATCCCAATATCTGTACAAAAAAAAACCTTTTCTAGTCCTAATCGGCTTAGATGGCGTGCCATCCTTGCATCATACAGATATGTCACATATTGTAAACAATATATGTTTCTTTTGTTCAGTTGGAAATCGCGATGTCCATACCGGTACTGCTGAATAATTCTATTTTCCTTTCAGTCTTGTTAAAAATAATCTTTAAAGTAAACAAAAAAAAAAGAGCTGTTAAATAGGCGCCAATTTCTTCGCCGTTGTGGCCGAGTAATTCAGCTAGTAAAACATTATTATTTTTGTTTGTTTGTTTTGTTTTTGCATATATTTTGATTTTTATTATCTATAAAAATAATTTCACCTTTCTTAAATAGTTTCAAATCCTGGTGTAAATTCATGGCAGAACCACTAGCTCCTATAAAAATCTGGATCCTCGTACAGTGTCGTACACCATAACAAGAAATCTGGGCAACATTTTTCAGTAAAATAAACTAAATTAATGTCACAACGAGGAAACCTACTACAAATATTGATGCAAACGGCAAAGTATTGTTGTTGGAGGGCGGGGAAAAGAAAGATTTCAAGTGTTTCCCTTTAAAACAAAAATAATAATAATTATTGAATGAAAATAACAAGGTTCAAAGATAAATACAGAAAAATAACAAGGTGATCTCAGAGTTTTGATAGAGTCGTTTGTACAGTATTTTCCGACAAATCCAGAGAAGGTGACACGTGAGTTTATTAAATTTGTACTGAATGTGTTCTGCAAGAACAAACAAACTCACTCGCTTGCATTCAGCGGAATACGATTTGACATCGAACAGTGAACTAAAAATCGCCTCTCAAAACAAAATTTTGTTGGAATTTCGGCTGCGTTTGCAGGGTGAATTTAAAATATGGTTTCAGAAAGCAAATTTAGCATTGTTGCTCTCTCAGCCAAGCTGCTCTCTCAGCCCAGTTGCTCCGCGAAGTGGAATTATCCGCCCCCCTACAGAAGTATAATTGAAGTCGCAGAATGTTAGATGGCGATTTTAATAGTTTAGTACTCATCATTTAATTATTTGGAATTATTCATAATTAAACATTTAATTATTTGGAATTATTCATAATTAAACATTTAATAATGTATTTTTTTAAAATTACACCCCCCCCCAAAAAAAAAAACTAATGACTCTACCACCACTCCAAGAAGCCCGATTATCTTATATATAATACTCAGTGTCATTTTATCATCTTTTACAACAGTGGTTCTCAAACTTTCTAATGCTGCCACCCTTTAATACAGTTCAGCATGTTGTGGCGACCCCAACCACAAATTTATTTTCGTTGCTACTTCATAATTGTAACGCATATGTGTTTTTCGATGGTCTTAGGCGACCCCTTGGAAAGAGTCAGTTGACCCCCCAAAAGGATCGCGACCCACAGGGTGAGAACCGCTGTTTTACAATTTTATTTTATCAGCACTGGAATTAAGAAAAAAAAAATGTAAGAAATTGCCTGGACTTTCTATGTTCGACTCCTTTACACCCCTTTTTCCGCGACGCCTTTAGAGCGAAATCGAGGTCGCCCCATATCTCTTGCCACCCTTGCCAATTCTCTCTTTCAGCAGGTCCTTCGGAATTCAGCCGGGATCCCATAATCATCACGTGGCCTAAAAAATTGATGGCGCCTCTTACTGGTAGTAGTAGAAAACATCTTAGGGAGACGCTCTCGAGTTTCCACTGGTGGACGGGTTTAAGTTGTACCCACATCACTGCCAGCGTACTGAGCACATGTGCCTGGCAGACAGGGACGGGTTAAGCTAGTGCAGCGCCTGTAGCTTTATGTTAAGAAACTGACCCTTTGTTAAAAACATTATAATGAAGTCGTTGTCAATTTCATTTATTTCAAATTAATTTCCACGTTTTCCACTCTTTAATTAACACATACTATATATCTATATCTATATAATTCCCGATAACTACGCTATTTGATATATAATAGGATATTTTTATATAACGCAACTGCGTTTGGCGCGTTATATTTTCTTTTCGGAGAATGAAATCGCCTCAGTTTAAGTATCGTGTAGAAAAAAAATCGGCTTAAAAGTGGTTTTGGACATCAGAATATTTGATAAAGTTCATGGGCGTGAAATCAAAAATTGTGCAGAGACGTATCGTTGGGAAAGGGGTGTAGCAAGAAACTTTAGTAGATGGGAAGTTCACGCATTGCTGTCGCCAATGTTTGGCGGGCTATATCTAGTAGATGGGAAGTTCACGCATTGCTGTCGCCAATGTTTGGCGGGCTATATCTAGTAGATGGGAAGTTCACGCATTGCTGTCGCCAATGTTTGGCGGGCTATATCTAGTAGATGGGAATTTCACGCATTGCTGTCGCCAATGTTTGGCGGGCTATATCTAGTAGATGGGAAGTTCACGCATTGCTGTCGCCAATGTTTGGCGGGCTATATCTTGCTTATATTAACTCCGCTTTTCTGCGTTTAGGGCAAAATCTTCGGAAGGCTAATTGATCCCCTTCCCGTTAATCTACCGAGCTAAAACGTGGCACATAGACTCGCCGATCACAACACCTTTTTTTTTCAAATTTTCAGCCCCACAATCCCAATCCCCCCCCCCCCCCCCCCAAAAAAAAAGATATCAGATTTTCCTTTGTTTTTTTTCAAGGGGAAGATGAAGGAAAGATGATTCCACTCATTTCAAGAAATAAACTCCGCAATAACCGCACTAAATAATGACACTCTTAAACAAAAATATCTCAAGTGCGTTTGGTGCGTAAATATTTTTTTTTCTTCTGAAATAGTTGGTGAAGTAAATCTGCGGTGTAAAAAATTGGGCGGGGGCATCAGACTATTAATATAAAAAATAAAATAATTAAATGCAATTCTTAAGAATGATTTAAACGAAAAACTTCTTAGCATCGGGTTGTTTAATTTCAAAATTCATGACAAAAAAAAAAAATCTATCTTCAAAAAATTTTTTTTTTTTTTTTTTGACATTCGATGATCTCTAAGGAGGGCTGTACGGTTTAAAGGCCCGGGCACAAGACGGCACGCATACAATCGGGTTAGACGCCAACACTTAAGAAATGAACAAATACGTTTCTTTATTTACTCCTCGTGTTTCTATTCTTTGTTTTGGTTGCTGCTTCTTTCTTTGTATTTTTTTCCCCGCTCTTTCTTCATTTAATTGTTTATTACTTTGCCCGTTTATTTTGTTCGTTTATTTTATTCTTTGTTTCGTCCCTTTTTTTTTCTTCCTTTCTTACCTTTTATGTCTAACATTTTTTTTTTCAACTTTTTTAATGTGCAAAAAAAAAAAAAAAAAAAAAAAAAAAAAAAAAGGAATTTGAATATTGTGCGCTTCATTTCATAAGAAAAGAAATCATTAAATTTGCTTTAAATTGAAAGCAAACACATTTTTTGTTGTTGTATAAAACCAAACAAAAAAAAAAAGAAAAAAAGAAGAAAAAGAAAAGAAAGAATAACAGTGCAGGCAATGAGTTCAATTTTAATTCTTTATCAAGCCTGCCATTATAGGGCGAGGTCCCTTCATAAGTGCTATGTTGAGAACGTCCTCCTAAGCGTTGATCTGTAGGTTGATCCAACTCTTCAACTCGACGACATCAGCGTACACACCGGGTCTGTAGGCCTGGGCGCAGCCGTAGCCCCAGCTGACGATGCCTGGACGAGGAATACGTTTTTATACAGTTTTATTACACGTAGTTTGTAAACAGATATACGTTTTTATACAGTTTAATTACCCGTAGTATTTAAACAGATATACGTTTTCATACAGTTTAATTACACGTAGTATGTACACAGACATACCTTTTATACAGTTTAATTACACGTAGTATGTCAACAGATATACGTCTTATACAGTTTAATTACACGTAGTATGTAACCAGATTAAACTGATTGAAAAAAAATGTTATGGCAGATAATTCCTAGGTAATGATATTATTGAATGCGTCTTTTGGACTTGTAAAAATTCATCTTAAACATTTAAATTCTAAAGGCAAAACAGCAACACAGATAATGACTGATGTGATAGACTTCCAGAACTCACCTGTAAGAGTCCACCTGTTGCGTCTGTAGGTGTACAGAGGGCCGCCACTGTCACCCTTTTGTAAACGATGGAGGAAAAAACCAATTAGTGTCCATAGTTGAATAATTCTTTGTATGAGTTTTTAAAAAAATTGTTTATGTTGTATAATATACTAAATCTCTCTCTCTCTCTTTCTATCTCTCTTTCTCTCTGTCTCTTTCACTTAAACTTACGTGTGGACTAGCAAAGTGTGAACTGAATGCAGGCGCAGAGTTTAAATTTATTGCGTGTGGTATATAAAACATTTATACATATATATCAATAGTACTAAATGAGAATATTAATGAGACTCTATACCGTTTTTGTGTAATGGAGATATGACAATTGTTTACAGTATGTATAATTTATGTTAAAAGTTATAGAAATACGATATTTTGAACTATTTCGATTCCAGTCATCAAATATGAACATGTATAACATTGGGGTGAAGGTGGTTTTATGTATAAAACTCTAAACATAAGTCCCGTAAGACGAGTTCCGTTAAGAATGTGTAGTAGCATTTAAAGAAAGTTGCCGGGGTTATCAGCTTTTTAAAAAAAAAATGCAATAAATGTTATTATACTTACTTGGCAAGAGTCAATGCCGCCTTCAGTCACACCAGCGCACAACATTCTCAGAGTGATGGCGCTGGCCCCATAACGGTTTTGGCAAGTGCTTCTCGCCTTAATCGGCTTGGTGACTTGGCGCAGTCTGGTTGGAGATGTTCCTCCTGGAAGCGGAACCGAAGCATTTTGTTAACCGTTAAATTTAAATTTAAAAAAATAAACACATCTGTCCTATGTCGGTCAGATACTTCTAGCCACATCTTTATTTAACCAACCCTACATCTCTTTCACCAAGTCATCTGTCCTGTGTCGCTCAGATACTTCTAGCCACCTCTTTATTTAACCAACCCTACATCTCTTTCACCAAGTCATCTGTCCTGTGTCGGTCAGATACTTCTAGCCACCTCTTTATTTAACCAACCCTACATCTCTTTCACCAAGTCATCTGTCCTGTGTCGGTCAGATACTTCTAGCCACCTCTTTATTTAACCAACCCTACATCTCTTTCACCAAGTCATCTGTCCTGTGTCGGTCAGATACTTCTAGCCACCTCTTTATTTAACCAACCCTACATCTCTTTCACCAAGTCATCTGTCCTGTGTCGGTCAGATACTTCTAGCCAACTCTTTATTTAACCAACCCTACATCTCTTTCACCCAGTCATCTGTCTTGTGTCGCTCAGATACTTCTAGCCACCTCTTTATTTAACCAACCCTACATCTCTTTCACCAAGTCATCTGTCCTGTGTCGGTCAGATACTTCTAGCCACCTCTTTATTTAACCAACCCTACATCTCTTTCACCCAGTCATCTGTCATTTTATTTTCATTCAATCCCTCCACTCCATCAAACCGGTTGGATAAACTTGTGGACCTGTTGTTCGATTCATCTCCAAATGAAAACATTTATAATCGACTATAATGTGCTTGCCATCCTAATTCTTTAAACAAAATATTCGCCCTTTATCTTCTAATTCTTTAAACAAAATAATCGCCCTTTATCTCCTAATTCTTAAACAAAATGTTCACTCTTTATCTCCTAATTCTTAATCAAAATAATCACCCTTTATCTCCTAATTCTTAAAACAAAATGTTCACCTTTTATCTCCTAATTCTTAAACAAAATATTCACCTTTTATCTCCTAATTCTTAAAACAAAATGTTCACCCTTTATCTCCTAATTCTTAAACAAAATATTCACCTTTTATCTCCTAATTCTTAAACACAATGTTCAACCTTTATCTCCTAATCATTAAACAAAACATTCCCCTTTATGTACTAATTCTTAAATAAGATATTCACCCTTTATCTCCTGATTCTTAAACAAAATATTAACCCCTTGTCTGCCAATTCTAACCATACAAAATGCTAGCATGACTTTTTTTCGAAAATTCAGTTTTGCCTGTCTGGGTTTAAGCGTGTAGAAATTAAAAAAAAAAAAATCTTTAGAATATATTTTAAATCAACTGTCATCACCAGGTGAGTTTACTTTTGGAGATGTGGGTCTGGCGTTCTGTTTCATATAACATTAAATACCTGAGCTTGTGGTTCCCCATCCTGCGACAATAGCAAGCTCCCCAGCAGCCCAGTCTTCATTGGGGAGACAGACGGGCGCGATGTAGTTGTTGGTGGGCAGAACCGTGGACACTCGGAACACGGCAATGTCGTAATCGTACGTGCTAGAGCTGTAAGAGCTGGAAAAGAAAGAAGATGTTGCAATAAATATTGTTGGCCACTTAGTGTCATAGTTATGGAAAAAAATTTTTCACTGATTTTTATTTAAAACACACAAAAAAAAAAAAAACAACAACATTTTTTGGCTCTACTTTCATATTTTTATTAAGGAAACCAATGTTGTGATGAGACAACTTTAATTTCTTTGGACCATGTCCCTTAGAACAGGCCTGAATAACTCAAAATGTAAGGCTGGCCAGTAATACGTTATGAAAAACTTGTGCGGGCCGAAAGAAGATAGGACAGGGGGGGGGGGGGAGGAAACTAAAAGGAAAAGAATAATAATAAAGAATATTTCGTTACTTCGCGGGCCGCAAAGTGGGTGCTGGTGGGCCGCATGCGGCCCCGCGGGCCGTATGTTGTGCAGGCCTAACTTAGAAGATAAGAGCATCTCTTCGGCATTTTTATAAAAAAACTTCCAAAGTGTGTTAAAATTAAATATATAGCGTTACAAGTGCATGGATAATCGTATGCTCTTCAACTTTAGGAGCTCTATAATAGATGTTATCCATGTGTTTATAATAGGTGTTATCCATGTGTTTATAATAGGTGTTATCCATGTGTTTATAATAGGTGTTATCCATGTGTTTATAATAGGTGTTATCCAGGTTTTAAAATAGGTGTTATCCAGGTTTTAAAATAGGTGTTATCCAGCTTTTTATATTAGAGGTTATCCACGTCTTATAACAGAGGTTATCCATCTTTAATAATAGAGTAGGGGTGGAGTAGAAGATCAAGCGTCTTACAGCAACGTCTTATTGATAAAAGGTATTTTATTCAGCCAGTAAGCTGCATTTATTTATTGGCCCTTTTAAGAATAATATAATATATATATCCTAACCAGAAGTTCATGTGGGCCAGCGCGGGGATTAGTAAACATAAGAGGTATTCAATTGAAGGAAATGGTGGAACATGGGATGTAGAAGCTTGAAATATAAAGCCGGGGGCGGGAGAAGAATAACGTTTTGGCTAAGAGCTTCCCATTATTTTAACTGTAACCCGAATTGCAAATATTAGCAGGATGTGTTTCTGGCTCGTCCTCAAATGTTTTGCATGAGATTCCCGATGTCGTATTGTAAAACATGTGTTGTAGCATGTGTTGTAGCATGTGTTGTAGCATGTGTTGTAGCAAGTGTTGTTGCATGTGTTGTTGCATGTGTTGTTGCATGTGTTGTAGCATGTGTTGTGGCATGTGTTGTGGCATGTGTTGTGGCATGTGTTGTAGCATGTGTTGTAGCATGTGTTGTAGCATGTGTTGTAGCATGTGTTGTAGCATGTGTTGTAGCATGTGTTGTAGCATGTGTTGTAGCATGTGTTGTAGCATGTGTTGTAGCATGTGTTGTAGCATGTGTTGTGGCATGTGTTGTAGCATGTGTTGTAGCATGTGTTGTAGCATGTGTTGTAGATAATTTGGTAGTGCAGAAGACTGAGAGGAATGGAGGAGGATAGTTTTCATGTCATCTGTGGCGCCCCAACGGTCCAAGGACTAAGGGACACGATGATGATGATGATGATGATGATGATGATGATGATGATGATGATGAGGATGATGATGAGGGTGATGATGAGGATGATGATGATGGTGATGATGATGATGGTGATGATGATGATGCTGATGGTGAGGATGATGATGAGGATGATGATGAGGGTGATGATGATGATGAGGATGATGGGATGATGATGATGATGATGACGATGATGATGATGATGGGGATGAGGATGATGATGGGATGATGATGATGATGACAAGGATGATGATGATGATGATGATGACGATGATGATGAGGATGAGGATGACGATGATGATGATGATGAGGATGATGGTGATGAGGATAATGATGAGGATGAGGATGATGATGATGATGATAGTGATGATGATGAGGAGGAGGATGACGATGATGATAATGATGATGATGATGATGATGAGGATAATGATGATGATGATGATGAGGATGATGATGAGGTGATGATGATGATGATGATGAGGATGATGATGATGAGGATGATGATGATAGTGATGATGATGATGATGATGATGAGGGTAATGATGATGATGATGATGATGAGGGTGATGATGATGGTGATGATGATGATGAGTTTGGTAGTTACCTGTGTGAAACCAGCGTACTGAAATATATGACGATGCCGTTAGCGCCAAGGGTCGTCCTGTCATGAATGCCGCAGTAGGCAACAAATCGATTGGGTCTGCCGCCCCTGGAAGATCAATAGGAACGACTTTATAAACGATTTTATTGAGAGAGAGAGAGAGAGAAAGAGGGGGAAAAAGAGAAAGAGAGAGAGAAAGAGGGGGAAAAAGAGAGAGAGAAAGAGGGGGAAAGAGAGAGAGAGAAAGAGGGGGAAAGAGAGAGAGAGAAAGAGGGGGAAAGAGAGAGAGAGGGAAAGTGGGAGAAAGAGAGAGAGAGAGAGAGAGAGAAAGAGGGGGAAATAGAGAGAGAGAGAAAAAAATAATGACAACGTGTGAACGAGTGAGTTAGAGAAGGAGAGAGAGAGAGAGTGGGGGAAAGAGAGAGAGAGATAGTGAGACAGAAAGAGAGAGAGAGGTAGAGAGAGTGTGGAACAACAGAAGGAGAACGAGAGAGAGAAGTAAAAAGAGAGAGGGGAAAGAGAGAGACTGAGACAGAAAGAGAGTGAGACAGAAAAAGAGAGAGAACAACAGAGTGAGATGAGAGAGATGATGAGAGAGTGTGTGTGTGTTTGTGTATGTGTGTGTATGAGTGAGTGAGAGAGAGAGGGGGGAAGATAGAAACAGAAAGAGAGGTTTTAATTCATATAAGGACAGGCATAATAAAAAATCAAAAATTTTAGTTATAACCATATACACTAGGAGCAAAATTGTGACTTCATAAATAAAAGCACATTTTTAGTCAAATCTCTTGTGCTTACTCAACGCAATGGGCCGCTGTGATGAAGTAATATTGACCAGCCAAATTCTTGACCAGGTTACCACCACACATGTGACTTGTGGGGGTTGTGGAAGGACGTAAGCTGCACTGGAATGTCGATTGGAATAAAAATAATTATGACATTTATTTGTAAAAAAATATTTATCTAAAAATATTTAATCAATTTTGATGTAAGAATTTATGTTGAGAAATCTTTTTTTAAAAAATAAATATTTTTTTGAAATGATGCGCTATGAACAATACAAATATGAAGATACTCTTTTTTTTTTGTTGTTTTATAGTGTACTTTGGTAATTTTTACATTCCAATTTTCGGAGTTAGGAAAATATTTGAGTCCGTCAAAATGGCGCCATCTTAAGAATATTCTTTCACAGTTTTGGCTACTGCCGCCTGCTGTGCTAAAAAGGAAATCACAAGTTAGAAGCAATAAAAATGTCCCATTTTATTATATCAACGCAGTACCATTCCGTTCACTAAAATAGCCAGCAGCTCTGGAAATTGTATTTTTACAGTCAGAGACAAAAAAACAATAAAAAATCACAACAAACGTACAATTCCTGGCCACGAATTCGCCTTGGATTCAACACCACCGACGATTCTCAACTGTAGCTCGGAGGCTCCATTATCAGCAAGCAGGGGTCGCTGCCCACACCCCGATGCGTCGATTTGTGTATATTTACTGAACAGATGAAAATAATTTATAAACGATAATTACGTACAGAAGATTACCTACAAAATGGGGGACTATTCAAACTGACCCAAAAAAAAAACCACTTTATACTTTCGGGGAGAAAAAGAGCAAATGCGTTGGCGCATGTCATATCCGATTTCATATCATTTTTCGGTTGTCATGGTTTGGCTAAGTACACATGGACTGGATGACGTCACTGTGAGTTGAGAGCAAAAATTACAAATGCTATTTTTTAAAAATTGTATTATTGGGTCTGTTTAAATTAAACCTACTCAACTTACTGGAATTTGAGTTTTAAAACAACGAAGATGAACTTAGAGCCAACCCTAATCGGAAGAAAGTATCCTGCGACCACAGGGGCAAGCTACTCTGTTTTACAAAAATGTGGACATACCCCCACAATTTAGGACGCCACCGTGATAAGGCTTTGCTGGGGTTTGCTTCTACGAACATTAGTTTGATGCAGCATACATTTGATGGAAATCTCAACGTAGCCCTGTCACTCCTTTATCCCAAGTCGAATACTTTGCAACACGTTCGCTGATGTTGTTTAATCTTTTAACAAGCGTATTTTTGGCCCTGTAACCGTTACTTTCATTTACCTATTACGAATTATACACTGAAATTTAACATCCATCCTCCCTTGCTTGGACTTGCGTCATGTTTGTTATCGCCCCCATATCATAAGGCTCCGTAGGCGTCAAATTCACACGTTCAAATTTTAGATAAAGCAATTTTTGTATGAAGCCGTGTCACAACTTTAAAATTACTAATGGACTACGATGAGTCACTTCCTTGTTTTGTCACGTGATACGTACCAGCCATTGGTAGGCTTTCTGCTACACATAACAACACATAACAACAGATAACAGCTGATCAGCCATTGCCATTATCATTAATTTTAAAGCACAATGTTTGTCTCCATCAGCGCTTCCCCAGTGTTAATTAAAAATTTTACTTTTCAAAATATTCTTGAATACACGCGTTTCTTTAAATGACATTCATTAAATGTGACAATAATTATAATTCAGTTATGATTAAAGGAAGAAATTTGTTTGAAGAAAAATTTGTGAGCGACTAGTGTGTTGCAGACAGCCTACCGGAAGTCTTACTTGTTTTTACGCTTATCACGTGACAAAACAATCGACTCATCGTAGTCCATTGATTAAATTACTATTTTTGTCCACAAAAAAAAAAATAATTAAATTAAATTAAATTAAAAAAAAGAAAAGAAACTACGCACAAAATAATGCGTTCATACACAAAGTTGACGCAAAATTTAGAAGCTAATTTGATCCGGTGCTAACGCCTCAATATCTAAGAGGTGCATTTAAAAAAAATTTACATGGGTAATCCTCATTTGAAAACTAATATTCAAACAGCACATTAACATTAAGAAGGGGGAAAAAATAATTTTAACACGTACATTCTGGCAAGATCCAACAGCTGCCTGACATAAGGGGAAGGTTTTGCATAGGCTGGAAGGAGATCGAATACAATAAAGTCATTAAATACATTTAAAAACTGGTGCTTTATATTCTTTAACAAACTAAATCACTCACTTGACACGTTTTACAGAAAAAAAGCACTATTTGGATACATGTTTGAAACGAAAGAAGGAAATTTAATTGACAGTTCTTTCGACATTATTGCCGTTCGATATGGTTGTCAGCTCTCTGCTTATTGGGAAAATCCAAAGTTTGCTTGCTGAGTTTCTACAAATGAAGTTTCATGAAAGAAAAACTTAAATTTTTTCCCCTCAAAAAACGATATCATAACAATAATTTGAGAAATACGCAGCATTTATACCCGTGTCGTTAATAGAGATTCAAAACATGTTCCTTTTTTTTTCTTTTTAAAATTTATTTTTTATTTACATACAATTCCTGGCCACGAATAAAAAATGATATACCACAGGGACTTTTAGTGGATTGTGAACTTCAAAGAAAACATTTTTATTTTTGGACAGTAATCATTAACAAGAGCAACAACAGAATCAACCGTCTTTTTTTTGTTTTGTTTTAAGTTGGTCAACTCACCAAAAGCCCACAAAAGCGCTGTAAGCAAGACAACCCGCATGATGTTTTAGGCAATCCTTCTAATAAACATGGCTGTTAATTAATTGTGTATTCTTTATATAGTGCAAAAAAAAAATCTTAACATGATTTAGTCATCATGATGTCTGGTATGTAGGTCAAAAAAAAAAAAGATAAAGACGCAAAGTCCAGTAAAAGTCCTCTAGTATATAGCGGCATTGCGCTCTGATAACGCTTAAACAATCGGTGCTCAAGCAAAGATCCCTTTTTAAAGTTTGGATTTCTGACAATAAATTCGTCTTATCTTGTATTACTGTGAGAAAACCACCGTATGATGTTTCGTGACATAAATCACTAAGACTTTGTGATGCATTGCAATAATATTTTCTCAGTTTCACTCACTTTCACTCATAATTGAATGTAACGACCACTGGGTTGGTTTCCAGTGAATGTTAGATTCTCTTGTGTTGTCGAGCCTAGACTCTTATTACGCTGTCCATTTTGACAACGGCTTGCCTCATCATTTGGGCATCGCCTAAATGGCATCGTTGATAAAGGTGCCCGTATTGAAGCCTACAGCCCCCACGCCTCGTTCTCAGGGCATCCAAAGACCAGGTGGTCTACTGTTTAAGTGGCCAGGCCATGGGGTCGGCAGTTCGGGTCTCTGCGCGAGTCAAGTCGGTTTAGATAACTGCGTGCCTGACAGTGTTCTGTTGACATTTTGTATCACCAGACTTTGGCCAGTGAATGACATTAGGCGATTTCTCGATTCTACTTTAATTTGAAGCTTCATTGCCGTGTGTGGGGCTCTGGACAATCTTTGTTTTGAGTTTGTATTATTCACCCGTTATCTACTTGTGCATAGGGATAACCGATATGTTAAGCTTTTAGTTATTAGAAACACCGTACAAAGTTCATCAAGTTTCGCCAGAGTTAGAACGGAAACATGCTTCAAATAACTCCATCAGAAGAAATGCCCTAATAATTATATGTCGCCAAGATTACCGTCTTGATCAGTAACGCCTTGTATAGTAAATAGTAAAAGGTTTTAATTTTTTCCCCCACAAAAATTGCGCCATTGATCTTTCTTTGTGCTTAGAGTGATGGTAAGTCCAAACTCCATGCAGACAAGTGAGGGCGATCTAGCATCTGCTGCAGTCCATCTTCTGTGTTGAACGTTAATTCAATAAGGTATTAAGCAAATAAGCGCTTATAAGCAGTGACAGCCGATTTTTGTACTTATTATGAAACATTTAATGTTAACATTATTTTAATTCTTCTAAAAAAAATGTGTCCATTTAAAAAATCATAGTTATTGCTTTATGAGGAAATGATGTATAAGCAACAACAACTTTGAAAAAAAACCATATTAGTATTTAATAAACTAGGTTAATTTCATAAATTTGAAAAGTAGAAATTTAGTAAAAATAAGAATCAATTTTAAATTATTTTTTTTATTAAACATTGATCTCTAGTACCCCCTACCCTTATAAGACAATATAACAATAAACGTTATATAATATATGCATGGTCCCATAGCCTCAAGTGGTGTAGTCTAATCTAATATAAAGGGTTCACGTTACGGGTTACGAAAAACAAAACAGATAAAGTGCACAGCAAGTTTGCGGAGTTTCGAATTAATTCGTTTAAATTGTGTATTTCTCCTTATCTTTGATTTTATGAGAAAAATTCCACTTGGCGGTTCGTGACGTTCATAAATTATGTCTATGAGTTCTAGTCTTTTAGTTGTACATTGTGCAAGTGAAAGCTATGGACATAATTTACATTTCATTCCCCAATCAATCTCCCTTTTCATTAATATTTTTCTTTCTGTATAATTTGCTTATTGTCAATCCCGGATTGACACCCCATTATGTAGCGATGAACATTTTGGCACACTGTATGTAGTATACGATGATATTTCTTTCTACTGTCACGCAATAACGTGACCACATCTAGGATATGATGATATTTCTTCCCCCTGTCACGTAATAACGTGACCTCATCTAAAATATGATATTTCTTTCTCCTGTCACGTAATAACTTGACCTCATCTAGAATATGATGATATTTCATTCTCCTGTTACGTTATTGCAGACATGATCTAGAATATGATATTATTACTTTCTTCTGTCAAAGTTATTGCAGACATGATGATATTTCATTCTCCTGTTACGTTATTGCAGACATGATCTTGAATACGATGATATTACTTTCTTCTTTCAGGTTATTGCAGACATGATCTAGAATACAATATTTCTTTCTTATGTCAAAGTTATTGCAGACATGATCTAGAACATAAGTCAACTCGATAGGCAGCAAGCACATGTTCGCAAGACAAGCGATGAATAGATCAACAATTTACCATGCATATGTTGTGAATTAAATAACATTTTTCAGAAGTATTGGATTGACCACATTTGTTTCTGTAAAAAAATGATAATTTTACTTTAAAAAAAAAAAAAAAAATTCATTCCGATTTCTTATCTACAAGGATGAGTTCTTATCACCAGCTAACTGGTTCACGTTCAAGAAAATTATGGGTGACATAATTAAGATAAGAAATTTCTTATAACTTTTATCTAGTTTCCAGTCATTTAGTAGGATATTTTCGTGTCAAACATAATTATTAGTTTTCTATATTTGCAGTTCAATAAAACAAAAATCCCCCAGCAGTTTTAGGTGAAGTGTATTAATTGCAATAGACATTACAGAAGTGGGACGCACACTTTACTCGATGGCATAGGACAATGATCTTTGACTTAGGTAATGTCTAATTATTTTATTGATTCTCATTCTGACTTTTTGGAACATCTTTGAACATTTTAAAAAAACAAAACAGTGTAATGTCATCAAGCCTTTGCAGGAAATACGGAAATATGCACATGAAAACACAAACTGATGATCAACGAGGCAATGAAAGAGTCTTTGGAGTGAATGAACGGTTTTTGGGGGCAATGAAGGGGTCTTTGGAGGCAATGAAAGGGTCTTTGGAGGCAATGAAGGGGTCTTTGGAGGCAATGAAGAGGTCTTTGGAGGCAATGAAGGATCGTTTGAGGCAATTAAGGGATTTTTGTGGGCAATGAATGGGTCTTTGGAGGCAATTAAAGGGTTTTAGGAGGCAATGAAAGGATCTTTGGAGGCAATGAAAGGGTCTTTGGGGGCCATAGAGGGACTAGAGGCGATGAAGGGGTCTTTGAAGGCAATGAAAGGGTCTTTTTGGGAAATGAAGGGTTCTTGCGGGCCATGAAGGGGTCTTCGGAGGCAATGAAAGGATCTTTGGGGCAGTAAAGGGGTCTTTGGGTTATAGGCTGGGCATGAGTAAATCAAATCCTCATGTTAATCTAGTTTTCAGCCCTTCTTTTTGACCACCTTACTTTTGTGTAAACTCTAACGACCTGTTTGCCCGTGCTAAGCGATGCAGGTATCTTTTGCGGTGTCATGCTAACCCGCTTAAGGTTAGCTTGACTGCATATGGTTTATACGTACATATTTTACTGTTGATGTTGTATGGTCTTGGCGCTTCATGTCTTTAACCATTGATTTGCAGCCGGAGAAAATCTCGAATCTACAAAGCTTTGATCCTTCTCAAGCACAATCCACCGTGTTTTTCCTTGACGCTAGTTTAGTACACGTCGTACTCTCTGACACTAATCGCACTTATCCTGTACACAGCACGGCTTAGTGTGGCACTTTGCCCTGATCTTAACCATTTAGTTGACGTTTTTTTCCACTAGTTCTTCATGTTGCTTGTTTAATGTTAAATTAGATGTCTGATTGACGTTTTTTTCCACTAGTTCTTCATGTTGCTTGTTTAATGTTAAATTAGATGTCTGATTGGAAGCCTGGCACAAGCAGTAGCCACCCGACGCCGGTGATCAGTTTACTGAGCCCCGCAAATGACACTAAGAAGAAGCGGACATTCTTCGAATGGTGACACATTCATGGTGGGATGAGGGTCATGAATGCCGGGTGGCTAAAATGACTAACGGCAGCAAAAAATCCTCCCCCTTCCACCCCCAACCCTTCCCCGATCAGTGCTCTGTAATTTCAACATTCTGCTAAATTACGAATGTTAGTCTCAAAGCAAATTCTTTGCAAACATTGTTACATGGTAAGTATTTTTTTTTACAAGGGTTGTCTCCCCCCTATCCCTCTCTATATTTTACTCGCGTTAGTTCCAGACAAACATACGCAGATTTATTATTTTATTTATATTTAAGTTACGTAACAGATTGGCAGCTTAATTAATATCCTTTGGTCTAACTTTTTTAAGGGGTGGGGGTGGAAAGGATGCTTTTTTTTTTTTTTGGGGCGGGGGGGGGGGGGGCTGAAATTGATATTGGTCTATCTTCTAATCATTCAAGGAATTGTTTCATCTCTAATAATTTTTTCCTATGCTTGAGTTCAAGGCTGACGCCTGAATTTGACGCCACCAAAAGAAGAGTTGATATTGAGACTCAGCACTCCTCCTATTCACTTTCCATCGTTTTATTATTTTAAAAAATAACCTTTTGGAAAGAGTCTAAGAGTCAGTGGTGTTTTTAAAAAAAAGTCGGAAAGAAAATCATGAGTCGAGTTCAGGAATCAGAAAATAATCATTAAAACCTCACAAGGACAAATTTTGTTCTTGACACAGTTTCAAGCTACTTTAATTATCCATGTGGCACAGTTTCAAGCTACTTTAATTATCCATGTGGCACAGTTTCAATCTACTTTAATTATCCATGTGACACAGTTTCAATCTACTTTAATTATCCATGTGGCACAGTTTCAAGCTACTTTAATTATCCATGTGGCACAGTTTCAAGCTACTTTAATTATCCATGTGACACAGTTTCAAGCTACTTTAATTATCCATGTGACACAGTTTCAAGCTACTTTAATTATCCATGTGACACAGTTTCAAGCTACTTTAATTATCCATGTGACACAGTTTCAATCTACTTTAATTATCCATGTGACACAGTTTCAATCTACTTTAATTATCCATGTGACACAGTTTCAAGCTACTTTAATTATCCATGTGGCACAGTTTCAAGCTACGTTAATTATCCATATGACATAGTTTCAAGCTACGTTAATGATCCACATGACATAGTTTCAATCTACTTTAATTATCCATATGACATGGTTTCAATCGACATTTATTATTCGCATGACTTATGATATGCTTAACATCAGACACGTGTGTACATGGAATAATGATCAGTACATTGTGGTCTTGGGGGAAACCCCATAGAATATATTATTTATTAATTCGTTCGTTCTTTTGGTTTTTGTATTTGTGTTTAATATTCTTTAAAAAATGTAATAACAAAAAAAGAAAATAATTAAAAAAAAATTAATGGAAACATTATTTAAACCAGCGGTTCTCTACCTTTTTTTTTCAACTCATTTACTCCCCGTGACCCATTTTCTGTTATTTATGTAAATGTTCTTTTTATTAGCGTAAAATCCTTTATTTACAGATTTTGTTGCCTCGAGAAATATGCTTGGACCCCTCTTAATGAGACCATGGCTTACATTGAGTTTGAGAGCCGCTAATGTAAAACAACGAAAGACAAGCAAACACTGGCTACAGTAACACATTTAGGTCAAAGTTAAAAATGATCCCTTTCCCCTTTGATCGAATGGAAATTTGATCGAACGGAAGTTTGGTCAAATTTTTTTTTTCAGTCCACACGATCAAATTTTGCGTCAAATTTCTTTTTGAACGCATTATTTGGTTTTATTATATAGTATAGTGCGTTCAAAAAGAAATTTGACGAAAATTTGATCGTGTGCACTGAAAAAAAAAATTCGACCAAACTTCAGTTGATCAATACTCCGTTGACGAAATTTCTTTCAAACAAATGCCCGGTAACCATTTTAGCATGACGTTTCTTATGCTTTAAGTAGCCTGCATGGTCAACAGTTGGCTAAAAGATTGTTTAAATCGCCCGTGAACGCTCTTACGTCGGACACATGTTTAATATTAACAGATAAGACATGTGCATTTTGCAATACAAAAAAAAAAAGATATTAAACTCCAAATATTATTGAATGGCTTAAAATAAACTTTCACAACAATTTATCGGGGTCATGAGCATGGTGTTTCCAAGTCGAGGCTTTTGTCTTTGAAGAAACGTTATGACCCTGGCGGTAAACTCTGTACAACATCTTTGAAGTAGTTGGTTGGTGTCGTCAGGGTGATACATTTTTTTTTATTAGACGCTGATTATTACTATAAATAATAATTCTTAGGACAGTGTGAAGCAGTGGCGTAGTGAGGGGTGGGCAAGGGGGGGACATCATGCCCCGGGCGCTACTCACAAAGGGGCGCCAAATTGTATATTTTACTATAATATTGTATGGTTTTCGAATAGGGAGGCGCTAAAAAGGTATTGGGGGGCGCTAAAAAGGTATTGTTCCCCGGGCGCGAGTTAAGCTCGCTACGCCACTGGTGTCAAGTGTAAGTTGCGCCCCGCTCCCCCCACCCCTCGCCGCTTAAAAAATAAATGATAAACACAAAATCTTTTATAGTTTTAAAACTTCTTTTCATGATTGTATTCACGATTTTTGGAGCCCCCTGATGTTGGCTATCGGGGAAAGTGCCCCCCTTTCTGTTGGTTCTGACTATAATCCAAGAGAATATAATATTTAACTCACCAAAAGCCCACACAATTGCTGTGGCCAATAAAACTCTCATGATGTTCATGGAAGCTTATACATTACAATGCTTAGTATAGCTGGCTGCATGTCATGTTTTATTCATTAGATCTACCAATACTACACAAAATTTACATTTAGAGCTGAGTGTCAAAATTACATGTTTCTTTAAAAAACAAACAAACAAATACATTGTCCGTTATCAAGTTAAACAGAGATTAAGTCAATTTATTGTTTAATTATAACGTTAAGCTCATTGTGTAAATATTCAATTTTTTAAATATGAAACGTTTGTGTCATTTCTTAAAAGTCTAAAAGTTTTTGTAGAAAACTGCCACTTGGTGTTCGTATTTAAACTTTGTATTTCAGCGAAAAAGTTCAAGTAACGTATATTTTAAATTGTGATTTTCTTATTTCATTTGAAGTTTACCAAAAATATTAATGACTAGTAAAAATGTATTAAAATGAAACTTAAGTTAAAAAAAAAAGTATTTAATTAAAAAATAAACCTCGTCTAAAACAGACAAGTCGTGGCATGATGTTATTTGCGTGTTTATTTACGATTCTGTATTGGATTCTCTCCCCTTTGCTTATTTTTGGAGAATTGTGTTAATAAATACCCTATTACTCTATACATACTAAAATAAATTGGGAAAAGATAATGAAAAGAGAACTCCTGATTTATAATTTTCACAATATAATATATTTATATTTCATTTATCTTTTTTTTTTCTTCATGTAAACATGATTGATATCAGTATCAGTTTAAAGATAGAAACTAAATAACAATCATCTTATGATTCCAGTTTAATAATGAATAATTGAAAGAGTGTTAATCCAAGGCACTACTATAAATGATCCATGCAGCGAATATCAATATATGAATATGACTAGAAGGTTATGATTATGGTATAAACATTACAGTAGCTTAAACATGTAATTTTACTTTTTTTTTTACTGTTGAAAGCTACTAACAACTAAGCTACTAACAACTACTACTATTAACATTGATTTAAAGCCATTTTAAAATCATTTTATGATTAACATAAATATCTCACTAGTAATTGATATAAAGCCATTTTAAATTCATTTTATGATTAGCATAAAAATCTCACTTGACAATTACATCTTTAGCATATATTCTATTTTATTGAATTGCATTATACAAATTATTGTAAACAGTTTACAGCATTCAAATAATTGTCTATGATTTTTTAAAAAGCATTTGCAGAATTATGAAAATTCTCCCACTTTTACTGAGTTACTGACAGAAATAAATACTTTTATTGGGTTGATATTTCTAGGAATTCTTAAAAATTAAGACTTTACAATGAAGAATTGTTATAACTATTTACAAAGCAAATACAAACTCACATTCAGATTATTGTCCTATTTTTCAAAGGAATTATTCAAAAAATTACATGTTGTCCTTTTTTTTTCTCCTTTCTCCTCTTTTAAACCTTATAATCTCTGTGCAAATTTCAAATGAAAATATTGAACATTGAAAAGAGCAAAGAAAACTGTGATAATATTTTATAGGAGGGTTTTATATTTTAATGTGGTTTTTATGTAATATATGTATATTAGTGTGTTAATATGTACACAAAAAAATACTGAATGGTTAATAAAAAAAATAAAAATGCTAATCAACAGACATTTAATTTTTGAAAAGTACAAAAATTACACATTTCAACTTTCCACAATCAACTTTCATAGAATTCATTCATCCAGATATAACACATTAAAATATATTGACCACCAGTCTGCCTAACAATTATCAATAATGTTCTATTAAAAACATAAAACATTTTTTATAGGCTAAAAATATATCCAAAATAAGGCACTTTTATTTCTTTATTTTGTAATACTAATACTATTGCTGACACAATCTTGGATCCATGCCATCAGGACAAGCACACGTCCGTCCTCTGTTTTGTGAGGCGAGACAAAGGAACTTGCAGCCGCCATCATTTAATCCACATGAATTTCTTGCTGTGAGTTAAAAAAACATTGTCACGATTTATCTAATTTTTTCTATTTTAAAACAATGGAAACAATTTTCTATAACAGTTTGTAAGCAAACAGTAGACCAATGAATGAAAACAATGCTGACAATTTTGATTGTAATAATAAGCATAAGCCAAAAGAACTAAGTTCACCGTACCTCTTGGACACTGATCTTTGACAGCAGTTATGCCATAAAGTCGACCATTTCCTCCAATAGCTGATTGCAGTGGCTCATTTACCTCACCGCCACTTTGATTGATGTTGGGAACGTCTTTCCTAGAAGGGCATCAAGTTTTAATACATCATGAACTATTACATAATGGAAAAAAGAGTTATAAATAAAGAAATGTCATAATTATATTTATAGTTGAGTATCTCATTTAAGTATTGAATTTTAAAAGTAGGTTTTGAAGATGCAAAACTATCCACCAAAGAAATGTTTTTTATATGATCATTTGATTGAATACATTTACAATGAAGATCAAACACTTCATTCTTTAATGAACAAATGTAAATAGGTCCATACAACATTGTGTAAGAGATTAGTAGGATATTGATAAAACATATCAATAAAACATTAAAGGTATACATACCTCTGCCAGTCAGTCCAGTAAATTATGTTATTTAAGACTGTTATATCAAAGGGGTAGGTTGCTTTCGCATTGACCACACGTCGTCCAGCTCCATCAGATCGGATACACTCTATACTCTGTGTACCTGAATTTATTTTAATAAATAATATTATAAGAGAGAGGTTTTAAATCTTAAAACAAAATGAATTGTCATCAAAAGTACATAAGCGTTTTGTTTCACAAGATTTGGAGAGAATGAAACAAATTTGATGTAAAAGCTTTGTTACCTCCAAAGTAAGATGTAACATAAATATATTTTTAAAATCAAGTATAAAGATTATAAACATTTGTTTTGGCTTTGATCTTAACCAAAATTTATATTTTTTGTTAAATACTCATTATTTTGTGTGCTGTACCATATAGAAGGATGAAAATAGGTAATGTTGAGTATTCAGGGGACAGAACAAAGTAATACAATTTTAAACCAAAAGTCTTAATAAATAGGTCCTTAGAATAGGCTTACTAAATGAAAATTAAGAAACAATTAAAAAAATATATATAGTTGAAGAATCTATAAAACATAAACAAAATTTCTAAAACAAGAGAAAAATTTGGATTTAAATTACATGGAGCAAAATAAATTTAGTTATTAGATAAACCAAGTTTGGTCAAATTAACTCCTTTATAATAGTTCAACCAAATTTTATAAATTATTTGCTAACTATAAATAAGCTTAGAAATACCTGCATCTCCCCAACACAATGTCTGAGAAAATGGATCAAAAGAGAGACCGTTAGGGAGCTGGAGCCCGTCAGAGACCAGGACTTTTCTATCTGTTCCATCCATGTTTATTTTTTCAATCTGAGGTCTATTTCTATTCCAGTCTGTCCAGTATATAACACTAGAACAAAACAATACAAAACGGGAACCATTTTAATAAAAAATAATTAAAATAATTTACTCGTGAACACCTAGTAAGTACCGTTTTGGTGCCACTGATTGCTACTATAAAATTCCTGCTTTGAAAATAATGAATAATGCTAGATATGAAATAAGTTGAAATGAAGTTAAAACAAAATAAATGAACATGAACATATAGCATTTAAATCATTCAACATTGTCATAGATTTTTAAATAGCCTTTTTAAATGCTCCTTAAAACTAAAATCATTTATGAAGGTTATTCCCTTATGTATATTTTACAAGACAAATCTTATGAAATTAAAACTAAAACCCTTTATGAAGGTTATTCCCTTATGTATATTTTACAAGACAAGTCTTATGAAATTATCTCATAAGTTTCCTACTTTAGAGTTAACATGACTATAGTGAGACCTACCCCCTGTTGATGTCAAGTACAATGGCTCTAGGATTCACCATGTCGGTGCTGACCAGGGTCTTGAGATGAGAACCATCAAGCCTAGTAACCTGGAGAGTGTCTAGTTCTGAGTCAGTGAAAAACAGATTTCTGGCTGAGAAGTCAACAGCAATACCTTCAGGAGATTTGAGACCTGGAAAAGAGAGACATAGACTTATTATTTCCACATTAAGCTTATTTTTAAAAAGTATACTTAAAAAAAAAAAAAGCAGCAGGTTAAATGAAAAATGTGTGTATTATTAGTACACAAAAAATTCATCATGAATAATTCTAGCAAATAAATATACAATTACCAAATCAAATTTTTACAATTTTTTACACTAAACCCTCCTCCATTTTTTAGTGCCATGTTGAAGAAAAAGTTATAAGATGCTGAATTCTTAATTAATGCATCAATATGTATAAGTGAATAAATAAAAAGTACTGACCACTCACTATTACTTCTACATCTGATCCATTCAGTTTAGACCTTCTGATTAAGCCCATGGATGCATCGGTCCAATACAAGTAGCCATCCTGACAATCTGTGTCAATGCCAACAGCCAGCATATCTTAAAAGTAATGTATTTGTGTTCTATACATGATTTTACAGGCATAAAACATTCAGCCATAAGTCAAAATGCTCTTACTTATTTTTTTAAAACTACTTAAGCTTTTTAATCCATGGGGCCATAATACACTTGAGAAGAAGTAACATTTGCACATTTGTTATTTTCTTTTGACTAAGTATATATTTTTTTTAAAAATTAAGCATCTTTATTGTGCTCTTAATTTTTCCTAATTCATAATCTGCCTGTCTTCTCTTTCTGCAGTTCAAAATGATGTAGACCTACATTGTGCGTTGTTTAAAAAATTTACAAATGGTATGTTTTGCTTCTCTCTGTGATGTACTTTTACTTTTTAAAAATTTTTAAGGTACAGTAGTCCTTAACATGAGTATGATTCTTTAAAAGAAATAATTAAAAGTGAAGGAAAGAAAACCCACTTCTAATGTTAATAAGCTGCTGGCCGTAGTCTTTTGGTCTTGCTTCTGCTGAAATCCTCATGACTTTTGACCCTTGAGCATAAATAAGGTAGTTCCCCTCACGAATAACCGCTATAGTAAATGAAAAGATAAAACCATGATAGCTTAAATTCACAATTGAGATTAAGTTAGGCCATATTTTTTATATATTTTTAATATGAAACTTTGGTTCCCCCAAACTTAAATTTCTTTGCTTATAACCATCATTTAAAATTACAATAATTTAAATTAATGGTAAATGTTAAGAAATTCATTGCAACAAAAAGTAGGCCAATTCAAATTGAAACAATTGAAAATAAAATAAGTGAAGAAAATGAAATAACATTTTATAGAATAATTTGATAAATAGAAAGATAACCTTGTTCCAAACAGATGATATGTATAGCTATGATTAATATAATCGTTATTTTTTTTTTTTTTACTCACGACTGCAAACAGCGCCATCTCCTCTAAATCCAGATTTACACACACAAACAAATGCTTCATCAGCTCCTTGAACACATTCAGCCTCTCTGGCACACATATTTTGATTTCTTCTACAATCAAGTATGTCTGAAATATTCAAAGACCAATGTCAAGAATCAGAACACCATTAGATATTTTATTTTTAATATGCATTATTAAATTTTTAATTTACAAGAGTAGAATGATTTTTTAAAAATTATCATATATATCTCCAATTAGCACAACCAAAATTTTTTCTTTAAAAGGCAAATCATTTCAAGTGCCATTTACTTCTCTATACTTTTTTTTATAGTTACCATGTTAATACCAGTTAAAATAAATCCATCTTTGCGTATCAAGATAAACTCATATTTGATATCTCTGTTCATTGTTAGAAGTATTACCAAATCAAAATTATCACTAATTAAGTCATTATTGTCACTAAAGGAGTTCATTGGTGGCTGATGTTTATGCTAGAGAAATACTTTAGTGGTCTTGTGTTTAACTTGTTATAATTGTAAAATGTTGTCTTGGTTAATAACATATGCAGACCTGTTTACCCTCAAACTCTTAAAAGCGTACAATATTATTACAAAATCATTCAATACATTATCTTAATAGTAAAAAATAATCACACAGTATCTAAAAAATATACACATCAAAATCGTACATTGTACGCCAAAATCGTAAGAGTAAACAGGTCTGCATATGTATTTATTCATGTGCTGAAAAGGAATATGTACACTTTAATTTTTAAAAATCCATATTTTTGGATCAATGAAAGATCTTTTCTTATCTTATTTTATCTTAATAAGTCACCTTTTCTCCTACATGCAATGCCATCTCCTTCATAACCCCTTGTACATCGGCAAGCATAAGACATAAGATCAGGGTCATAGACACATTCAGCATTGCGATCACAGTTGTTGACCTGGTTACATGGAACCACTGGAATAGTAAAAAAAAAGGTGTCCAATTGCATGTAACACTAAGGTATATTGATAATTTATGGAACAGAGGATAAGAAATAGTTTTAGTTATCTAACTGTTGAGTGTATTTCCATTAAACATAGATTAAATATGAAATAGAACTAAAACTTTGAGACCAGCTTTGTGGCCATAAATCAGATATGTTAATGGAAATAATTTTGATGTTAAATGAACAGACTATAAATTTCTTAATTGCCACAGCTTTTTATATATATATGTGGTGTCCTTTGATCTTCATCAGTCAATGGAGTAGCTTATAGACACTTTTCCAGATAGCTTATGAGGCTGATCCTGGAAGGGAAGTCTTAGCTGAACTTCTTGCAGGAGAATCTTGACAATTTTGGCATTCAGTAATGCTCTTTTTGTTGCAAGGACTTTGTTTCAAGCCTTTTCTACCTTTTTGACTCCCTCATACACTGCTGTTTGCCAGCTGGAACAGTGATTAGCAATGATCTTCCATTCACCAATTTCTCTATGTTGGCTTCCTTCATGTTCCTTTAGCAAATCTCCTCAATGCGCAGCTGGGGCTATCAAATAAGTGATGCCATCTCTGCCAACTATTGATACAGCAGATTTTTGGAATACAGCCTTCCTCCATTCTCCTTACATGGCCTAACCAGTGAGGGAATCTCTTGCTAAGAGCAGAAAATATGCTACACAGTTTGGAAAATTCCAAAACATGATTATTAGGCACTTTGTCCTGCCATCCATTAAAATGTGCCACAGAAATCTGTGGTGGAAACTGTTGGGTCTACACTTCACTGCTGTATAGGAACATTATGAGCACTCATGCCTGACATGATGTACAGTTTTGTACTTCCCAAGAGTTTAGGATTATTCCACACCCACTTATTCAATTGGTCATAGTTGCTGCTGCTTTTGAGATTCTGGTGTTCCCCTCTTAGTGAGTGAACTAGAGATATTGGACCCAATATATGTGAGATTCTCAGCTAATGGCATGTTATTGCCCTCATTAGATATGTTCGGAGGAGACTAGGCTTATTTATTAATAATAGTTTGTTATTAGTTATAATATGAATTTACTCTAATTTTTAGCTTGGCCTTGGGAGCCAAACAATTAAAGAAATTAAAAAAATATTGAATAATTTTTATTTAAAAAAAAAAAAGATTGAATCAACAGTAATCATACATCCATGAGTCACGCAGATGGTTTCATGGCAATGAAGCTGTTTTTAGAAGGAAAAAAATTCTTCATATATTAAAATGGTATTGTATTCATCAACAAAAATAATGTTGTCAGAATGTAACTTTGAAAGCTCAAAACTTACTGCTTCTTACACACAATTTTCCATCCCCAGAATATCCAGGGTTACACCTACAGATGAACACTGAAGGATCAGCAGTGTCGGGGCCACATCGAGCATTTTTGTCACAGTCATTGCGGACATTGCATCCGATTGCTGAGAGAGTTTATAAAGATAACTACTGTATATTTTATTATATTTAATTTATTAAAGGACTCCAAACAGGTTTATTTAAAGAGATTCTGTATCTTTATTTGCATTTCTACCTTCTAATAATTAACAACTCTTCTTGCCAAAAACAAGTCTTAATTAAAATCACTAAACTAGTAAATTTACTAAGACTAGAATTATAAATACTTTATTATATTATTTAGCTTAAAAACTTGGCATGTAAGGGGTCCACTTTGAACATGGACATCCACCCTATTATCTTCAAACCTGAATCCATCTTAAACCTGTTTATTAAATTTGAATCACTTGAAAACTTTAAGTCCAAGCACTGAAGCACTACATGTATTTTACTAGGATCTAGTAAACACGCTTCCTACTTATTAATCAATCAAGCAAAATTAATTATTAAAGGTCTCAACAAACTTTTTATAAAATCACAAATTTAACATAAGTAAACATTTTCAAATTAGTAAAAAATTAAAAAAGAAAGATTGAACATTTATATGAAAATCTTGATGGGGAAAAAATATTGCTCAATCCTTCAGACAGATGATTGTTCAAAATAGAAGATAATAGTAAATGATATAAAGTGCCTCATTAAAAAAAAGAACAATGAAATGCAAGAAGGATTTTATGGTTTAGCACAGTGATTCCCAAAGTGGTCTATATCGACCCCCAGGGGTCTACGACAACTTGCAAGGGGTCTATGGCAGCGGAAAAAAAAATTGGGGGTCCATGAAATGAAAATGGGGGTCCATGAAATGAAAATTGGGGTCGACGATAGTGGATCTCATGTAAGCAGGTGAAGACTTCTATTTTTGCATTTTTTAATTTAAATTTAAATAATAAATAAAACTTAACATGTTTTTAAAAAAGTTATTCACACTGCACTTTACTACCGTTATAAATTTAAATCTTTCACAGTGAGTAGCACTATACCGCCTGTCAAAAATACATTTAAAGTATTAAAATTTGTAAAGTATTAATGAATTTGCAAAAAATCAATATCAGGTAAGCACCGAAAACCGAAAAACATGGCAAGGGGTCTACAAGACAAAAAAGTTTGGGAACCTCTGGTTTAGCATAATATTTAGACCTACTATAAATTTAGAGGACACTAATTATAAGATGTTTTTGTGATTACCAAATTTAAAATTGATATAAAATTAAAACAAAAATTTATTTTAAAAAAAAACCACTTCTCCATACTCTGGGGTCTGCAACGTTTTCCATCTCCTTCAAAACCATCAGCACATTGGCAGAAATGTTTGGTCCCATTAGATATGCATCTAGCATTTTCGTGGCAGTCATTGTAAACATCACAGCCAATGGGCTGGCAGTTGAAACCATCCCCTACAACAACATGCCAAAGGTGTCTATATTATTAAGGTAGTCATTTACACAAAATAGAGTCTATGTTTGATAACAAAAAAAGCTTTTTCTAAAATATAAAGGCAAATTTCGTAACTTTCTTTTAATAAATTAAGCAGCGCTCTGATTCACTGAATTGTATTTTAAGAGCATTTTGACACTAAGATCAATTAATCCAGCTGTAGTCTCTTGAGTGTATTTACACATTCCATGTAGAATTGTACCTCTGTATCCATAGTTACAGCGGCAAATGCTGACGTTCCGTTCCTTGTCAAGCCAGCAGATCCCTCCGACTGGGTCACACATCCGTGAGTCTTCACGACAGTCTCTCAGCTGGCATCTCTTTCCATCACCTTGATAGCCACGCAGGCAAGTACATTCATAGTCACTTGTGTCGTCATTAAAAGTGCACCTGGCATTACGATCACAGTCGGCACAAGTATCTGAACATATGTTAAAAAATGAGTTCAAACGCAGTAAAACAAATACAGTACTGCAAAAAAAAGAAAATATGTTAAAACAATTTAAAACTATAAATAAATAATAAAACAAGTTGCAAACAAGCAAATTATTTTCTTCATTTTTTTTTTAAAAGCATGAGACATTTTGAAAATGTATATTGATGAGATTAACAATGGGGGACAAAATATATACAATTTAAAATGATAATTTATCAATTTCAACAAATGTTTATAATTAGAGGGTATTCTTTGTCATAAAATACAAGATTCATAAAATTTTTTTAAATGAACTAATATTTGTACCAACCAATCAATGAACAACGCTTGCCATCCCCTGTATATCCAGGGTTACACTGGCAGCCGTAGGCTTTTCTCTCAATATTGAAAATGCATTGGCCAAACCTGTGACATTCTCCACATCCATTGTCTGATAGATATAGATAAAAGAATGCAAAATGATTACTAAAATTACTAACTGAATATAGGTAAAAAGATATTTGTAATCTAGACTTTATCTTGTATATAAAATGAAATGACTCAAAATTTAGCACAAAAAAGTGTGTGTGTGTGTGTGGGGGGGGTGGGCCCTTTAAGAATGATGTAAATAAATAGTAACTTTATATCGGTGGTAATAAATATTTATATTCTTTAATTTAGAGGTAGTAAATAATTAATTACATGAAATTGAAATATAAAAAATGTTGTTGCATTATATTTCTTTCTTAACAGGTAGCCTGTATTGTCATTTAATTAATATAAGGAACTTGTTTATTTTAATATCATCTACCATCAGTGCATGGTATGTATGCCAAAACTCCAATTATAAAGGGGAAAACAAACCATTTTCAATCAAGTTCCTTCAATGCCTTTAAAATTGTCATCATAAACTTACATAATAATGGCTGCATCGTTACAATCATTAACCTTTCTAGCAATGCCTGCATTATTCATAATCATGATTCTACCTAACGATGCCTGCATCACTATAACCATTGACTGACCTAACAATGGCTGGCAAGAGTAACCATCACCACTAAACTCATCAAGGCATTCACAGCTGTACGTCCGAAGGTCATCATCATAAATACACTGGGCGTTCTCGGCACATATGGGAGCCTCATTACAGGTAGCCGCTGATGATACATATTATTAAGTAAAGCTGTTCATTTAAGTTAACCAAAACACAAAGTCACTGTTTAAAAGCTATATTGCGTATATTTTTTTAAACAATACCGGGGCTTAAATTTTAGTTACAAACAATATTATTTTTTTTTAAAATAATAATAATTTTACATTACAATAAATCTTCTCACTGCCCGTTTAAAAGGGAGAAAAAAAATTAAATCTGACAAAATGCATTAAATAAATACAATTTTAAACAATAGGCTACTTACTGAAAGGGGCACATAAAGGCTACTTACTGAAAGAGGCACATATAGGATGCTTACTGAAAGGGGCACATAAAGGCTACTTACTGAAAGAGGCACATATAGGATGCTTACTGAAAGGGGCACATATAGGCTACTTACTGAAAAGATAGGCTACTTACTGAAAGGGGCACATATAGGCTACTTACTGAAAGGGGCACATATAGGCTACTTACTGAAAGGGGCACATACAGGATACTTACTGAAAGGGGCACAGGTGACACCATCTCCTCTGAATCCAGTATTACACACACATTGGGGCTGGCGGGTTCCCTCAGTGAAGGCACACTGGGCATTGCTGTCACAAACAACTTGACCACAAAGGGGAACATCAGCTTTCAAAAAGTGAAGAAATAAGATAATAAAGAAATAAAGTTCAAGGTCATTGATCAATATTTTAAGCAAGAAATTTTAATATACCAAATAGAACAGTTAAAATTCACACACTTTTTTTTTCCACTCAAGACAGAATTCCATTCTACAAGAGTCAATTAAAAAATCAATGAAACATCAACACAGCATCAATAAAACATAAAAAAAGATGGTACTGATTTTGTTGTCACCTCTACATGTTCTTCCATCTCCAGAAAATCCCGCCTGGCACCGACACTGAAAATTCCCTGGTAGGTTGAAACAGCGCGCATTTTGATGGCATGGGTCCAATAGGCATTCGTTAATATCTGAAAGCAGTCAGACAATAATGTTAAGTCTTGTTATAGACTTTTCCGATTCTTCTTGATTATACTTTTTTTTTTTTCTGTCCATGTGACATTTCATGAAAATTCAAAAGTACATAATATTTTTAGTTTCATAATAGTAATGATATGTTGCATGAGGAAGAAGTTTTATTGCAATTGGTAATGCAATCCAATAGGTAATGCAATCATATTACCAGCTCCTGACCTTCTTTTTAAAGGATAATTTAGTGGTGACTCCATTCAAGCCATCTGAATAAATATGAAGAACATGGTATGTGGCAGCTTAGATGAAACTACAAGAACAGTCACAAGAGCTCCCTTTCAATAGCAAGAAAGCTAAGTTCCAAATTTCTCATTTGTGTTTTGCTGATGAGGGATTTCAGCTAAACATTCTTTTGATTGTCTTGCATTTTCAGTCAAGCAGTCACATACCATGTTCCTACTAATCATTACCCGATTAAAGATCACACCGAATTTACCTTCACATTTCATTCCATCTCCACCGTAGCCAGTCCTGCAGACACATTTGTGAGTTTCACCGAGTGGGACACAGTCAGCATTTTCACCACACTTGTTAGCACTGATGGCACACGGATCGGTGCCTGGAAGTGGATGCAAAATTTATGATAATCTTAAGTGCAATATTTTTTGTTCAGCTTTGATTTAACAAATGTCTTATTGATTTTTAGCAATAAGAGGAAAAATTGTGATATGTAGAGATTTTCAAATTTAATCTTTCTTTATTTTTAAAAATGATCATTTGATTTAACTTTAGCACACATGTAGGCCTATAGAAAAAAAAGGATCTATTTTTATCTTAAACAGCTAAAAAGAGAGCACAGCTGTTGTGCCATTGTTTGAAGTTAATGCATTTAAATAATTATATTAATAGGTTTAAAAATAGTTCAACTAACTGAGTTTTAATAAGACTTCCCTGCTGTTATTAAACGTTAAGTTAGTTTGCTTAAAATAATTTCACCTGTAAAAAGACCGACTTTTGATGTCATTGCAAATCTAACCACCTGGTCCTGCTGGCTGTGTTTGACAAAGTGACGGTTGACTGTAAGTCTCAGAACATCACTAGCCAATGTTTTGCCATCATCGCATTCATCAAACGTGATGGTGTTATCCCAGGTGTAGCGATAGGCCACATCATTAACCCGATAGGTTCTTTCAACAAAAGCCTTCACAGTACCTGTGAAAACATCCATGGGGGAAAAAAAATGCATTTTACATCTAATTTATTCTATGTTTTACAAAGCTACCTTTGCTTATGAATTAAAATCATACTGACTTTAGTGATTATAAAAGATGGATTAAATTTTTGCCATGCTATGTATCCTTTGCAAAATATTTTTCTGTTTTGAGAGATCTTTTCTTACTATAAATTAAAGGGAAAATAAAGTTCAAAAATTCCAATTTTACTAAAATGTTTATGTTTGATTCAATGCAAAATATAATCAGAATGCAACAGAGAAAGAGAATAATTTTTATTAAGAGCTGGTATTTGAAATGAGGAGTCCACTTGCAAACCTGCTAAGTCCCTTTTAAAAAAAAATGAGTTATCTATCTTGGCTGGTTAATTAAGTCTAAGTGTCAATCTACAGTATTTTGTGTATTTAACAATTAAAAAGCTTTAAGTAAGTGTAAGTCTAAAATTCACCATTTAAAAATATATAAATGCTATATTCGCTATATAAATTAATTGACAAAAACTCATTTTTCTCTGAATCAAAAAGAAGTTACTTAGCAGGGTTTGCAATATCCCTCTTATTTTCAGATTAATGGCTAAAGACATACCGGTAATTAAGTTATTCAACAACATAGATATCATGTCTAACTTTAAGCCCTCACTGTTATTTTTAGGGGAGCTGCCTTTGCACTGGATTGCATTGCACTTAGAGCTACACAGCAGACGCTATCACGCTATACCACTGCAAGTGACAGATCCAAGTAGAAGAGACATTAGAAACAAAGTGTTGAAATATGTTAAGTCTCACCACGAGAGGTTTTCTTGTAGTTCTCGTTATAATCGTCAACAGACACCATGGCCCCAAGCGGGATTTCCGGCACATTTCCTTCAAGTCTCGTCTCCATGCGAATGTTGTTAGGCGAGTCGTGTCCGTAAAAAACCTGGTAAATTCGCACAACGTAGTCTGCCCTGTCAACAGACTGGAAGGTCACTCTGGCTGTTCTGTTAAATTTGCCACCTGCAGATGTTGGACAGTTGATGGATACAATAATATAAACTTAATATAAGCATGGGCCATAATTAGATTCAAAACAAGAACAAAATGATTGTCATGAAAAAAAAATTCATCATAACAAAAAGTTACTTTACTTCCTAATAGTAAACCTATATATGAGACATACACTGTTCTCTTAATATATATTTATTTTATAAAACTCACTAAGCCTATATTATCCTTTTGGCAAACTTCAAGCAACTTCAACAGTTGGATGTGAAGGGGGGGGGGAGGGGGATTAGAGCTCCTATGCGATGTCATACATTATTATTATTTTTTTTATCATACATATAAAGCCTGAAATATGACAGGGATGTTGAAGTTTATGTTGTGATGGATGTGTTGTGACAGAAAGTGTCACTTTTATAAACTGAATAGTTAAATAATGAAGTGTGTTTTAGATTAAATTTTAAGTGTTTTTTTATTATTATTTTTTTAGTTAAAACATGCGACTGTGGGGAGGAAAGGGGGGGGGGCAAAAATTTCCCAGAATAGCATAACATACTTTATAGACGGCCCTTAAAAAAATCTAATAAATTATAATAAATTGTCTTTAATTAAGCAAATATCTAGACTAAAAGAGATTTTATAAAAAGTCATTAAAGTTCCAGGTGCATTTACCCGTGAGGCTGTAGCCGTTCTTAGCGCGTGGGTTCATGGGAACAGCAAAAAGCCATCCTATAATGCCTCCAATGGAGTTCAGCGTCTCTAGGGCGGGTCCCAAGATTTCGGGCACTCGTGAGATGGCGCTGTATGTTCTACCGTCGGTTATGACCACATAGGTGTGGATGTTTAGGTCATTGTCGAGTGTGATGCCGTTCAGGTTGCCGTAGACACGCCCATTCAGTTTTTGGGCAACACCTGCACAACAAATGAAGCCTTTCATAAGAAACATTCAACGTGGTCGAGGAGCCAACATACATCTTTAGACTGCTTCAAGTTATCCAGCTGATTACGCATACATATGAGGGAATCGGATGGTAGGTGGTGAGAATGGATGTGAGGGGTGGCTGGTGACGAATGGATGGTGAGGGAGAACAGATAAATAGAGAAGGGTTGATGTTTAGGGAATGGATTGTAGGGTGTGTGAATGTTTAGGAGGATGAAGGGTGAAGCATGGAAGGTGAAAGAGTATGTGTATAGAAAACTGTAATTTTTTTGGATGGCAAAAACAAACTTTAAGCAAATTTTTTTTATAACCATACATTTTACAGATTTGCAAAATATTAAAATACATCGAGAAGCAAATAATAAATTCTCAACCAAATATAAACTATTTTAGCCACCACTCGCCCTCCCGGGGCCAAGGCATTTTTCACCATTCAACCTACCTGGCTCAAGACAAGCGATTCCATTCCCGTAGAAAGGTGGAACACAGGCACAACATGAGCCAACATCATAGTCAATGCACTGTGCATTTTGATGGCATGCATAGGCAGATTGGACACATCCATCCTGTGGGGTCTCCACATCAAACAATGTCACTGGATATTTGAGAGATTAAAAAAAAAATACTATAAGGCATACGACTATAAGGCATACGACTATGAGGCATAATACTTTGAGGCATAAGACTAAAGGGCATGCGACTATAAAAGGCATAAGGCATTAATTCTGTGATATAGAGAGATCTAACATAAAATCAGATTGATGGGAGTTCTAAGAATATCATTGTTGAAGCCTTATCCCAAATAATAAGATTTAAAATGCGTTTAACTCTCTTCCTAAAAAAAAAAAACACAGAGATAATCATCATGGCGTATTATGGCGTGTTATGGCGCCAGGGATTCCCATGCAGCTGTCATTGTTTTTATAGCACACCTTCCCCAGTGTTGAGGTCAGCAGGTCTCACATTGCCGTTTCTAGTGTTTCCAATATGGTACATCCAGACACCAGGGAAGTTAACATTAGAACCTCTGTGAAGATTAATTAATCGGTTTAAAAAAAAAAAAAAAAAAAAAGAAAGAATTACAAAATGATGAAGAGGGCTGCCAAAAACGTTTAGACCAAAAATATTACGTCTTTCTTAAACCAAATTCAAACTTTGCATTTCTTGATAATTGTACTATTTAGTCATACGCTTTCTCTCTCTCTCTCTCCCCACACTTTTCCCACGAATTCTTAGAAATGGAATCTATGAAAATGTAAACAGCATGATGTTCTAAGGACATTTTATAATCAAAATCACCATCACCTTAATGCAAAAAAAAAAAAAAAAAAAACGAAATTTTTAAAAATTTAAAAAATTTTTTAAAAAATTACGAAGACTGTGACGTGATGTGGACAAAATTAAATTATTAATTATTTATTTGATATAAAAACATGGACAAGTGGCAGAGGGCCTCCAAACTACAGTGATGACAGCTCTGCAAATAACATCTGACATCAAGCATCTGACATCAAGCATCTGACATCAAGCAACCGACATCAAGCATCTGACATCATGCATCCGACATCAAGCATCCGACATCAAGCATCTGACATCAAGCATCTGACATCAAGCATCTGACATCATGCATCTGACATCAAACATCTGACATCAAGCAACTGACATCAAACATCCGACATCATGCATCTGACATCAAGCATCTGACATCAAGCAACTGACATCAAGCATCCGACATCAAGCATCTGACATCAAGCATCTGACATCATGCATCCGACATCAAGCAACTGACATCAAACATCTGACATCAAACATCTGAAATCAAACATCTGACTTCAAACATTTAACATCTGACATCAAACATCGGACATCAAACATCTGCCATGGGCTGCCTATGACATCCCCGCCATCCCACCTTTTTTTTTCGTTTACTTACGTGACAAAGGCCCCGCTGTCAGCTGACCCTGGCAGGGTATAAAAACTGCCGCCTCTCCCCCCCTCAAAACCGGCCTGTGGTGGAATGTCCGAGTACGTGGGTTCAAACTTTCCCTGAGATTTGGTCCATTGAATCCCCCCGTCCAAATAGTGGAACAACGCGAAGGAGTGGACGCCATCAGTCATGAGAACTAATTGGAAGGTATTCAACTGTAGAGGCAAAGGACAAGGAATATGATTTATATCATTAATGAAAATCGACCAATCAGAATCTTAATTCTGTTTAAAAAAATGGGAGTGGGTGTTTTTCTCTTTTTTCCCCATAAATATAAATGTTTAAAAATTTATCTATTCACTAATCATCTCTCTCATAATCGTCAAATAAGTTTCATAATCCTCAAATAAGTTTCATAATACTCAAGTTTCATAATCGTCAAATAAGTTTCATAATCGTCAAATAAGTTTCATAATCGTCAAATAAGTTTCATAATCGTCAAATAAGTCAGCTTCGTGGATTACAATGAAATAGTAGCGCCTCCTCAAACAGAGTTGCTCGTAGCTTAGCTTTAAGTTCATGACTATATATCATTCTGAACAACTGTAAGGTTCGCATTCCGTAACTTTCCGTTCATAAATATATCTGAACCACAGGAGTTTTTTTTTTTTTTTAAAAAACGTTCCTTAGCTTGTGGCCAGGAGACAGCAAATGTCTGTAACCCAGGGTGAGGCGTGACTAATTACTGGCGGGACGAATGATGACACAGCCCCGTGGTGAATGTCAGACTGTATTCGTTCCACTGGTGGTATTTTATAAGTGAGTGTGTGGGATTTTTGTACATGCTGCCAAAACGAAAACTTTCAGAAAAATGTTCCGTTTGGTTTACACGGGTTACTTTTTAGTAAACAAATGACACGTGTGACCTATTGAGATGTAAGACACAGTTACGTACCGGGCCTCGTCGTAGATGCAGAGTCGTACGCTAGAGTGTTTGGAGCCCGGGGACAAGATTCGCGCCGGGGACAAGATTCATTTCAGAGTGCCTCCCTTTCTTATTTCAACTCTCAAACCCCTTGTTTTCATCAATAAAATAATATCAAATCACACTTTGGCGCCCCTAACTATCTGGTGCCCGGGGACATCTTCCCCCGCCCCACACCTTTGATACAGCTCTGTGTGGAAGTATATTAATAACGAACGTTGGAACAGTTGTAATACAATGATTCCCCACCCCCCTTTTCTCCACCATCCTCTCACATTTTTTCAGTCACAATTCAATTCCATTTCGTCAAACATCTTCTTCACTTTCTCCACCAATCATTCCTTTTCTCCACCAATCATTTCTTTTCTCCACCAATCCTTTCTTTTCTCCACCAATCATTTCTTTTCTCCACCAATCATTTCTTTTCTCCACCAATCATTTCTTTTCTCCACCAATCATTTCTTTTCTCCACCAATCATTTATTTTCTCTACCAATCATTTCTTTTCTCCACCAATCACTTCTTTTCTCCACCAATCACTTCTTTTCTCCACCAATCACTTGTTTTCTCCAAGAATCTCTCTTCATTTCTCCACCAATCTTCTTTTCTTTACCAATCTATCTTCTTTTCTCCACCTATCTCTCAACTTTTCTTCCCCATTCTCACCCCCCCCCCCCTTTTTCCACTATTCCTCACAGTTTTTAAAAAACAATTTTTAATGCCATTTTCTTCAACTTTCTCTACATTGTATCAATTGTCTCTGCCATTCCGTCCACCTTTCTCCAACCTTGTCCCCGCTCCCTTCTCCATATCATCTCATTAGCCAGTCATTTCTGACCACAATTTATCCCTCCAATCAAAGATACACGGGACATTTTATCCTACAATAACAATCATGTTGTTATCTATAGGAGTAACAGTAACTGTACAAACACTGCTTCTCCAACTGAAACTATAGTCTGTAGCAAACATATCCAGAGATCATTGGATATCCTTTAAGATGGATACTCAATAAATAATATTTCAAACTTAACTTGTTAATTCCATTTTTTTTTTAAATGGTGAGGAATGAGAAGGGTGCAACTAAATATGGAGATTTTAAATACTTTAAATTATTCTAAAGCATCTGTCAAAGACATTAAGTTAAGGTAAGCAACGTTTAAACATATCAAGTAGTGTGAGAACCACCTTGTCTGATTGTTGACTGTAGGAACCCACTCTGTCCCACGTGACAATAAACAACGCTGTTGGGATGAAACTCTCGAACCCAGAGAAATAGGTCTGAATGTCTGCTGCTGCCCGCTGGAGGAGAACTTTGTCTGCAGTGGCCCTGGAAGTTACAATGAAAATGATCATGTTTGTAGTGACTCTTATAAACTAAAAACATCCCCCCCCCACACACCCCTTCCGTATAATATCAGTATTTGGGTGAGGTGGTAGTGAGTGTTAATGGACCTTGACTGTGTACAACCCCCCCCCCCCCTCATTTTCCAACCTCCCCCGTTAAAGAAACAACAGCACCGCACTGCATGTTGTTTACAAGAGAGACTTGTTCTTCGTTATGCCCGCTATTGGGGCCATATTATCCAGAATATTTGAACAACTTCCACTTTTTACATTTCTAACTTTTTTTGTAAAAAAAACAATAATTGTTGAAATACTTTTTTTTCTTTCTTATAGTATGTTTTTAAAAGAAATCTGGGCTGTCCCTTAGCGTATCCGGAAATTTGATCGAAAGAAATTCCGTCGACGGAAAATTGATCGACGGAAATTTGATCGAACGGAAATTTGATATAATCTTTTTTTTTTAGTTTACGCGTTAAAATTTTGCGTCAAATTTCTTTTTGAACGCATTATTTTGTTTTACTGTATAGTGTAGTGCGTTCAAAAAGAAATTAGACGACAATTTTAACGTGTGAACTGAAAAAAAGATTCGACCAAATTTCCGTTCGATCAAATTTCCGTCGATCAATTTTCTGTCGACGAAATTTCTTTCGATCAAATTTCCGGTAACCGTCCCTTAGAGCCAGGGATGTAGGCTTATAATACTGGTAGAAGTATTTCTATTAAAATTTCTACTGATAATTGATATCCAAAAAGATTGGGTTATCTGTCCAACGTGTTGTGGTTACCTGTCCAACATGTAGTTATCTGTCCAACATGTAGTTATCTGTCCAACGTGTTGTGGTTACCTGTCCAACATGTTCGGGTTACCTGTCAAACATGTTGGGATTACCTGTCCTATATGCTGTGGTTACCTGTCCAACATGTAGTTATCTGTCCAACGTGTTGTGGTTACCTGTCCAACATGTTGGGGTTACCTGTCCTATATGCTGTGGTTACCTGTCAGACGTGCAGTGGTCACCTGTCAGACGTGCAGTGGTCACCTGTCAAACATGCAGTGGTTACCTGTAATACACGCGTCCAGACGTCGTCGTGTCCACGTCAGCCAGGAAGACTGCGATGATGTGAAAGCCGAGCGGCATAGCCAGGTCAGCCCGGTAGGATGGCACGTCTGTTTCAAAGGATACATGACCGTTGATATTGACCTGGGTGACGTGAAAAGTTTGGCCTTGTAAAATGACAAGAACAGACACAGAAGACCATAAATGTAAGGTACTCGTAGAAGACCTTAAATTAGTTAAATGTAAGCTACCGGTTGTATTCTGAAGTGATCATGTTTTCGTAACGTTTCATTTGTTTTGAGTTTGTCTTGAAGTTGTAGCACAATGGTGCTGAAAAGTTTTTTTTAAAAAATCAATGAATGCAACTGGCATGTTAAACCAGGGGCGTCTATAAAGTAGCGGGGAGGACAGACGCCCCTGCGTTAAACAGTAAACGAACACGAGCTTTAAAGTATTTGTAAACCTAAATGTAAATAATTTAGAGAGAGAGAACAGATTGTCGAAGAAAGTGTGAGGAGAAAAATGCAATGCAATTTTAATTTATATATCAAATTTGATTTTAAATTATTATTATTTCGTTTTTGAGTTAAAATGTGTAACCAGTGGCGTAGCCAAGTTTGTGGCCAGCCCGGCCAAGCTTTTTGCCGCTCCCTTTTTGTGACACCCCCACCCTCACCTTTGAGTATCCCATCCTTCGCCCCACCTATATTGCATATAGGGATACTAAGGAAGGCCATGCAAAATGTAATTTCTTTGGTTATTATAAACAATTATCCCCAGATATGGAAAGACGTAATATATCGCTTCTTGGCTGTAATAATGTGTCTAAATGAAAAATATATTCATCTAGGAAATGTATAAGCTGTTTATTAGTTTTGACTCTCCGTCCAACAGAGGAATATAAAGTTAACAAGTGGACTTTTTTTTCAGAAGTCAAAAGATTTGCATAAAAAAAAATATTTAAATTTGAACAAAAAAATCTCTTTTTAAAACTCTCCCGACCATTGCAGTATTTAAAAGGGGGACCGTCACCGCACCTTGGGGGCTGTCCATTAATTATGTCAACAAATTTTTGGCGATTTTTACCCCCCCCCCCCTCCCCCTTGTCAACAACTTGTCAAACTTCCAGAGAACCCCCTATAAAATTACGTCAAAATGTGATTACCCCCCCCCCCCTCTCCAAAAAAAAAAAGAAAAAAAAAAAAAATATTTTAAATAGACTAGTTTACAACTACAACAAAAAAGTGAATAAAAGTAAAATTTTTTAAAAAAAAAGTACTTATGAAATTAAATTTATTAAAAAAAAGTAACATTGTTGACGTCAACTTTTCTTGACCTCCCCCCCCCCTTCCCCCTTGTCAACAATTGTCAAAAATTTGAAGACCCCCCTCCCCACCTATTTTGTTGACATAATTTATGGACAGCCCCTTTGGATTTTTTTTTTTGAATACTTCATATTTTCTTTTCAGTTAAGCGTCTTAATTGTTTGCTAATTAGTTTTCCATCACTAGGCCTATTTAAGTATGTTTAGTCTGTAAATTTTGTTAACAATCTTATCAATATATTATACATTTAACATTAAGAAAAAGAAGAATTTCCTCTTATGTTAAGATGATAATTTATTTTATTTTTTTGAAATTTAAAATCAGGATATTTAAAATATTTTTTTGGCGCCACCGGCGTCCAAATATAAACAATAATTTGTGGTTACAAGAGAAACTCTTCTGTCTGTGAGGCTCTCTTTTGAATTTTTTTTTTCGTAATACCAATTTGGATAAATAATCTATTTTTAGTTGTGTAATTTATTTACGTCTGGATAAGAGAGGTAGGTAACCTTATTATAAATTAATTTTATTTTTATCTTGTAGACTTTTAACTGAACTGGTAAAAACTCACAAATGTCTTAAAAATGAAGTAGGAAAACTGTACTGGTAAAAAAATTAAACAAAGTACAAATAGTCACATTATCTCAGACACAATGTTCCCAGCAGTTAGCCGTTGTCTACAACGATAACAACATTATAGAAACAAATAGATGAACCCAATGTATAGAAACAAATAGATGAACCCAATGTAGAGAAACAAATAGATGAACCCAATGTAGAGAAACAAATAGATGAAACCAATGTAGAGAAACAAATAGATGAACCCAATGTAGAGAAACAAATAGATGAAACCAATGTAGAGAAACAAATAGATGAAACCAATGTAGGTCACACGTCCTGTTAATGCCAGCCGAGGTTAAAAAAATATATATATAATCGTGTATTTCCAAACGGAACCTGGTGGTATCAACATTCATCGTCTGTGTAACTTTATCCTCCCCGCCAGAACGGGTGGTTCTATTTTGTCTACGGAAGTTGCTGGTATAAACAATGAGAATTGGCCAAAGTGCATCTTAAGTACATCTAAATTACAGCAGGGGCTCTCAGTATCTGAGCTGGTGTTACGTTATATTGTACTGTATTTTATAAGCAGGTTCACGAAGATAGTCACTATAGGCCCTTCCATAAAGTACGTCGCGCTCTGGAGGGGATCGGGGGGGGGGGGGGGAGTCGTCTAAGAAAAGGTGGAATTTTTTTTGTCCATTGTGTAGGGGGGAGTAAAAAGGTATGTGACATTACATGTTATTAAAAAAATAAAAAAAAATATACAACCAAAAATTGATGATGATGATCGAGTACTTTTATAACGCTTGTGTTCAGGATTTGAGCATGCACACAGCGCTCTGATGTCCTAAAATCTATTTAGAAAAAAACGTCTTTTAATGGCCCTTAAATGACTTTTTATCATTTTTCTATGGCCCTCAAAGACTGAGGCAAACCGTTCCATACTGAGAGTGATGTTTAACTTTCTGTTGTGGTGGATGTATTCTGACAAAAGATCTCAACTTTTACATTGAAAACTTTAGTAGTGAAGTTTCTTTTAGATTAAATGTTAATAGGTTTTTTTTGGTTTTTTTTTACATTAAATAGCTTGATAGTGTGGCGTACTTTATAGGTGCGGGGGGGGGGTCCGAGATTTATGACAGCGGTGGGCGGGGCTAAAGTTGTCAAAAAATAGCGTTACGAACTTTATGGACAGCCCCCCCATCGTGTTGGGTCATCAGGGAGTCAGCCCCCTCTCATATCATTCAATGTTTGACAATGACAAGCAAACACTGACTGTAGCTAACAGTTTACGACGGCCACTCAATTATTTCGTAAAGAAAACAACATATATCTTTAAAAAAAAAAACCTATATCAGCTAAGATTAACCACTGTGTAAGCATACAGGCTCAAGACATGTTTAATATAAACATTTACTCATGACAGGGCAAACACCCAGGCAGTATATGTCTTATGTTGTTTAGGTCAAGTGGCAGGAACTGCACGTTCACCCTTCTATATCTGACCAAGGATTGGCTGTGGGATAAGATCTGTTTACAATAAACCACAGGCAGAACAGCTTTTAATAGGAGAAACGCATCCCCCCCTTTTTTTTTTCATTTGGGCATGTAGACTATAAGAGATGTGGTAAAGCAAGTTGTGTGTTGGGCAGGCTGTGTGTTGTGCGTTGGGCAGGCTGTGCGTTAGGCAGGTTATGTGTTGGCAGGCTGTGCGTTGGGCAGGCTATGTGTTGGCAGGCTATATGTTGGCAGGCTGTGCGTCGGACAGCCTGTGTGTTGGCAGACTGTGCTTTGGGAAGGCTATGTGTTTGGCAGGCTGTGCGTTGAACAGGCTGTGCGTTGGGCAGGCTGTACGTTGGGCAGGCTGTGAGTTGGGCGGGCTGTACGTTGGGCGGGCTGTACGTTGGGCGGGCTGTGCGTTGGGCAGGCTGTGCGTTGGGAAGGCTGTGCGTTGGGCAGTCTGTGCGTTGGGCAGGCTGTGCGTTGGGCAGGCTATGCGTTGGGCAGGCTGTGCGTTGGGCAGGCTGTACGTTGGGCAGGCTGTGCGTTGGACAGGCTGTGCGTTGGGCAGGCTGTGCGTTGGGCAGGCTGTGCGTTGGGCAGGCTGTGCGTTGGACAGGCTGTGCGTTGGGCAGGCTGTACGTTGGGCAGGCTGTACGTTGGGCAGGCTGTGCGTTGGGCAGGCTGTACGTTGGGCAGGCTATGAGTTGGACAGGCTGTGCGTTGGGCAGGCTGTGAGTTGGGCAGGCTATGTGTTGGACAGGCTGTGAGTTGGGCAGGCTATGAGTTGGGCAGGCTGTGCGTTGGACAGGCTGTGCGTTGGACAGGCTATGTGTTGGGCAGGCTATGAGTTGGACAGGCTGTGCGTTGGGCAGGCTGTGAGTTGGGCAGGCTATGTGTTGGACAGGCTGTGAGTTGGGCAGGCTGTGCGTTGGACAGGCTGTGCGTTGGGCAGGCTGTACGTTGGGCAGGCTATGTGTTGGGCAGGCTATGAGTTGGGCAGGCTATGAGTTGGGCAGGCTATGTATTTCGAGTCAGCATTTTTCACCGACGTCGATTCGACGAGCTATCTCCGAACTGGTTTTTAACTGGTTTTCAACTAAAGCGAATCATTATCACTTCAATGGTGTGAACTCAGTATTGTACTTTAATGTGTTCAACAAATGAAATGATCATGTCCCAAAAATGATCAACAAACGAGACGAAACACTATTTCCATTTTGATAAAATTAAAGGCTAGCTTCTGAATGCATAATGGTCAGTTGCCGAACCGATTCCATTGTCAAATAGCTTGATCTTGAACGCGGTCCATTGCACAAAGTGTTAAGATTTTACTTTTAGAGATTGTACATCTTCAAATAGTTTTAAGGAGAGATTGTACATCTTCGAAATAGTTTTATAAAGAGAGTGTACATCTTCACATAGTTTTATAAAGAGAGTGTACATCTTCACATAGTTTTATAGAGAGATTGTCCATTTTTTAAATAGTGTCATTAAGAGATTGTACATCTTCAAATAGTTTCATTAAGAGATTGTACATCTTCAAATAGTTTCATTAAGAGATTGTACATCTTCAAATAGTTTCATTAAGAGATTGTACATCTTCAAATAGTTTCAGTAAGAGATTGTACATCTACAAATGGTTATTCTTAGTGAGTCTCTGCCCAGGTGCTCTGCTCAGTAGATGTTCAGCAATTCTAAGCCGACGAAGGCCGACAGAAAAATCCTTCCGGTCATTGTTTTTTCCCCCCTCTCGTTATCCATGATTCATATACCATGTCTTTACTGTTTTATATTTTACTTCGGTGTGCCTCGAGGGGGAAACTTTAAACTAACCATTAAAGACGTCGACCAGACATTGAGTTTGAAGGCAGAAACATCAAGCGTCACACCTGGGGCCTACAACACTTCAACCAAAAAGAAGAAAGAAATTCGTTTACGTTGCTCAGCACAACGCCAGACAATAAAAGATTTCTGGAGATGCGGTAACCTTTGCAAGACATGTTCTCTATCACACCCCCGCACCATAATCGCGGTTTGTCAAAAAAAAAAAATTTGAAGTCAATCTTTATTTATATTCCTGTTCTATAAAGCTGAAAGTTGTGGCCCCTGCTTGCTTTAAACAAAAAAAAAAAAAAAAAAAAGAAACGAGCATCTTTGTTTATTTTAAACGTTTCAAAGAAGAAACGCGAACGTGTTCCGAGGTGAGGTGACACGAGTTACATTTCTTGGTAGCTAGTCCCGTGACTAAATTTTGGTTACAACCTAGTAAAAAAAAAAAATGGAAAGAACAAAAAAAAAAAAGAATACATTTACAGGAAACGAAATTGAATTGACTGACTTAAAAAAAAGAAGAAGAAAAAAATCGAACCCAATAAGTTTGACGTTTTAGACAAGAATTTGGCATCTATAACGTAACAGATGACCTGGTCGAAAGGGAGATGGGCAAGCTCCCTAGTAGAAACAAAAACCTGAAACTATTGCAAGTCGAGAAAATGACCAAAATTGAAATGTCCGATCTCGGCTGACTCCGGCTTGTAGTCCACAAGAGCAAATTACGCTGTCACTTTCCCTTGTAGCACCGCCACCAAGCAAGTGTGACAGAAACTACGCTGTCACTTTCCCTTGTAGCACCGCCACCAAGCAAGTGTGACAGAAACTACGCTGTCACTTTCCCTTGTAGCACCGCCACCAAGAAGGTGTGACAGAAATAGTACAAACGGATTTAGACACAGGCAGCATAGGCGGCTGTCTAGAGGGGCACGTTTCAAGGGGCGGAAAGTTCCAGAGAAAGATACGTAAAAAAAATAATTAATTAAAAGATATGAAAAACATACATGGAAATTGTTAATTCCTTTTTCAAAAAGCTATTTCACGCCCCCTCACCCCCATAATTGGTCGGTGTATTGCGGATGTCAAATGGGAGAGAATTCCATTGTTTGGGGGCACAGAAAGAGAACAATCGTTCACCGTATGTTTTAGTGCGTGTCTTGGGAACAGAAAAAAAAAAGCTTTCCGGAGCTCAAACTCATACAAACATGTCATCGTTCTATCGAGTCTGAAGTCCGTGTTTGGTTTCGTTTGGTTTGGTTTGGCTACAGTATCCATGTGTAGGAACGATCATAGAAGAGCTGGATACGTCTGAAGTGATTCCCCAGTCTTTTGCTCCTGCGACGGCAAGTAAATAAGCTTAAAATAAACCGCTAATGATAAGATAATCATAACCACTGATAACATTACCTGTCACAGGATTTTCTTGTTTTATGGAGCATACTCCTCAATTTTTGTTTTTCAAAACATGAAAATCCTCCATGCAATGGGCACGTCCGTCTATGTAGCCAACGCGGAAATAAAATAAAATAAAATAAAATTATTTTCATATTCCCTCCCGTACCCTGTCAACGTAAGGGGCAGTCCATACCGAGAATGCGTATGACAACGTGGGGTTGGGAGGGGGGGGGTCATCAGAATGTACCTACATTAATGCATACATTCTACAAAAGTTATCCATGACAATCTGTAACGGAGCCAACTTTAAACAAAAAAAAATCTGATTCATCCATTGCAATCTTATAAAGCCTATTAAGGATCTACTACCAAAATATCACCACTGTTTCGCGTTTATCAGAATTCTAATGCTTTGTGTGTTTTCATAAATAGTTGGCCAGATATCGCTGTAATAATATTTAGCCTGGTGACAAAACAGTAGTCTTTCCGTGCTGGTGACGTCATTATTTCGTCCGGTGACAACCCCCCCCCCTCCCCTTGTTGGTGGGAAAAAATATTTTGAACAGGGTCTCTTAAAAAAAAAAGCGTAGTTTTTACGGGTCTCGACATACGATCCTATAAGACTTCTCAAAATCGAACATTTTTACGCCAGAATCGTAAGAGTTAACAGGTTTGTGGTAGGCCAACTACAGAATTGTAATACAAAACAGTCACACATTTGTGTTATTTCGTGAAAAAACAATGTTTATCAGCATAATAATGATGAATTTCAATCAATAAATGAATTGAATAAGCCTAAAGTTCCATAACTTTTATTTAAAAAATTAAACAAGAAATAATAATAGAAATGTTACAATTCTCTTGGATTGTTCTTTTTTTGTTGTTGGTGTCACAACATTATTCACCTTTGCATACGACAACATTTATGAGCATGGTAATGATAAGTCAAAACGAATGTCACAAAAAAAAACAAAAAAAACAAAAACAAAAACAATGTACCTTTGACAAAGGCAGCGGTTCTCAACCTGGGTTTCGAATGACCCTGTCACAGGGGCTGTCTAAGATTATCGGTAAACACACATAGAACCACTCTACAGGTATTAAGTAGCGATGAAAATAAGTGTGTGGTTGGGGGGGGGTCGTCACAACACGAGGAACGGTATTAAAAGGTAGCGGCATTAGGAAGGTTGAGAACCACTGGGCTAAGGCTAACTACAATTTAATTTTTGTAAATATTGGACAAGTAGGTCATCGTGCAGCTGTGAGCAGTGTTCGCAGAGTATTAGTCATATATCATAGGATGACAGCAAGACGTCGAAAACTCAGGAATATCGAATTGCAGGTCGACAGACAGGCAGAGAGACAGTCTGATTTCTGGTGGATGACCGAGAGCCCCCAACACCTTCAGCCAGACGGCCGAAAGTCTCAATCACTTTCGACCAAAGCTGCAAATAAAGCCGAAACCGAAACTGCGCCGAAAGTGATCAAATGACAACTTTCGCCGCTAAAACCGAAAACCGAAAATTGGTCGGTCTTAACTGGCATATATACTGGTATATATACTGTCATGCATACTGGCATACACACGTGTATGTATACTGTCATGAACACTGGCATACACACTTGTATGTATACTGTCATGAACACTGGCATACACACTTGTATGTATACTGTCATGAACACTGGCATACACACTTGTATGTATACTGTCATGAACACTGGCATACACACTTGTCAAGTACGAAATGTCAAGAACGAAATATCAAGAACAAAATGTTGAGTATGAAATGTCAAGTGCGAAATGTCGAGAACGAAATGCTAAGTACGAAATGTCAAGTAGCAAATGCCAAGTACCAAAAAGTCAAGTAAGGAATGTCAGGTATGAAATGTCAATTACAAAATGTCACGTACGAACGATCCAATTTTTCAAAGCGGTGAAAGCTAAACGTATTAATGGCTTGACACGCAGTAAAGATGTTTTCAAAGCTAAACGAAATCACGAAGGTGCAAATAACATCAACAAAACAAACAAACAAATAAACAAGCAAACAAACCCACAGAGAACCCCCCCTCCCCAGAAATCTGGAAAAGTTTCTGAAATTTAAAAGCATTTAAAAGTTTTATTTTCCATTTGCTTTTCCGTTGTTTCGTCCAATGTCAAAATATTTCCGATGAACTCCATAGTGCAAAATACATCCTTAGTTAAAAACATATATATATATAACCCAAAAATGTGTTTATTTGTAAATGAACTAAAACAGGAACTGGAAAGCAAATAAATAAATTCTAATTAAGTTTCCACCCCCAGTAGACAGAAGAAATGGAAAATTCAATTTGAACAGTTGCTTGTCAGTGGCGTAGCTATAGTTCTAGTGCCGCTCCCTAACATAAAAATAAAAAAAAATACTCTGCAGTTTGACGGGAAATCCCTCTGCACGGGGGGGGGGGGGGGAGCAGGATGACAGCCTTCATTTGTCCCCCTTCCAACACCAAACTGCTGTTTTATTTCATGTTCTACTTTAAAAAAAAAAAATAGAAAATAACAATAAAAACACTAAAATAAAATAGATATAAAGATTTCTGACAAAGTTGGCAAAGGTAGACAGAGAACGAGAGAATGCGCAAGGGTTTTCTGCAACAGGTGGCTATTTGTAAACGGGATGTCAGAGCTGCGATAACTAAAGGGGGGCGAGTGCCTATTATTGGCCGTGGGTTCGTGGCGTAAGAATTTGGGGTAAATGTGAAGAGATATCAGTGTGTTTTTTTAATATTTTTTTTACCATGGCCGCCATCTTGGTTGCCGCGACCCACGAACTTATGTCCTAAATTTATCCCTAAACCTAACCTGAACCCTAAAGTTATCCCTAACCTGGGATTTGACTCAATTGGAACCAGGGTTTCGAACCTATTGGAACCAGGGTTTCGACCCTATTGGAACCAGGGACAAAACACGCAAATGACGTCATGGTGATATCTCTTCGCGCTACCCGAATTTGGTTTATTTGTTTGGAGTTTTGAGTTCTTGTCGTAAGACCCGAGGATTGGGTTTCACGGCGTAAGACGGCATCCTCTGGGTGAACACTGGAGGTATGCAGGCTTAGGTGTGCTTTAAGGTTGAGTGGCAGGTAGATGGGCATTTGGAAATCTGCGGGGAAATTATTAGCCCTCTGAGTTGGACTGGAATGTGAGCTGAGTGGGTGTTATGAAGTTTTCGTTGAAGTTTGAAATTGGCTTTGTGAATTTTTGGTGAAAATTAGCGGATTAGTTTTTGAGTTTAGAGGGAAGGTGAATGATTTCATATTTGCTTCATTTCATATTTAAAAAAAAAAATGAAGCACACAGTTAGTAAGAAAGAAATGACCAGCCAATGAAATCAGTGCAATTCTCTTTCTCAGTTTATTATTAATTTTTTTATTCAAAAAAAAAAAATTAAGTCAATATTTTGTTTTCGAGATGAGTGGCTTTACTAAGCCTCGGTTCAAATGGTCAAATTTCGCGTCAAATGAACGCACTATTTTTTGCGTGGTTTCTCTTTGGTGGGAGTTTGATCAGATAGTAATTTGAAAGCCGTGACAAGGCTTCATACACGAATTGCATCAAATGCTTGATCGAAAACGTGATCGTGTGAACCGACGCCGAGCAACAATGCATGACGTGACGTCACGGGAAGTCAAAATCTCATCATCACAATCAAACTAACCATTCTTATTTAGAACACCCTAAGAAATAATTCACCTTCTTTGCATTCAGATTGTGCATTCAGTATGGATTATCTAACGCCTTTGATTTGGATAAAGCTTTTTAAAACTATGAGTTTATGTCATTTTCATCTCCCCTTTGACGTGTTAAAATGTCTTAGCTGCGACTTGGCAGCCTTACATAAGGTAAAGATTCACAGAACGAACTAACCCCGAAGGTGAAACGTGAGAGCCAAAACGAGAGTAGCAAGGCAGCCAGGTGTAGTGTTAGGCCCCAGGTAACGTTCAATCTTGTTTTGTTTGTTTGTTTAATTCCCCACCCCCTCGGCCCAAATAATAAGAAGAGGTGACATTTTAATTAGAGGATGCGCAAACTTGTTTTTGTTTGGGTTTTTTTTTCGTTTGCTTTAAAACTAATTTATTTTGAACATATCTAGCTTCTTCATTTTCAACTCTGCATAGATAGCTATATCTGAGGTGGTGAGTGATGGGGAAATATGAAAAGGTGATGAGTTAGTTTCAAACCTGGTTGAAGTGGTAAGTCACCATGGCCAGGATATTGTAAGCTTTCGTTGTTTTAAAACATATTTTCTTTTTTGGGTAATTTACATGTTAACATTTTTTACGCAAACAATTACAAAATTTTTAAAAATTGTTTTAAAATCCTTTTTTTTTTCTTTAAAAAAAAAAAAAAACGAGTTTAAGCCCTAAAAAAGTTGAAAATAATAATTTTCTTAAAAATTCATCACTCAAAGAAAAGTGTGTGCATAAAATAATTATTTTATTTTAAAAAAAGATAGAAAACAAAATATTTAAGTTTTTCCGACATCTAATTGGAATCCTTCTGCACATACTTTCTCTGCGTAACGATTTATAAGAAACACGTTAAGAACATTATTTCTAATTTTTAGTGCCTTTAAACACGTCTTCGAAAGAAAGTCGTATAAAAAAAAAAAAAAAAAATATGTGTTTGTAGTTGTTACAGTTGCTTGCATCTGAAAGGTAAAAAAAAATTCGGATTAAGAAGGAAGAATCGGTTTCAGAAATTTCTGTAAACTGAAACCCCGGTTTCAATGAGATCAGTTTTGTCTAGAAATCCCGACTCCTTCGGATATTTCTTATATATAACTTAAATACCGGAAAAACCCGAATAAACTAAAAAGGAAAAAAAAACTCTTTTAAAAAAAAAATATCTTCTTACATCAAAAATTTTGAAACGACTTCCCATACAGATTTCACTCAAAGATGAACTCAGAGCATCTCTGGAGCTTACGGTAAGAATATAACCTAGATTTTAAAGCTAAATTCTAGTCTCTTTCGGCCAAGAGCTTCGTGCTGTGCCGCATCTGCCGATTGTTTGTCAGACTTTGCACTGGGATTCAGGCAGAGTACTTATCTAAATTTTTGTATGTCGTAAACTTTGTGATTCGCACTTGTTTCGTTGGCTTTCGTCTTTATTTGACGTAGCGGGCGTATCGCCGACAAATACTGCTAGAGTCGCTAGTCATTGCTAGAGCCGACAGTCACTGCTAGAGCCGACAGTCACTGCTAGAGCCGACAGTCACTGCTAGAGCCGACAGTCACTGCTAGAGCCGACAGTCACTGCTAGAGCCGACAGTCACTGCTAGAGCCGACAGTCACTGCTAGAGCCGACAGTCACTGCTAGAGCCGACAGTCACTGCTAGAGCCGACAGTCACTGCTAGAGCCGACAGTCACTGCTAGAGCCGACAGTCACTGCTAGAGCCGACGGTCACTGCTAGAGCCGACAGTCACTGCTAGAGCCGACAGTCACTGCTAGAGCCGACAGTCACTGCTAGAGCCGACAGTCACTGCTAGAGCCGACAGTGCTAGAGCTGACGGTTACTGCTAGAGCCGACAGTCACTGCTAGAGCCGACAGTCACTGCTAGAGCCGACAGTCACTGCTAGAGCCGACAGTCACTGCTAGAGCCGACAGTGCTAGAGCTGACGGTTACTGCTAGAGCCGACAGTCACTGCTAGAGCCGACAGTCACTGCTAGAGCCGACAGTCACTGCTAGAGCCGACAGTCACTGCTAGAGCCGACAGTGCTAGAGCTGACGGTTACTGCTAGAGCCGACAGTCACTGCTAGAGCCGACAGTCACTGCTAGAGCCGACAGTCACTGCTAGAGCCGACAGTCACTGCTAGAGCCGACAGTCACTGCTAGAGCCGACAGTGCTAGAGCTGACGGTTACTGCTAGAGCCGACAGTCACTGCTAGAGCCGACAGTCACTGCTAGAGCCGACAGTCACTGCTAGAGCCGACAGTCACTGCTAGAGCCGACAGTCACTGCTAGAGCCGACAGTGCTAGAGCTGACGGTTACTGCTAGAGCCGACAGTCACTGCTAGAGCCGACAGTCACTGCTAGAGCCGACAGTGCTAGAGCTGACGGTTACTGCTAGAGCCGACAGTCACTGCTAGAGCCGACAGTCACTGCTAGAGCCGACAGTGCTAGAGCTGACGGTTACTGCTAGAGCCGACAGTCACTGCTAGAGCCGACAGTCACTGCTAGAGCCGACAGTCACTGCTAGAGCCGACAGTCACTGCTAGAGCCGACAGTCACTGCTAGAGCCGACAGTGCTAGAGCTGACGGTTACTGCTAGAGCCGACAGTCACTGCTAGAGCCGACAGTCACTGCTAGAGCCGACAGTGCTAGAGCTGACGGTTACTGCTAGAGCCGACAGTCACTGCTAGAGCCGACAGTCACTGCTAGAGCCGACAGTGCTAGAGCCGACGGTTACTGCTAGATTTATATCTCAGAACACTAACAGCTATTCATCTCGGTTGGATCGTTGCCATGTCGTGAGTACATAGTCAGTTGACAGTCTACTGTGCCGATACCCCCGTGAAATGTTTGAGGATGTAGTCACCCTATAGGAGTGGGGGTCGGGGAGGGGGGACCATCATGGCCGATACTTGACCAACAGAAACACTTCACGGTCAATCAACGGACTCAACTTTACAAAGCTTTTCTGGTATACCAACCTTCCAAGCTAACCTCTTTTTTTTCCTTCTTTTTTTTTCTTGTACACTAGGAATCCGCCACAAGTAGTAGTAGCCTGGAATCTGAAGTGGCAGACCCTTTTTTTGTGTCTCCCCTTTCATGCACTCTTACTGTCTGGGTTCGTTTTCTCATCCTACCATACCCCCCCCACACACACACACACCCACACCCACCATTCGGCATTTGATATTTAGATTTAGAGATAACCAAACAATTAGGTCACCTGTTCCGTCAGTCAGGGAACCTTTTATCTTGCATTCAATGGTGGGTATTTTAATCGTAGGAAGCCTCTTAGGTCTTGAATAAAGGAAACTTGTCTCCAAAATTAGAATCAATAAAATAGTATGAACAATAACTTCACTTGCTACGTCTTTAACAAATTCATTTTCTCATCCGCACTTCAGCTGTTTTTTGTTTTTGTTGTTTTATGTAGCTAAAATTTTCCTCTTTCTGCTTCGTTCTGACTCTGGGATTTTGTTTGTTTTTTTCCCCTAAAGAAAATGGTATGTTTCTAAAGTGGTGGCTTCAGAACACAAAATCATGAAAACAAAAACAAATCTGAAAAGAGGTTTCTTCACATTTACACATGTCTCTGTTGGAAACGCATTAGCACATATATTTTAAATATAATTCCGATTATTTTAAAGAGAAAATTGACATCAGGCCTTTTTAAAAAAAAAAAAAAAAAGGGAACACAGATTTAAAACAGTTTGATTGGAAATTTTGAGAAAATTGACAATAGAAATAAGTGACATTTTCTGCCAGAAAATCCATCGGCAGCAAAACAGACAAAGGCAAGACTTTTTAAACAACGGAAGTGTCCCATAAAATCAAAGAATTCCCATACGAGGTTGACAGGAGTCGCAAGACTAAGGTGAATATAGAAGATTACTGCAGGACAGCGTGGTCTGCGTCGATACGGATCACACAGCAGATTGTAAACGACGCCTAAAAGGCTATGTGGAACTGACTGTGCGGTGACTGGCTGATAGGCTCAATGAACATCTACGTGGCATTGCTCAAGAAAAGCAATGTCCCAACTCTTCTCGCTTCAATATGGAGATGACCACAAAGGCTTGGCGGATGTGTTTACTACGATTATTGTTTCCTCTGCCAACGCGTAAACAAGGGGGAGCTCGGAAAAACAACTGACACTACACCTGACACCACACCTATGGGACCCTGACACCGCACCTATGGGACCCTGACACCACACCTATAGGACCCTGTCACCACACGGTTTCAATGTGATTTTCACATTTACTTGGTAACTCTTTCTCTCTGTCCGCCCCTTATACTTAATGCTAAATCACCGGGAAGGTCCTTTCCCTTCTTCCTTATAACCTTTACATTTGCTGTATGCGTGATTTAGTGGAACCACCTGATGTGAAGGTTTCCATACGCTTGACTGTTCGTGAACGTTTGTAGTCTTGTCACAATCTTTCTTTAGTGACCACCATCAAAGCCAATTACTACTACCTGTACACCAAACCACAACCAACTACTACTACCTGTACACCAAACCACAACCAACTACTACTACCTGTACGCCCAACCCCAACCAACTACTACTACCTGTACACCAAACCACAACCAGCTACTACTACCTGTACACCAAACCACAACTAGCTACTACTACCTGTACGCCAAACCACAACCAACTACTACATCATGTTCGCCAAACCACAACTAACTACTACTACCTGTACGCCAAACCACAACCAACTACTACTACATGTACGCCAAACCCCAACCAACTACTACTAATAGTACACCAAACCCCAACCAACTACTATTACCTGTACACCAAACCACAACCAGCTACTACTACCTGTACGCCAAACCCCAACCAACTACTACTACCTGTACGCCAAACCCAAACCAACTACTACTACCTGTACACCAAACCACAACCAGCTACTACTACCTGTACACCCAACCACAACCAGCTTATACTACCTGTACGCCAAACCACAACCAACTACTACTACCTGTAGACCAAACCACAACCAGCATCTACTACCTGTACGCCAAACCCCAACCAACTACTACTACCTGTAGACCAAACCACAACCAGCATCTACTACCTGTACGCCAAACCCCAACCAACTACTACATCATGTTCGCCAAACCCCAACCAACTACTACTACCTGTACACCACACCACAACCAGCTTCTACTACCGGTATATCAAACAAACTACAATATAGTACTACTCAATGTTTTATCTCAATACCTACTCAGTCCATTCTCAGCAACCAGCTCCTCAAAGCCCAGGGACTTGCACTCACCACCGTCATGACTACCATCTGCCGTAGTAAGTTGTTGGAAGTCGCTAACAAAACAAGTTTCCGGGATTTGTTTTAAGTTTGCAAAGTACCGGCGATAAAGGCCACGAGAAACCACGAGGAACCACGGGGTGGCGCTGCTTGAAACGGCTTCCAGGGGCAGATAATTGGGTCAAGCGGGCGGCCCCTTCACTCTCTACACACGCTGTCTACAGTAGGGCGAAGTTATCGGACATAGATCAGAGGCATGGGACTTAACATTTAATATTGAGTCGAGACAAGTCTGGAGCGTTTGGCGGACGTTTAAAATTATTCGCAGACTCCAGATTCCAGAACCACTGACACCCGATCCCAGACCACTGTGAAAAGTTAATTGGAAGATGCCACCTGGATTATACTAGAAGAATAATGATAAGATTAATGACACAAGCAATTAATGGACTACGATTAGTCACTTCCTTGTTTTGTCACGTGATACGTACCAGCCATTAGTAGGCTTTCTGCTACACATAACAACACATAACAACAGATAAACAGCTGATCAGCCATTGCCATTATCATTAATTCTAAAGCAAAATGTTTGTCTCCATCAGCGCTTCCCCAGTGTTAATTAAAATTTTACTTTTCAAAATATTCTTGAATACACGTGTTTTTTTTAAATGACATTCATAAATGTGACAATAATTATAATTCAGTTATGATTAAAGGAAGAAAGTTGTTTGAAGAAAAATTTGTGAGCGACTAGTGTGTTGCAGACAGCCTACCGGAAGTATTACTTGTTTTTACACGTATCACGTGACAAAACAATCGACTAATCGTAGTCCATTGCGTAAAAAGATCAGTATATGTTAAACTTTAATGATAATTACACGAAAATGCAAAATCAAACGTTTCGGCAAATGTCTTCTTCATCCGTACAGCACCAACAAAAACCAAAAAAACAACAAAAAAAAAACAACAAACAAACAACAAACAAACAAACACTTATGTATTTCCAACCTGTAATTATAAACGAAAGAGAATAAAAGAATAAGATTGGGCACTCATCCACAACAAAAACAAAGAGCAAAAGAAAGGAAAGGAAGCGGAAGGAAGTATAATATAAAAACCAAATCGGAAAATGACATGGCAGCTATGTAAAATTGTGAAGTTGGTTTATACCATATGGACTCAACGTACCAAATCTTTTTTATTAATTATTTTCTCCATATAAATTCTAACTGAAAGGTGCACTATCGGCATACAATATACCAGCACCTGAACTGTATAATATTCCATTCTATTTACAATTTTTAGAAACGGCACAAAGGCCTTGTTCATTTAGGTTGTACGGGTGTTCTTTTAAACAGTTTCCAGGGCGACGACCTGTCGTGTAAATCACCCCTTCGACCTGGGCAAGGTGGAAGGAAAGTGATCTTCTCAACTTCATTCACATAGGGACGTGTGTTACAGCGGCCGCGGTGGCAACTTTTGTTGCCTATAATATATGCTTTAATAGCTGGCAGGAGATAGCTTCTAACAAGCATGTCCCTCGTCCCCAGGGCTCTCATTGTTAACGGCGTCTGCTATAACGATGGACCGGTGTTAAGAACTACATAATTAGCCATAAAGTTCGTTTGGGATGAAAAGCTATAACGCATTTAGACCTAGCACCACTGTAAGGAGGAGTTTCTTCGAACGAATCCTGTCAAGATGAAAAAATATCGACTACCATTTAGAGCAGCGGTTCTCAACCTGTGGGTCGCGACCCCTATGGGGCGTTGAACGACCCTTTCCCAGGGGTCGCCTAACACCACCGGAAAATACATGTACTCTACAGTTATGAAGTAGCAACAAAATTAATTTGGTGATTGGGGGTCGCCACAACATGATAAATTGTGTCAAAGGGTCGCGGCGTTAGGAAGGTTGAGAACCACTGATTTAGAGCAACTGTTTCTAAGAACTGCTCACCGATCTCCGTAAAGTAAACCACTCTCAGAGAAACGGATCTCTGTGAGACGCAAAACTCGGCCTTCCACCGAAACAAACTGAAGACTTTTCATCATATCAAGTGTGCACAGTTTATCAACAAGGTCAAATGCACGTTTTCATAAATAAAAAATTAACTGCTTCTCCTACAAAATTAAAAGAATTCGTCATGGCTGAAGAGCGTGAGATGACCTTCACCCCCATGTGTGGCCATCCAGACATCATCCAAGTAAATTAGATGGATAAGCATGCGCATGACTTTCTTGCCATTGACACTAATTACAGCGTATAGGTCCGTATCCGGAAATTTGATCGAAAGAAATTTGGTCGATGGAAAATTAATCGACGGAAATTTGATCGAACCGAAATTTGATCGAATTGTTTTTTAAATTTATACGTTAAAATATTGCGTCAAATTTCTTTTTGAACGCAATATTATAATTTACGATATAGTATGGTGCGTTCAAAAAGAAATTTGACGAAAATTTTAACGTCTGGACTGAAAAAAAGATTCGACCAAATTTCCGTTCGATCAAATTTCCGTCGATCAATTTTCCGTCGACGAAATTTCTTTCGATCAAATTTCCGGTAACCGTATAGGTCAGCTCGTCGTGTTATTTATTTTTCATTCTCCACACTTCATCCAAGTATTGTATACAAATACAGAATCATTTTTTAAAAGGAATTTACAATGAAATTTTCGCTGTACTTTCTATCAATAAGTCACGCTAAAGGAAATGTTCACTCTACTATCTATCAGTAAGTCATGCTAAATAAAATGTTCGCTCTACTATCTATCAGTAAGTCAGTTTCTTCCAGACGTTAGTGACGCAGTCGGCACCTTACAGTGAAAGCATGATATCACCAGACGCAGCTGGCGTGCACCAGGGTCGGGGTTAACCCCCCCCCCCCCCACCCCACCAAATCACTTACTGAATTCCGAATCCTCACGCATCGCAAGAGTCGTTTACCACCGTCTAAAAAAAAGAGACAATGGCAGCTGGCGTCACAAATTACAGTTTTTCCCAACCACACTGACTCTAAAGGTTCTCCCCTTCAAATCGAAAATGGAAATCCGCGGTGTGCGACATCACACGCGTCGGTTCTTGAAAAATGATAAATCCTTTATAGGCATTTTTGAATAATTTTATTTTATATCAACATTACAATGACCCGCCCGCTTGTACACCGCAGAGTTTTTTCACCATTTCAGAAAAAAACAGAAGAAAATGTGGCGCACTTGCGATCTATTTTTTTTTTAAGAATCTCAAAAAGAGCAGTTAGTAACATTGGTGTCATCCTATTTCCTTCATCTTCTCCTTGAAAAAAATTTAAAATGGTTATTTTGGGGGTTTGGGATGCAAGTTTTAAAGAATGTGTCGTTACCGGCAATGAGTCTATATGTGCCAAGTGTCAGCTGGATATGTTGTCAGGAAGTGGGTCAATTAACCGTCCGAATGTTTTTTGCCAGCCAGCCATGAACAAAGGCGAATTTAATATAGAGGATTAAAAAAAATATCCTAAATTTTTTAATTTTTTTTTGGATAACAGATGTCTTTGACATTTGTGCCCCCCCCCCAAAAAAAAAAACACCACCATCAAACAGGACCTTACACTACAATTAAAGATATCACCATCGCATATTTTTTGTTTATATGGACTCTGCTCGTGTGCCTCGCAAGCAACTGTCGGACCCTGGTTCCCCCTATTCTTTCCTTTGTCGCACACGGATAAACAAAGGAAAATCGAAAAATTCATGGTTTAAAATAATATTTCTGAACGGCACACTGAAATGCGGTTTAAACTTTGACCTATCACCGACACAGTGGCGCATTATTAATCTATATACAAGTGTTGGGCTGCGATGAAGCTTTGTAAGTAGATTCATGACACACTCAATTTGTGTAATTAAAAATATATGTGTGTTAAACTTACATACGTGTGTTAAACTTATATACGTGTGTTAAACTTGTATACGTGTGTTAAACTCGTATACGTGTGTTAAACTTGTATATGTGTGTTAAACTTGTATATGTGTGTTAAACTTGTATATGTGTGTTAAACTTGTATATGTGTGTTAAACTTGTATATGTGTGTTAAACTTGTATGTGTGTGTTAAACTTGTAAATGTGTGTTAAACTTGTATATGTGTGTTAAACTTATATACGCGTGCTAAACTTATATATACGTGTTAAGCGTATATATGCCTGTTAAACTTATATATGTGTGTTAAACATATATGTGTTAAACTTATATATGCGTGTTAAACTTATATAAGCGTTTTAAACTTATATATGTGTATTAAACTTATATGTGTGTGTTAAACTTATATATGTGTGTTAAACTTATATATGTGTGTTCAACTTATATATATGTGTGTTCAACTTATATATGTGTGTTCAACTTATATATGTGTGTTCAACTTATATATATGTGTGTTCAACTTATATATGTGTGTTCAACTTATATATGTGTGTTAAACTTATATATGTGTGTTCAACTTATATATGTGTGTTAAACTTATATGTGTGTGTTAAACTTATATATGTGTATTAAACTTATATGTGTGTGTTAAACTTATATATGTGTGTTCAACTTATATATGTGTGTTCAACTTATATATGTGTGTTCAACTTATATATGTGTGTTCAACTTATATATGTGTGTTAAACTTATATATGTGTGTTAAACTTATATATGTGTGTTCAACTTATATATGTGTGTTAAACTTATATATGTGTGTTAAACTTTCACTATGGTTAGAAAAAAAACCCACCACCCAACAACTTCAAACCTTTCGAAACAACAACAACAAAAAATAAAAAATTACATGTATAAATTATATGTACACAATACATGTATAACCAGCCTATACATCAAATGTAAGAAAATGAAAGAATAAGAATGGGCGTTGGTCCCTAACGAAAACAAAGATCAGAGGAACGGAAAGACAGTTGGTGGATACCACATAATATATCAAATCTGCTTGGCACAATAACGGTAAAAAAACATATAGAAGGCACATCTGTTGTTTTTTTGTTTTTTTGCTGTTATGTTGTTTTGTTTGTTTGGGGGGGGGGGGTTGTTTGTTGCTTAAATAACCCATAGGAAATGAGTAGAACACAGTAAGGTTAAACCTGATAAAAAAGGAACGCAACAAAACAACGAACGTGTCGGCAGGAAGCCTTCATCAGCGAACAAACAGAAAAACGAATAAGATGAAAATGTATCAAAAACTATAATATAGCACTTAGCTCAGAAGTAGTATCCAAGAGGGCAGCAAAGGATTAGTGACAGAAAGTAAGTGGGAGAAAGGTTTAAATAGGGAAGAGTGAAAGAAAAGAGGAGAAGTAAGTCCACTGCGATAGGTCGTGACGTGGACGTTAAATAACCCAACACTGTACGACATTTTGTCACTAGGACATGTACATCTCTTATCAAATTTGTGATTTACAAGTCTCTCCCCCCCCCCCCCCCAACCTCGTCATTTAAAAATCTGAAACAAAGAAGACTACCGTCTTTAACAAAAATAATATATATATACACACGTCTCTTCGCATAGCCCAAGGGGGTCATTCGAAAATTACGTCACGCAAAAAATGCCACGAAGTGTCACAATTTCTTTACCTTGCCACCCTTTCCTGTCATGTCACACCCAAAAATTTTTTTCATAACTAAACTAAGATTTTATTTTATTCTTTAACATTTTCCCACATGGCTAATGGATTAAGGTGTAGATCTAGTATTAATAGAAATATGTGACGCGAAACAACGAAGTCATCCCCCGCACCGAATGTAAAAGGGCAACAACCGTGGTGACATGCAGAAAATGGTTATATATGTTGACCTCTGATGATGCATCGGTTACGCTAGGCGAGAACTATGGAGTTGCAGCAATTCTTCGCCGACGTATTCCACATCTACTGGAACAGCATTATCTACTGGAACAGCATTGCGTATTCGCTGATCGTGAAGATTTGGGCATCGATGAGGCTTACAAACATATAAATTTAATGGCAGACATTGAACCATTCCTAGGACAGTGTACACTTTATTCAGTTGGTCGACAGTCCGGGAAGCCCGGTTTACCGAACTAGCTTAGTGCTGGAGTGTGATTCCGTAGTCTTTAGAACATTTAATGAAACCAGATGGCTTTCCCGGCACTTTGCTTTACGAGCATTGCTGAGAAACATACAAGTGTTGACTGAATACGGTGAGGAGCAGGTGGGCCTGTGTAGTGATCCAGTTCATAAGCAAACGTTTAAAGAAACTAAGGGGTCCGCAGTTTCGAAGTGCACTGGTTGTCTTTGATGAAGTTAGTGGCGAACTTGCTGAATTATGCAAGCTGCTACAGAGAGGAATAAAATCTTACGACCATCGAGGCATTCCAGTTTGTAAAAGCAAAGATCCCTAAGCTCCATGCCCAGTACCCTGGTGAAAATGTGCACTGGTCCGAAGAGGTTGGTGAATTGCTTGCAAATGACGAGGATATAAACACGAGCTCCATCCTAAAATTCGTTGAATGTTTATGTTTGCACCTGGACTCTTGTTTCCCTGTCAGTGAGTTGATACAATGGCATGTTTGCACCTGGACTCTCGTTTCCCTGACAGTGAGTTGATGCAATGGCATGTTTGCACCTGGACTCTCGTTTCCCTGACAGTGAGTTGATGCAATGGCATGTTTGCACCTGGACTCACGTTTCCCTGACAGTGAGTTGATGCAATGGCATGTTTGCACCTGGACTCTCGTTTCCCTGACAGTGAGTTGATACAATGGCATGTTTGCACCTGGACTCTCGTTTCCCTGACAGAGAGTTGATGCAATGGCGAATATTTGAGATATCAGCGTTGATCGACACTTCATATTTTAAGTTTGTCCAAGAAGAACTTGCAGCTCTGGTTTCTAGACATGCGGCATTCCTGGAAAGCTATGACGTCATTCTGCCGAAAGTTAAGGATCAGTATCGTAACTTAAGGTTTGTGCTTGCAGAAAAAAAATGAAATGTTGGTGAATGCTGACTTTCAAGGAGAAGGTTCGATTTTTAATAAACGAGGAGCAATTCGGCGACATTGCCATTCTGTTGGTTAATTTGTGCTACATTTTTTGCATCGAGCGCCGATTGTGAACGTGGATTCACCTTAATGAATAGCATAAAAATAAAATCTAGAAATAGGCTGGAGGAGTTACATTTAGACATGCTTATGAGGATTAAATCAAATCAGAATGATGTACATCAGATCAACCTTGACAATGTGTATAAAAGATGGATATCGTTGAAAGATGACGCCAGAGTACCTCCAGATATGACTCAATCATGTGACTAGCGGCCATTGGTGCTGGGTGGGTTGGAATTTAGTTTGCTTGACTCAACGACGGGATGAATAATAGAAATAAATATAGTTTTGATTGAACTATTGTGACAGCTTTGATTGAAATATTGTAACATTTCTGAATATAATTATAGTTCCTTTATTTGTTTATATAAAAGTTCTTGCCCTTCAGTTCATTTATGTAATTTCCGTGTGTGTGTGTGTTTGTGGGCTGTACACAACTGCATAATTTTGCACACGAATCAGCAACACCTTAGAGGGAACATTGCCCACCCACCCCCAACCCTGAGCGTGACGTAACTTGCGAACGATCCCTAAGGCCAGCTGATTAAACCTGCCCCCCTCTCTAGGTAATTTAAAAAAAAACTACTTTTTAGTGCTCCCTATACTCTCCAACCTTGTAAGAACACAACATCACAACACAACATGTTTATCTTAACACAACATTCTTATCTTTGATTCATCCAATGAAGACATCAGTGGCGCTTGACCGATTCTTCAACGAAGAATTTTTGGCTAAATTCAAAATAATCCTCACCAGAGGCCGTCCCATGTCAAGCGAATAATTTTGATCATAGGCGTACACGGGGGTACCATAACTCCTGCCACCCCAATGTCACAAGCCCTCTTCAACTTCGTTTCCTCTCCTACCTGGTCTTACCATCTCCCATCGCACATTTCAGGAATACCGCCACACTAAGCCCTCACCCCCCGTTCCGCCCTCTTTTTTCAGCTAAGCCACTGCGGGTAGCAGCTGTCAAGAAGCTCGGAACTTTAAGAACCCTTAACCCAAAAACGAACTGCATGTTTTAGTTTAAGAGAATTATTTTGATTGAATACGACCACATTAAATACCAAACACACACTAAAGCTCCCTGGCCATGTTGATAAACCACGTGACTTAATTCATTTAAGCTCGCTGTCCTCCACCCCCCCCCCCCCCCACATTCATTTATTGTCATGCGTGGCAGGACGGGTTAACTAGGATGTATCTATCTACTCGGTGTTTAGAAAATCTACCTGCGAGGATCAAGCGCGCGCCTTCACGTAGGTGAGATTTCACGGGTAAAACAATTATTTCACTCTACAGAAATATGGCCAGTTGAGGGTATCCCTTACAAAACCGTGCACAGTTACATCGCGAACTCCCCCACAAACATAGGAGCCATAATGATCAATTCGTTGGTCGTTGGCCCTCAAATATAGAGAAAATAAAAGATATATATTCATTAAATCCATTAAAAAAAATTTGAAATGTATTTCCCCCCCCCCCCATCTAATCTGATACTGAATAAAGACAAAAGTCCACCCACACACTATACTCAAACCCACTACTCAAACCCATGTTTATATAACCTTAGAAGCAATAAAAAGACTTTAACGAAAGCCCCCCCCCCCACCCCCGTCACTTCCCCCCCCCGGACACTCCCCCCCCCGGCCACTCCCCCCCCCCTGGACATTCTTTCATTGATCTATACATCAATTTTCATCAAACGACCCCTGATGAAGGCACCCGGCATGCTTCCATGACGCGTTGATATCCTTTTATTACGGAGACGAGCGGACATTGCGCTGAGCTAGCAAGATTCAATGCCAGGTAAACTACCTTTAATGAGATGCTTATCGACATGCCTAGCAGGCCAGGGGCGTAGCTCCTATATATCATACTGGTAAACACAGTTTGACATCACTAGATTTTTTGGGGTGGGGGAGTGGGATTACATTCTTTATCCCATGACCTCCTAGGAACTGAATCGAGATTTACCCCCCCCCCCCCCACTTGACATCACTCACGCAGCTAGTAAGTAGGCCAGATACAAGCAACGAAGCCACATTCCTGCTCGTTGAAGGACAATGGTCGCACGCACGCATGTAGCTCTTAGTTGACTTCCGTTTGTGGGTAAATGATGTAGCACACATTTACATGCGTCCCCACACTTTTATAGAATAATTTTAATAAGAAAATAATCTCTCTATAAAAATTTTTAAAAAATCTAATATACAACAATAAACATATTTTAGGGTGTTCGACCTGTGCCATCGCACAGGGCGTCGTGGCCATAGGGGTGCCCGGGGCGCCCAGTAAATATTTAAATTCCCTTAGTTTGTTATAGTGAAGTGTGAACCTCGGGTCCGGGGTCAAGAAACGGTATTCTAACTTTTCGTACAATCGCTTTTTATACAATGAGTTTTCATACAATGAGTTTTCAATAAACTAAGTACTCAATACTGCCGCACGACTAAAACTTACGTCACAATAAAGACTAGACAGTACGTCACAATTAACATAAAAAATACGTCATTCAGTCAAGCGCGGGAAGAGCGTTCATTAACTCATTAAAACTCTCTAACACACACCGCGCGTAATGAACATGAGATTCAATCACAACAATAACTAACGAACTCCCATATTCGACAATTACCCAAAAGCATGATGTCACATATGATTGTTATTACTATTGTTTTTCACACTTAACCTACTTTGATGGTTTAGATGTCTTCCCTTGAACTTCTTGACCCAAACCGTCTCTAAGCTGACGTTTATCATATAGAGCATGGAGGCCTGCCGAACTTGGTGCACATGTTAACGGACTCGCTCTTTCATTGGTTTCTTATGCACTATTCAACTGTTTTTGGTGATTTTCCGAAATCAGGGATCAACAGAGGTGGCCGCCGGCGTATCGCCTAATCAGACCAACAACGGCAACTGCGTTGCACTCAATCCAACCACTGGTTATTAGCCGAGTCAAGACGGCGCCGGTCTCGTGTTGCAAATAGCGCGCGTTTGATCCTCATTCTGTCCATTGATTTAAACTGTTTCTTGACCAGACTAAAAAACTACACGCTTAAGAATTCCTTGTTGTAAAAGCTGTTCACAAATTTAATTAAAAATTATATATATATATATGTGTGTTTGTGTGCAATCAATCAGATGTGTAAAGGCCGGCCATGTTCCGAAGCAAACAAAGCTGATGCTGACTACAAACCGTTCTTATAGCAGTCTTTTAACCCTTGACCTAATAACCATTGACCTTTCATTGGGGAGGTTTACAAAAGCATAACCGATTCAGCCATTAAACAATGCATGTGTCTCAAAGCAGAAGCCTATATTCAAGGAATCTTTTTTGTTTATTTAATCAGGGGAAATGAAACCTAGACTGTTAAAAGTATACTAATAACTTTTTTTTCTTTGTTGAAATCAAGCGTGATTTTTGTGTAGGAAGATGAGTTCGAAATGAGATATATTCTTAGCATGTCGCTTCGTGGTTCGCTATGCGGGTGACTTTAGCGCGAAAATCCGCAGTTAGTCATGCGGAGTGGTTGTTAGGAGGACCAATATTGTATTTCAATTAATATAATTCTCTAGGTATGACAAAGATATGGTTTAATCAGGAGTTCAACAGGGCCCCCCCCCCCCACACACACACAAGAAGGATAAAAATCCACATACTCTTCGCTAAATGAGTCTTAAAAATAACGCAAATGCATTTGGTACGTAATATTTTGTTTTGTTTTACGGAAATGGTCTTAATTTAAATATGGTCTAATAAAAGGACGGTGTAAAAAAGGGCGGGACAGATTATTAATATATTTCAGGGGCGATAAAAACGTGTGCGGTGGCGTATTTGGTGTTGTGGGGTGTGGGTGGAGGGGAGTCAGCACTAATTGGTATTCTTATAAAGTGCGTTACTTTGAATGCATCTTTTTTGCTAAGTTACTTTAGTAGATGGACGTTCACGCACTGCTGTCACCATTGTTTGGGCATATATACACTATGCCAACAAAGGATTTTATGCACGTTTCTATCACGTGAGCCAGTGTTAATCTCATAACAACGCAAGCGGGGAAACACCATCCGTCTGTTTAAACCGTCCGTAGCGCCAAGCGCATCCACTGCAGACAGGAAGTCATTAAGAGGAGCTATACCTCGCTACACCCCCCCCTGGCCACACTGATGCGGGTTAGCCTAACTTAACGTGAGGTTACAGATGCAGAAAGCGTGGGTCAAAGAGTAAAACAAGCTTCTAACATCATCAGTTCCACAAAGACAGAGGCTTAAGTGCAGGGGGGGGTCTAATTGAAGTGTTATTAAAAATAGCTTACACGACCAGAACTGAACGTATACGTATACAAAACCTGAACATCTGGTAAAACTATGATTGTAAAGATAATTTATTTGATTTATACCAGCTCTCCTGACATGAAAATCCTAACACCCGTCAATTCATATTCACGCATACTAGTAATGTTAGTGATACTCTCTTACGCCCCATCTCTTCCATCACCGCTTACCCACCCGCCCGCCCCCCACGCACACATTTTCCACTTCAGCATAGGGCAGTGGTTCTCAACATTCATAATGCCGCGACCCTTTAATGCAGTTCCTCGTGTTGTGTCCCACCCTATCCATAAAATTATTTCCATTGCTTCTTGTAAACATGTGTTTTCCAATAGTCTTAGGCGACCCCTGTGTATGGGACGTTCGACCCCCAAAGGGGTCGCGACCCACTGGTTGAGAACCGCTGGCATTGGGAATGGCAGAAGAGCAAAAAGTCAACGACTTGTAGAAGTGACGCGCTTATAACAGTTGTACAGAATACTGTTCGTTTACTTATCTGAATATAGCACACAGAACACTATTAGCTTATCTGAATATAGTACACAGAACACTATTAGCTTATCTGAATATAGCACACAGAACAAAGTTTGTTTACTTTTCTGAATATAGCACGCAGAATTAATGTTTGTGAATATAGCACATAGGTGTGAATGACTTAATAACGTATTAAGTTCGGTAAATTCGAATAGATCATACCGCTTTTTTTTACCATGGCCGCCAACTTGATTGCCGTGACCAGTAAAATTAAGAATAAAACCTTTTTAAAAAAAATTAAAATATTCCTAAATTATTATTATTATTATTATTATTATGGGTAGTTTTCTATAGCGTGGTACTCCAGCCTAGTGTTGGGCTCACCACGCTGTACATACAAATTAAAATGAACTTAAAAAATATAAATTAAAAACCAACCATTCCATATAAATTTACATGTGACGTCATGGTCGGCACTCCGCAGCATTGTTTAACTTTCAGAGGGGGAATCAGTCAGGATAGTAAAGTTTAAAGAGGTGTGTTTTGAGTGCAGTTTTGAAGGCTGTGATGGTTGATATATTTCTGATGTGTAGTGAAAGAGAATCCCATTGTTTGGGGGCACAGTAAGAGAAAGATCTTTCACCGTATGTTTTTTTGCGAGTCTTAGGGACAGAAAGAATACGCTCGTCTGCGGAGGAGCGAAGCTGTCGAAGGGGTGAATAGACAGAGAGAATTTCGGTTAGATAGGAAGGGAAGGAATTCGAGAAAAAGTTGTGGCACAGAACATAGAGTTTATAATCAATCCGTGCTTGTACAGGGAGCCAATGAAGTGAATGAAGTAGTGGTGTGACGTGATCACGTTTTTTTGCCTTTAAAACTAGCCTAGCAGCTGAGTTTTGAACCTTTTGTAATCTTTCTAAGAAGTGTTTTGGTGAGCCTGACAGAAGAGAGTTGCAGTAGTCAAGACGAGAGAGAACAAGAGCACAGACTAAGGTTTTTGTTGCACTAACTGTGAGGTAGTGGCGGATGGAGCTGATCTGACGGATATCAGTGTATGCAGAGCGACAAATGTGAGATATATGTTTATCTAGAGACATGTTGTTAGACAGAATATAACCAAGATGTATCCCTAAATGTATAAATGTATCCCTAAACCTAACCTGAACCCTAAATGTATCCCTAAACCAAACCTGAACCCTAACTCTATCCCTAAACCAAACCTGCACACTAAATGTATCCCTAAACCTAACCTGAATGTATCCCTAAACCAAACCTGAACCCTAAATGTATCCCTAAATCAAACCTGAACCCTAAATGTATCCCTAAACCAAACCTCATGAAATGAGGTACGATCTATCTTAATTAGCCTTAAGTTCTAATAAATAAATAAAAGGTAAATGTGAAGAGATATCACTGCGTTTTTTGTTGCCGCGACCCGCGAACTTATGTCCTAAATCTATCCCTAAACCTAACCTGAACCCTAACTTATCCCTAACCTGGGTTTTGACCTCATCGGAAGCAGGGTTTTGATCCTATCAGCAGAGGCATAACAACGGCTTGGCATTGGGGCAGTTGCCAAGGGCGCCGGCCTGCGCCAGTTCAAAAGGGCGTTGCTAAATCTCTAATTTTTAAATTTTTATTTTTTTTTAAATAAATTAGCCAAGGGCGCCAGAAATCCAATTACGCCTCTGCCTATCAGAACCAGGGACAAAACACGCAAATGACGTCATGGTAATATCTCTTCGCATTAGCCAAATAAAGCTATTTTAAAAACATAATCCTTGTCACGTAGAAGATATAAAAAATGTTGGGCCTACTCACGTAGATGTTTCTGAAAGACGAGTTGTAGAAGATGATCGGCTCGGGCAGTTTGATCTCACTGGAGCTGGCGTCATCCCCCGGGTCGACGGTGTCGTCTCCAACGTGTGCTCCGAATGGATAAAATAAATCCAGCGACAGAGAGTCCACACGAACCGCTGCACAACTTAGCACTAAACACACGACTAGATTACAAAAAGTTGGCACAGAGGTTAAAGACGCCATGATTTTTTTCTTATAAAATAATTTTTTTTTTTTAATTTATTAAAAAAAAAGATGATATACAATCACGTGGAAGGGTCAGTATGGTCAAGAGAATGAACACACCGCGTGAGTTCTAGTTCAGATCCTGTCGTAATGAAACACACGGGAGTTTTAAACTTAAAGAGATGCGTGAGGAACGTCTCACTGCGAGAGCGACACAGAGACACCTTAGTGGCTTAACCCGCGACACTGTCTTCTTTATGAATGAACGTTTATTGTATGTGTGCTGCGGAAAATAATTCGGCTCATTAAGAAACAGCAACACGGTGTTTGGTTTAAATTTAGCCTCAGTGGCGTAGCGAGCTTAACTCGCGCCCGGGGCACAATACCTTTTTAGCGCCCCTAATACCTTTTAGCGCCCCCCCCTATTCGAAAATCATACAATATTATAGTAAAATATACCATTTCGGCGCCTCTTTGTGAGTAGCGCCCGGGGCATGATCCCCCCCCCTTGCCCCCCCTCACTACGCCACTGTTTAGCCTTGCATTTATTATACACAAGAAAAGATTCCTCATTAAAAAAAAAAGAAATGTTACACATAATCAAGTAGCACTCTGATACATTCCTATAGGACTTTAATTTTTAAATTTTTTTTTTTTTTTAGAAATATGACAACCTGCTGAAAATATATAAATATAATTGTATTCTATATCATGTTTTTTTACTATATGATAATTTTGACTGATTTTTGTTTGTGTGTGCAGCTCAACCTGTTTTTTTTTAAAATTACAATAAATCAGAGCTGATTCCGTACACAATGACTACCCGTGTATAGGTTTACGATATGACAAAAATCCATACTGAAGGAAAAACAAAAGTTCCTTTATTATTACTACGAAGCGATTGACAAGAAAGAACACGTGGAAACAGCGAAGCATTCAAGCGAGGACGCCTGCTGTGTGCATCAACTGACAACGAACAATCTTTAAATAAATTGACACTACCGTCCTGCACGTCAAGCAATTCTGTGAGAGTAACCCATTTCAGAGCTAGTATATTTCATAATATGTAATCATGATTACCCCCCCCCCACCCTACTTTTTTTCCCCTTCGATCAAAACCCACATCCCCAAAGTTAAGACATTTCTGAAACCATTTGTAAAAACAAAGAACGTATCATAGAGCTACTTGCATACATTTTAGGCATTCAACTATTGTTATAGGTCTTCTTTAACTTAAACATTGAACTACTGTACTAACTAAGTCTCCCGTACTTTGAGTCATTGAACTACTGTACTAACTAAGTCTCCCGTACTTGGAGTCATTGAACTACTGTACTAACTAAATCTCCCGTACCTTTGAGTCATTGAGTGCTACTGTACTAACTAAATCTCCCCTACCTTGAGTCATTGAGTGCTTCTGTACCAAGTCTCCCCTACCTTGAGTCATTGAGTGTTACTGTACTAAGTCTCCCCTACCTTGAGTCATTGAGTGCTACTGTACTAAGTCTCCCCTACCTTGAGTCATTGAGTGCTACTGTACTAAGTCTCCCATACCTTATCCACCAAACCAAATTTTGTCAATGAAAACTATCAGTTACAATCGTGTCTCCATTATCTTAATGCCTGACAAGACTGTCCAATACAAGAACTGCCCTATACAAGAACTGTCCTATACAAGAACTGTCCTATACAAGAACTGTCCTATACAAGAACTGTCCTATGAACTATACAAGAACTGTCCAATACAAGAACTGGCTTGCGCAATAACTTTTGTAAACAAGAACTTTCTAAAAAAAAACAAGGATTGTATTCCACAAAAAACGAACTTCTCTCCAAGAATTAATTCTGAAAAACCACCATCTCCTTAAACATGACTACAAAACCGAGGTCTAATGCATTTAGTAAATACATTTATTTTTCAAAAGTACACTGTCACTGGTAATCGCACAATGTGCTTCTGAAGTGAATCTGGACACCGATTCTAAAACATCCAGGCATTCGCTATGCGGCGCAACAGAAGGTTCAAATATACACACTGGCAATCATCTGAAGACACGTGTGAAGATGGAAACTAAGTTTTATAATGAACACACACTCAAGACACGCACGACACAAGCAAGGGTGTTGTTTTTCAAAACAAGTTCAGAATGACATCATGAAACTGACGTGCAAGGCCCACCACGTAACACATATTAATTGTGGTAGGACGGGAACATGAATAGGCCTCTCAAACTACACGAGCTACAGTTACGACACGCACTGGGTACGGTCCGCGGTAAACTAATCCACTGCTCGCAAACAAAGTCAGATCTACGTAGGTTGACCCGACTATGCTTACAATTCATTTCAGTTTAGTCCTACAATCACCACAGCCGAAAACTAAAATTACCACACTGAGATAGTAGGAATGTTTTCACATTTAGAACATTCACGCACTTAACTCAGGATCTGTGATCTGAGATTTATGTCTTAGCCCAAGATAATGAAGAAATAATAATACCCACACAAAAAAAAATCGATATGCGACGCACCGTTTATAAATGTAAAATTTAATTAAACAAAGAATTTCATATCCATGTTTCACTCGTAAAATAATTTCAGAAGTAAACCGAGCCGAAGATAACTCAAACAATCAGATAACTCAGTTCTCCTTGAGGGGCAACTCTGAGCACACTTGAATAGTTCCAGCCAGCAAGCGTCAGGTCCGGCTCCCCACACTCGGGTGTAGAAGGCGGGAGAGAAGAAGAAAAAAAGTTAGGGGGGGGGGCCGGATTGAAAACTTCCTACAGCCACGACTCCAGGGGGGGGGGGGAGTTAGAGGCGAGGCGCCAGCGAGTTGTCAGGGTTGGCTACGCTGCCACCTCTCAGTCTGCGATGATTAGGCGTAGCACATGTTGGTGTGAAGCTGGTTGTGTGTGTGTGTTTTTGTGTGTGTTGGGGGGGGGGGGTAATAGACAGGTACTTACAGTTGGTCGTAATTAATAAACATTAAAAAAAACAGCACTTAATGTTATGTTACAAATTATAAGCAGTACAGCATACATATAGGCCTACACATTTTTTTAATGGACAGATTTATGTTCTTAAATTATTAATGATGTAATTGGTGTGTCATGGCATGTGAAAAAAGATTCGGTGAACCAGGAGTGTATCCAGAGAAAAAATATTTCCATGGGGGTGCATTGACAATCGATAGTGTATGCCGGTGCTGAAAATACTGAGTGATTTATGGAACAGAGAAGCCAACATCAAATGACATACTAAAGCGAAATTTCATGAGAAACGCCAGTTCATCTGCCATTCCAGGATGCACCTCTGCCATTTCAGGATGAACCCTTGCCATTCTAGGATACAGCCCTGACCATTCCAGGATGCACCCCTGCCTTTCCAGGATGCACCCCTGACCATTACAGGATGCACCCCTGACCATTCCAGAATACACCCCTGACCATTCCAGGATGCACCCTTGCCATTCCAGGATGCATCCCCTGACCATTCCAGAATACACCCCTGACCATTCCAGGATGCACGCTTGCCATTCCAGGATGCACCCCCTGCCATTCCAGGATGCAACCCCTGCCGTTCCAGGATGCATCCCCTGACCATTCCAGGATGCACCCTTGCCATTCCAGGATGCATCCCCTGACCATTCCAGAATACACCCCTGACCATTCCAGGATGCACGCTTGCCATTCCAGGATGCACCCCCTGCCATTCCAGGATGCAACCCCTGCCATTCCAGGATGCAACCCCTGCCATTCCAGGATGCACCCTTGCCATTCCAGGATGCATCCCCTGACCATTCCGGGATGCAACCCCTGCCATTCCAGGATGCAACCCCTGCCATTCCAGGATGCACCCTTGCCATTCCAGGATGCATCCCCTGACCATTCCAGGATGCAACCCCTGCCATTCCAGGATGCAACCCCTGCCATTCCAGGATGCACCCTTGCCATTCCAGGATGCATCCCCTGACCATTCCAGGATGCAACCCCTGCCATTCCAGGATGCAACCCCTGCCATTCCAGGATGCACCCTTGCCATTCCAGGATGCAACCCACTGCCATTCCAGGATGCACCCCTGCCATGGGGATTCCCCACATAAGTTCGTACATTTGTATGGTAACCTAAATCTAGAAACCTACACGTCACACGATTAATCTGTATACAAAATGGCGCTGCATGGAACGGCAGCATAAGGAATGACAGTAAAAAAATAATAAATTATTTTGTTGTTTAAAAAAAAAAAACAACAATGAAATCTAAGCCGTGCGCTACAACTACAACATTTACAAATCTTTATTTACAACTTAATTGAGTTCATTATACAGGGCCGAATGCTGTAGATCATCGTTATAACGTGTTTTTATTGCCAGGTCATTACATCTGCGCCCTAGTACGCATTGAACAAACAAGAAATGTATGCAGATACCCCAGGGTAAGCACATAGCTTGCTATACACTGATGTAGAACAGAGTAGGCACATAGCTTGCTATACACTGATGTAGAACAGAGCCCCAGAGTAGGCACATAGCTTGCTATACACTGTTGCTATTCACTGATGTAGAACAGAGCCGAGCAATTAACTCATTGGAACCCGACTACACGTGGTCATTACAATTATCAACTGCGTGGGGTTGAAGGGGGTGGGGGGTCAATCAACCACACCCCATTATCAGGGCCAAAGTGCTAATTAATGAGGACCGTCCAACCAGGGACTCGTGCTGAGATAAGACGAGTAAGACTTCTTAATCAACCGTTCTGAGAACCGTTTCCTTATGCGGATTCTCAAATGATCTGAGGGATACAGGGAAAGATAAGGAGAGAGGGAGAGAGAGAGAGAGAGGGAGAGAGAGAGGGGAAGATAGAGGAGGACAAAGAGAAAGGGAGTGAGAGGGAGAGACATAAGGAGAGACATAGGGAGAGATAGTGAGAGATGGAGATAGAAAGTGAGACAGACAGAGAAAGAGAGAGAGAGAAAGAGAGAGACGGGGGGAGAGAAAGAGATTGAGACCGAGCTATTGAGACATATAGAGAGACAGATAGAGGGATAACGTGTGAGAGAGAGAAAGAGAGTGAGACAGAGATTTTGAGACAGAGATTTTGAGACAGGTACAGAGAGAGATAGAGAAAGAGAGAGAGAGAGAGTTGGCTCTATCTTAAGACATCGATGTATGATCCCACTAAGTTTTGCCGTATTTGAGTCGCCGCCTTATCCTAATCCCACTAAGTTTTGCCGTATTTGAGTCGCCGCCTTATCCTAATCCCACTTCATAATTTTAAACTTTCCTTTAAAAAAACACGATTAATTTAAATCTTAAATTAAAAAGAAAAATATTTTGTTTTGGTGTTTTTGTGGATCCTAGCATAATCTAGGCTAATATGTTACATGGATTAAGATTAGTATCAAGTTAAATAATTGAAACTAGGATTAAAATAAAACCACCAAAAGGCAAACAAACGATCAACGGTGAGTACTGCTCAAATTTCCCCCATTCTTTTTTTTTATTCAAAATAATATTTCTAACATCTGCCACTTAGATGCAATTTCACGTGTACCTGATGATTCTCTGTCCCTAGTTTCCCTTGTAAAAACAAAACTTGTGAACAATTAAAAAAAAACAAAAACAGATTTAACAGAAAAAAAAACAAAAAAAACCCAACAACTTTTACAAATTACAAATTTTTTTTCTCACCGACACAAAAATATCAAACTCAACTGTTTTCACCTTATACCCCTGCGTGAGAGTTTATTACGTTCCTCTGCCTTAGTATGGTCCGACATCTATTTCAAAATAAAAAAAACCTAACAGATTTAACAGAAAAAAAAAACAACAAAAAAAACAACAACAACAAAACATCCCTGTGTTATGCTCATCACCAGAAACCGCACGATTATTGAAATTAATAAAATGATCGAAATGTTGAAAACAGCCGCAGTGTCATTTTTGCCTCTCCCCGAAACACACACGGTTGTCCATAGATCACTGGTGGTAGTGAACTCATGAAATGTGTGAGAACCTTTGTACGTGTGCGTTTAAAATTCCAATCCCCGTCAAAGAACTCATGCTGTTCAAGGGAGGGCACAGGGGGGGGGGGGCTGCTTGTCCAATCTCCTGCCCCTCCCCTCCCTCCCACACCCCCCCCCCTCCCCGTCTTACGAAAGTGTGCAAACAAGCGGGAATCTATCTTGCGGAAAGATAACAACTGCCGCCCTCCCTCCACCTCCCCTTTCCGAAACCCTGTGAGGTATGAGATTGGAGCTGATTACTCCGCCATGTCTGCCAGAGTCATTATGTCATGGCCATTCAAGACGGTTTATTCTATATTCATGTATGAAGAGGTTCATACCTTCTATCTGCCGTGCAGTGTGTACTTTAAATAGGTCCGTTTACTTCATTGTTTTTGGAATGAAAGATGATAAGTATAATTTATAGAAATTCGATGACTCTGCGGGAAAACCTTACAATGAACCAGTTACCATGAAAAGAAATCTGTTCACGAGGAATATCTCCAGTGTTCCATTGGTTTGTTTTGTATTGAAAATGGGGGGGGGGGGGAAATAATTAATTGACATGAAGAAATGCTTTTTCTCCTGATAGTTCTTATTTTTATTACAAATTTTTTTCTCACCGACACAAAGATATCAAACTCAACTGTTTTCACCTTATACCCCTGAGTGAGAGTTTATTTCGTTCCTCTGCCTTAGTATGGTCCGACATCTATTTCAAAATTATTTTTTTTAGAAAACGCTTTTAAATAACTTTTTTTTTTTTACAAATTCACAAAAGAGTGGAAAAAAATTCAATTCCAATACCTCTGCTTGCTTATTTACATACTTGCTGTAGGCCGCCAAAAAATGTTGACCGCGGCTGCAATGCGTGAACTTAACCATCTACTAGAATTACTTGACACAACATTCATTCAAAGTGACGCACTTAGTGCTACCTCCCTACCGTCCCCACGGTACGCCACCGCCCCTGAACTATAGTAATGTTCAATTGTACCGCCCACTTTTATATCACAGATGTTTAACACCATATTTAAACTGAGACTTTTTCACGTAAAAACAAAAAGCACAATTTTAAGCACCAAACGCGCTTGCGGTATTTTAATAATCTCATTTCGGGAATTTTATTTAGTGAAAACGTTAGTGTCATCCAATCAGAGGACTGTAATGCTACATCGAGAATTGTGTATTTCAATTACGCTAATAACTCCCCTATGTCCCGTCACAGAAAAGAAAGACAAAGAGATGGGACATATTCGACATCATATAATTGTTTACACATATCTAGTTATTTTGTGCGGTACATTCTTAATAGTAGATCTTTGCAAACATAGTGGTCCGTTATATTGTAAATGCTTATAAGCATATCTAAACATAAGTTGTTGGTGTGAACTATAAGAGTGGGTGCTCGCGAAAAGGGTTTCGTAGGTTGTGGGGGGAAGTTGGGCAAATCCCTGGTTGCCCCACTCAGCCACACAGCCTTGACACAGAATAGTAATTGAAATGTTCTTCTTTTATATATATATAAAAAAAAAATTATAATAATATTTGTGAACCAAAACAAATTGTTGAAACTGTTCCAAAGTCACAATCCCCACGAGTGGGGTCCTCGGGGGTCACCGTAGAAAGGATTGTCAGTATGATAAATCTTGGTCGAGACGTTGCGGGTTCAATCAGTAACTATTTTAATTCAAACTTTCACATTATGCAAAAGAACTATATATATATATATAAGCTCAATGGCTTCCACCTCAGATGCCTGCGCCGCATCCTTGACATCAAATGGCAGGAAAAAGTCCCCAACACGGATGTCCTGTCTCAAATAAATATGTGCAGCGTCCCAGCCATTTTAATCCAAAGACGCCTCCGGTTGCTTGGGCACGTCAAGCGAATGCAACCTGGTCGCATACCTAAGGACGTGCTGTACAGCGAGCTGGCGACAGGGACAAGGTCAGTTGGACGGCCTCGTCTCAGATACTTAGACATATGCAAAAGAGACATGAAGGTGGCCAACATCAACATCTCAAATTGGGAGGACCTGGCGGAGGATCGATCCACATGGCGGGGCATCGTGAAGGCAGGATCACTACGTGCCGAGGAGCTCTACAGGGCGGAAGCAACTGTAAAGAGAGCGCAGAGAAAGGCCAGAAAACACTGCTCCACCGCATTCGTGTGTGGGACTTGCAAAAGAGACTGCCACTCGAGGATCGGTCTCGCTAGCCACACCAAGAGCTGCAACCAGACAAGATAATCTATCGTCTCTTGTAGACGGAAAGATGCCATACAATATATATATATATATATATTATATTTTATGGTTGCACAGAAATTAGACATACACTTTGAATCAATTCACTTAAATCGCAATTCCTAAAATATATTCGCAACTTCTCCTTTCCCTTCAAAATCTTATGTACAAATTCCTGATCTACAATCACAGTTTTTTATCACGTCTGCTCAACTCTAATATAGCATAATGGGACTTAATCGGGTTTCCGTTTTGTACACCAGGTCCAGGTATTTTGAAAAATAGGCCTACACACGGCCCTACACCCTGCCTACCGGCCTTAATTAAGCATTAGGCCTACAGACAGTTCTACACCCACCCGCCGGCCTTTAAACAATAATCCTACAGCCGGTTTTTTTCTGACCAGTTTTTTCTGACCGGTTTTTTGAGACAGTTTTTTTTTTCTGACCGGTTTTTTCTGACATTTAAAAAAAAAATACTGGTTCATGAAAGAATTATAGAGGTTGAGATTAAAATTTAATTTTTTTTAAAGAGGAAAAAAAACAACAAAAGAAGCCGCTGTACATCGTTTGAAGGGGGAAAAAAACCGGGATTGTATATCTCGTAGTCCACTGGTCGACAAAGCGTGGCTCACGAGCCGCATGCGGCTCTTTAGCGACCCGAGTGCGGCTCGGCCAGTCAACCAGAAATCATGGTTCCTGATCGGTTCTTGAAAAGACATGTGGCTCTCAAAAAAAAAAAAAAAAAAAAAAAAAAAAAAAAAATAATAATAAAGAAATGTAATCTCCCTGCTGCTGATTTAAGGCTAATTTGACTAATGAGTTTGCCGACCACTGTCGCAGTACATCATAGAAAAAACAAAAAAGAAAGAAAAGTGTAGTTTTTTGTATTTATATTAACAATTTAAAAAAAAAATAAATTAAGTTGAAAAAAGAAATCTGTCGTAAATGGTGTACTAATAGTTCGCTGAACCTTGCCGCGAACGGCGCGCCCCCTTTTTGATTAAGAATAAGAGATTGTTTGATCGAGTACTTCGATGGCCCTTGTTGTGTCCATGATATTTAAGCATATTCACAGCGCTCAGGAATACAACTATTTGAAGATGTTATTTAAATAATAACTGGCGTACATATCATTTTCGTACTGTATTAAAGTCGTTTTTAAAAAAATAATAATTTTGTTTTTCGTCCCAGAAAGTAGGACAGAAACACATAATTACATATACGTGATTTAGAGAACTATGAATTGAAACAATTGGAATATCAAGGCTAATGACGTAACGTTTTTAAAACAAAAAGAAGCTAACATTAAGAGTGCATTGTGCTGATAAGAGATGGGGTGAGTTGCGTGTATGATGATCACCTCGAGGGTTAAGGCGGTGTGCAGTGTGATGGAGTGCCAGGGGCGCTCTGTTGAGTGGTGTAGCTCCAACAAAATAGTCTGGATGGGAATAAATGAGGGCCGATTCGGGCCGGAGATTGCTGCAGCGCTTTGCAGAGAGTGCGTGGGAAATTGTCAGCAGAAAGTTAAGGGACCGGTGATGTCAACGTGATGTCTAGAGAGTAATGTCAGGCCGTGAGTCTAACAGGTCAGGTACTCCAAGACGGTCTGCCACATTTAACTGCACCTCCATCTTCAAATTAATCACCTTAAATTAGTCAAGGACAAATCGAGCCTATTTAGAAGGCGGGCGGGTTGATGGGTGGAGGGTGGGGGCGAAGGGGGGGGGCGAGATAAACTACCGCAGAAGGACATTCTGAAAAAGGGAGAAGGAGCAAAATGAAAAATAAAGTGAAATCTACTGCAACGTTTTTCCACATAAACATTATGCATCTTTTAAAAAAAAATAATGTGAAGAGTCGGGTCTACAAGCAACCGTTCCCCTGGCAAAGTCTACGGGCAACCGTAACCCAGGCAAAGTCTACGGGAAACCGTAACCCAGGCAAATCCTAGGGGCAACAATACCCCAGGCGAAGTCTACGGGCAATCGCACCCCAGGCAAAGTCTACGGGCAACTGTACCCCAGGTAAAGTCTTGTGATTCATGACAAAAACAATGCGGTAGCTCATAAAGATACAAAATATTCAATGTAACAATGTCACTAACGCTACTAGATGGCGCTGATTTCACTAAATACAATGCCTGGTAATCACGTTAAATGAATTTCTTAAATATATATATATAAGGGCTTTAGAAAGTAAGTGCTATGTGGTAATTGATGGCTTCTTAAGTGGAATTAGTAAAACGTAAGTTTTATTAACATTATTTAAGGTGATTCACTTGTAAGAACTCAATACGTATTTATCCCGCAGTTCTAGTTAAATTTGGCTCACGACTGGCTCACGACTGGCTCACGACTGGCTCACGGCTGGATCAAAAATTTTTTGAACATTTTCTACCAAGACGATTTTCTCTAAATTTACCATGTTCATTTCCTGTGACATGCCCCCCCCCCCCCAAAAAAAAAAAAGAACAACAACAACACGTGACGTAATGACATCAATATTTTGTTTGCAAGTTGACTGTAGACAAAAACAGAGGGAGAGTAGGGGGCAAAAAAATTTTGTGGTGTGAACCGAAGAGTGTCCCAAGCCTTGTTTTATCTTTTCGAAAACCCTTTCACCATTAAAAAAATGTGTATCGACTAGCTTTTTCCATCGCGCGGGGCGCTTATTCGTTGTTATTTACACACCATATATTTTAAGAATTTCTCGTGCAGTGTTCACCTGGTGAAACGGCTAGAAAAAGGGTGGGCCGGGGAGTGGGCGAGCTCCTAAATACTGGGTCGATGGAGGCGGGTTGACATTGTCGCTCTCAAATGATTGTGGTTGACTGCGTCTGCTTCGTTGTGTGGGCGACCTGAGATCTATTTTTTTAGTTTTTATGCCTCGGTAAAGTGTTAAATTCCTTTAACCAGGAGTGTTTAAGCATTTGGTGTTTTAAAAAAAAGTAAATAATTACTCTACTTGTGTCGATGTTTAAAGATTTCAAGTTTAATGTTAAAAATGAGAAAACACAAACATTTTTTATAAAAAAAACTTTTAAAAAAAAAGACTTTCGATCAAAGACGAGTTTAAACGCATTAAAAATAGACAATAATATACAATTTCTTAAAAGCATTACGCAAAAGAAAGTCTGTGTACAAAATATTTTCAAAAATTAAATATAAGTCAGTTTCTTCTACATACAATTCGAATCATTTTGCCACACGGGGTGCAAATCTACACTTCTGCTCATTCTTTCTTTGCCTAATGCATTTTAAGAAATTGTAAATTATTTTCTCCTTTTTGGAGAGTTCTATCTCGTCTTGGATAGAAAGTCTTTTTTAATTTTTAAAAAAAAAATATACATCTATAATATATATTTGTCATATTCTCCCAAAAATTTATTGACTATAATATTTTCAACATAAATTTTACTGGAATAGAAAAAAAAATATGAGTTTTTCAGGCAAGCTACATTAGAGTGGTATCACAATGATAGCAGACTAAGTTATAGATGTGTTATTGCGTATCTTAATTTCAATATTGATTCCATTTATTCTAGAAACATTTTTTTTCTTGTTTTAATGACAGCTAAAGTTTGCGCAATATTTCTTCATGGGATTAAATTTAATAAAACTCCAATGTACCAGTGACATTTTACACCTTCTCCCCCCACAAAAAAACAAAAAACAACAACAAAAAAAAAAAAAAAACAACAGGAAGATAGGTGTCCTTGCTGGCCAATGTCGATTCTCTGAAGTGTTGCCAGATGTTGGACGGAAGTGTACGGAAGACGGGTCTGGTCCTGCAATAAGTAATGATAGGATGCTTGCTGATCACTGCTACACGCGGGGAGTGCAATAATTCACGTACACTGTACAATCAACAGATGATGTTTCTGTTGCTTTTTTCCCATTCATCACAGAATGACGAAATGTTTTCACATTACTTATAAATTATATATATATATATATATATATATATATATATATATATATATCAAAAACAGTATTTTGAACAGCTTTCAAAAGTCCAAGCGTTGCCCTGATTTTGAAATATAAAGAAACAAGACACCTTCCCTGGAGAACACACATTTTGCAGTTCTTAAGCCAACCACCAATATTTAAATAGAAGTTTATTTTTTTAACACAACTCTATAACGAGCCGTGGAATGTGCTGTTTTGAGTTACCGCAAAAAATAAAGTCGTTGTTTGACATGGGAGGAGGAATGGGGGAGGGGGTTCCGGGACGGAGGCTTGAGCGGGTTATATAAAATATTAAAGGGGATGCATGTCTAAACAAAAATAATGAACATTACTAGAGATCCAGTCTAATTTGGAAAGGATAAGGTCCACTGGCCAAAAGGAAAGGGCATGAGTTGCCTACCTGGGTGGCACACAACCTTCTGGGAAGCACCTGTGTGTAGATAATTGCAATAAATTTGCAAGCCATGTCACCTTAGCATTGATCATGCCCTGTGACTTTAGCATTGATCAAGCCCTGTCACTTTAGCATTAATCATGCCCTGTCACTTTAGCATTGATCATGCCCTGTCACTTTAGCATTGATCATGCCCTGTCACTTTAGCATTGATCATGCCCTGTCACTTTAGCATTGATCATGCCCTGTCACTTTAGCATTGATCATGCCCTGTCACTTTAGCATTGATCATGCCCTGTCACTTTAGCATTGATCATGCCCTGTCACTTTAGCATTGATCATGCCCTGTCACTTTAGCATTGATCATGCCCTGTCACTTTAGCATTGATCATGCCCTGTCACTTTAGCATTGATCATGCCCTGTCACTTTAGCATTGATCATGCCCTGTCACTTTAGCATTGATCATGCCCTGTCACTTTAGCATTGATCATGCCCTGTCACTTTAGCATTAATCAAGCCCTGTCACTTTAGCATTGATCTATTTACATTGTAAGAATCGACTCCTTTGCCAAAGTTATTTTGTTTAACATAAATTTTATTTGAGGAACTGTATCTACACTTATATGAGATCACCCATGATGATTGCTTTGTTTTTTTTTAATGTTCGAAAGTGTAGACATTAATTTCATCCTCATCATCATCATCGTGCTCCTTAGTCCTTGGACCGTTGGGGCGCCACAGATGACACGAAAACTATCCTTCTCCATTCCTCTCTGTCTTCTGCACTACGCATAGCATCGACTAGTTTTAGTCCCGTTCACTCTTTGATGTTATCTTCCCATCTTTAATTTACCCAATTTGAATTAGTTCACGGCAGACTAAAACCGTAAGTAGCAAGCATGTTAGTGTATATGGGGCGCCATGGTCAAATTAACAGGGACAAGAAAACAGACCCACGTGCAGCAGTAGGCGCGGCACCCCCAGCTGTGTTCGGGAGCAGCGGCGCGCATTGCGTGAAGTATTTCACTTGCAGTCTGAAGTTTGTGTTATCCCGGGCGTGGGGGGACGATGCGAACATGTGCAGGAATCCAAGAAATCTGAGATTAAAAAATAAATAGCTGGATACGGTACAAAGAAGCAAGGAGCCTTGCTTCACTGAGATAAGGACCGACGTGGATACAGTTAATGTGGATACGGTCAATGTGGATACAGTTATTCTGGATGCATTAGGTTTAATTTTGAGGGGTGAGGAATCGTGACTAAAGGGGGAAATTTAAAATGAGCAGTGTGTTGGATGTGCATTGTGTTGGATGTGCATTGTGTTGGATGTACAGTGATGGATGTGCACTGTGTTGGATGTGCACTGTGTTGGATGTGCAATGTGTTGAATGTGCGGGGTGTTGGATGTGTAGTGTGTTAAATGTGCACTGTGTTGGATGTACACTGTGTTGGATGTGCATGATGTTGGATGTTCAGGATGTTGGATGTGCACTGTGTTGGATGTGCACTTGTTGGATGTGCACTGTGTTGAAAGTGCACGGTGTTGGATTTGCACTGTGTTGGATGTGCACTGTTTTGGATGTGCACTGTGTTGGGTTTGCACTATGTTGGATGTGCACTGTGTTGGATGTGCACTGTGTTGGATGTGTACTGTATTGGATGTGAAATGTTGGATGTACACTCTTTTCGATGTCAGATATGCAGTATGCATAAAGTGCCTAGAGTTGGATGTGCAAGGTGTTAGATGGGAAAGGTGTTAGATGGGAAAGGTGTTAGATGGGAAAGGTGTTAGATGGGAAAGGTGTTAGATGGGAAAGGTGTTATATGGGCAGGGTGTTAGATGGGCAAGGTGTTAGATGGGAAAGATGTTAGATAGGCAAGGTGTTAGATGGGAAAGGTGTTAGATGGGCAGGGTGTTAGATGGGAAAGGTGTTAGATGGGAAAGGTGTTAGATGTGCAAGGTGTTAGATGAGAAAGGTGTTAGATGGGCAAGGTGTTAGATGTGCAAGGTGTTAGATGGGAAAGGTGTTAGATGGGCAAGGTGTTAGATGGGAAAGATGTTAGATGGGAAAGGTGTTAGATGGGCAAGGTGTTAGATGGGCAATGTGTTAGATGAGAAAGGTGTTAGATGGGAAAGGTGTTAGATGGGAAAGGTGTTAGATGGGCAATGTGTTAGATGGTAAAGGTGTTAGATGGGCAAGGTGTTAGATTGGAAAGGTGTTAGATGGGAAAGATGTTAGATGGGCAAGGTGTTAGATGAGAAATGTGTTAGATGGGCAAGGTGTTAGATGGGCAAGGTGTTAGATGAGAAAGGTGTTAGATGGTAAATGTGTTAGATGTGCAAGGTGTTAGTTGAGAAAGGTGTTAGATGGGCAAGGTGTTAGATGGGCAAGGTGTTAGATGGGAAAGGTGTTAGATGGGCAAGGTGTTAGATGTGCAAGGTATTAGATGAGAAAGGTGTTAGATGGGCAAGGTGTTAGATGGGCAATGTGTTATATGGGCAAGGTGTTAGATGGGCAAGGTGTTAGATGAGACAGTAAGCGGAGAAAAACACCGTAACCTTACTTAATTAAACTCCCGCATCTTGAGCGCGTACGTGTGTTAGTCAGCGGTGCAATTCTACAGCCACTGCGTGTTCCCAGTCGTGAAAAGGGAAGATAATTTAGTCGGCTGTTGTAGGACATGGGTCCCCTGTATAGTTTTCCGTCAGAGGTAAGGAGTGGTGAGAAAAGGTTTTGTTTTAGTTTTTAAAAAAAAATATTATTTTTTTTGGGGGGGGGGGGGGGGGGGGTCGAGTATGAAAAATGTCAATAAAATAACTCCGAGATCTATATATATTCCTATATGTATATAATACGACACCAATCATCACAGTGTTGTGCTGTCAATGGTTTCCAAATATCGTCATTCTGGAAAGGTTCTCTGTCAACACAAAGAGACTGGCTGATCAACGAGTAAATGGATGTGAATTTCGTCGGAGAACCACGCATAAGATAAAGACTGGCACGTCGTTCGCCAAGTAAAAAAAAAATAAAAAATTCTCCACACTAAATCATGTTGGCTCACATATCTGGTTCCGTTAACCATGGCCCAACCTGCATCCGGTACGAGAAGCACCTATGAACTTATAATGGGCGCTAGACGCATCGCCAATAAACAGTTTTATGGATGTTGCGTCCAACATAACCTGCCAATCACATCTTCCTTTTCGCTACCGGGAACACGATTCGGCTGGAGTTACTATGCACACGCTGACAAACGCAGGTACGCGTACAAGATGCAGTAGTTTCAGTACCGGGTACTGCATGTTTAGGCGCCTACTGGTACTAAATGTTTAAGGGACGCAACTAAAAATATATTAAGACTGACATTTAGAAGTCGGTCTTATCTCCCCTGATTGCATCGATCCACAACTGGGGTTCAATTTCTATAAACATTTGGACGACAATATCCTCTTCCTGTAGTTTATTTTAACGTTAATTAAAAAAATGTCATTAAAAAGACTAGGTTTAACAATATTAATATATATATATATATATATAATAAAATATAATAAAGTATGATACAAGATTTATCTGCAACATATATATGAGGAAAGTCTGTCATTCAAAAAAAAACAAACAAAAAAACAAAAGCTAGATTTTATCAAGTTTCCTGTTTAGCGAATTGTGTTTTTTAATTTTAAAATGATTTTTTTAAAGTTAAAATGTGTGACGTACTTTATTTGGGGGGGGGGGGGGCTGGAATAATAGCGTGACTTACCTTTTTTTTTTTGGATAGCCCCTTATCCATACCTTTCATTATCGTGGTCAATAACATTATCTCTGTCAATATACATACCAACATCATCCACATTACAAACGTTCGAAAACTATTCTAAGCCTGCCTTTTCTTAAGTCTTCTAAGCAATTCTTCCCTCGATCTAACTTTACCCCATCCTTCAGTTCGTCTGTGTTTGTGTTTCAGGGACCCCATCATGGCATGCTCTGTCCACTTGATGACTCCTTGTCTACCGATGACCCTGGTCAGCTCAATGACTTTTTGTCTATCGATAATTCCTGGTCAGTTCTATTGTCTATCAATGACTCCTTGCCTATCAATGACTCAAGGTCCGCTCAATGACTCTATTGTCCACCAATGACTCCTAGCCTATCAATGACTCCAGGTCCACTCAATGACTCTATTGTCCATCAATAACTCCTTGCCTATCAATGACTCCAGGTCCACTCAATGACTCTATTGTCCATCAATAACTCCTTGCCTATCAATGACTCCAGGTCCACTCAATGACTCTATTGTCCATCAATAACTCCTTGCCTATCAATGACTCCAGGTCCACTCAATGACTCTATTGTCCATCAATAACTCCTTGCCTATCAATGACTCCAGGTCCACTCAATGACTCTATTGTCCATCAATGACGTCTCGTTCAGACGATGACCCCCGTGTCTATCCATGACTCCTCGTCTGTCAGTGGCTTCTGGTCCACTAGATGACGCCTTGTATATCGACGACTCCTTGTCTAACAAGACACGAGTAAAGTTTATCGATATCCCATCTTCTTATTTCCCCTGAGAGCTAATATGAAGCTAGACGTTCTTGTCTTAAAGTACACAAAGTAGTGTGTGTGTTTGGGTGAGAAATGGAGATCGAGAGAAAGAGATGGAGATAGAGAAAAAGAGAGAAAGAGAGAAAGCGATAGAGAAAGAAAGAGAGGAAGAGAGAGAGAAACAAAATATATATAGCAAGAAAGAGATAGAGAGAGGGAGAGAGAGGGGGAGAGAGAGGGAGAAAGAGAGAGGGAGAGAGATAGAAAAGATAGAGAGAAGGAGGGAGAGAGAGAGGGGGAGATAGAGGATAAGAGGGCATTTGATGCGATGCGATTCTTTAAAATTTTGTTTTCAGTACTTTACTCCAATACATTACTTGAATACTGCACTCCTTTAATGAACTCTACGACTTTACTTCAATATCGTTCTCACAGTAGTCTTTATCTATACACAGAAACTGTACTTCGATATCGCGCTCACAGTATGTAGATTTTATCTATACACATAATCCGTATTTACAGTATTCTATAACCTCTGGTCTAACAACACGCTATATATAAACCCCCTACGTCACATTTCACTTTCTTTCTAAAGCCTGAAGTAACAATCTCCCGTACAAAATTTCACTTTCTTTCTAAAGTCTGGAGTAACAATCTCCCGTACAACATTTCATTTCACTTTCTTTCTAAAGTCTGGAGTAACATTCTCCCGTACAACATTTCACTTTCTTTCTAAAGTCTGGAGTTACATTGTCCCGTACAACTGATCATCCAATAAACTGCCTATGGTCCATCCACTAACCAACTCCCATATTTCTGTCCCCGAAGTAAGAACAATTGTGAAATATATCGATATCAACCCATTTTTTTTTATTATCATTCGTTTCATTTTACTAGCATTTTGCCATGCCATCTGACCCGAACAGTTGTGCTCCATCATCATATCATCCCTTGGCCAATCTATGCCCTACCATCTCATCTAACCCTACTCACATGTCTATGGAATTACCATAACCTTAACCCCAACCAATTGATTTACAGTAACATCTGACTGTATTCATCTTCATATGCACCCCTACTTCGTCTCGGGGGCATACGAAAAGTATACCACTCCACGCCCCCCCCCATCACGAAATATCTCAATTTGAAACGTCTAATTCAGCGGCTCTCAACCTGTGGGTCGCCACCCCGGTGAGGGTCGAACGAGCCTTACTCAGGGGTCGCCTAAGACCATCGAAAAACACTCCGGCACAGCCTACTTACACTCCGGGCACAGCCTACTTACACTCTGGGCACAACCTACTTACACTCTGGGCACAGCCTACTTACACTCTGGGCACATCCTACTTACACTCTGGGCACAGCCTACTTACACTCTGGGCACAGCCTACTTACACTCTGGGCACAGCCTACTTACACGCTGAGCACTACTTACTTACACTCTTGGCACAACATACTTACATTCTGAGCACAATACAACATACTTACATTCTGAGCACAATACAACATACTTACATTCTGAGCACAATACAACATACTTACATTCTGAGCACAATACAACATACTTACATTCTGAGCACAATACAACATACTTACATTCTGAGCACAATACAACATACTTACACTCTGAGCACAATACAACATACTTACATTCTGAGCACAATACAACATACTTACATTCTGAGCACAATACAACATACTTACATTCTGAGCACAATACAACATACTTACATTCTGAGCACAATACAACATACTTACATTCTGAGCACAATACAACATACTTTCACTCTGGGCACAATACAACACACTTACACTCTGGGCACAATACAGCATTATAATAGGGAAATATTTGTCCCGACACGCAAAACTAACATTGGTCGTGATTATTGATTCCCTCCCTTTAGCTGGGTGATCGACGTCACCCCGTCACGTGGGAGGAAAAATAGAACATAAAAATGATTTTTTTTTTTTTAACGAGATCCTTCTTGGGGAAGTCGGACCAAGTAAGAATAGCAGAAATGCGGGAAGGGGGAGAGGTGGGTGCATTGACATGCGTACAAGCAATCACAAGGCGGGTTTGGGACTGATTAATTTGACGTCACTGGTCCGGGTAACATTGACCTTGCAAGGATTTTTGAGGCAGTACATCATTTCCCCCCACATTCCCATCTGAGATACGGCAAAAGATCACTGTTATACGCGAGTTATAATAATAAAGTTTTCAATTATCGTAGTCTTTTTTCTTCACAGGAGTATGCACATCAATTATAATAAAGGGTAAGGTCATCACGCAATGTAAAATGAACTTTTAAAATATATTATTGAACGTTCCTAAGTATTTTTTATATCATGATGTCCAGTCTTAATCATGATGTCCAGTCTTAATCATGATGTCCAGTCTTAATCATGATGCCCAGTCTTAATCATGATGTAAAGCATACCAGTTGTACAAAAATTGTAAGAAATTCCCTAAACTAGCCAGTTCCAAAGATCTGTGTTATGAAAAGCAAAGATTGTTTTTGTAAATTAGAAAATACCAGGCTGGGATATATTGAACAGTCATCATAGGTTGACTTGTGCAAGTTCGTGCCAGACATAAGGGAGACGATCCATCTGGTCTGTTCTATCAAGAGGCGATAACCACCTCAGCCAGCGCCTGCCAGAAATGACCTGCCCAGTACGAGATGCAGATATTGGATTAATCTGCAGAATGAAGCGGTGGGTTACGCCCCTGTTTGCCCCCCCCCTTTTTTTCTCGAGATAATGGTAGGGGGGGGGGGTCAATTTCGACCACATGCAGTGTTTTTTTTTATGGTTCTAACCATGTATAGCTAGTCTACTGCCAAGAGTGAATAGGCTTTGTAAGCCAGACGCGTTTTAAAGGTGGGAGGTGGGAGGGAGGGAGGTGGGAGAGGATTGTATGGTGGATGACAGCCTTATGATAGAAGAGGTTTGTACGTAGAGGAGGGTTGTGTGCTAGAAGAGGGTTGTGTGCTAGAAGAGTGTTGTACGTAGAGGAGGGTTGTGTGCAAAAAGAGTGTTGTACGTAGAGGATGGTTATGTGCTAGAAGAGTGTTGTACTTAGAGAAAGGTTGTCTGCCAGAAGGGGGTTGTAAGTAGAAGAGGGTTGTCTGCTAGAAGAAGGTTGTACGTAGAGGAGGGTTGTGTGGTAGAAGTGGGTTGTACGTAGAGGAGGGTTGTGTGCTAGAAGAGGGTTGTATAGGAATTGCTTCATCTGCGCTTTTTCCCAGGGCCTTGTAAAGATTTAATATTAGTAACAGGAATATTAAACAAAAATTCTAATATACTTTTTAAACTGTCCAACTCGGCTTTGTGAGCAACTTTCAAACCATCAAATCATCAAACCATCAAACCATCATATTCATATGAATATTTTACATCGGAAGCTACATATTATTTTTTTAAAATACATGTAACATAATTTCCTCTTTGTTTTGAATGTACTACACACGTATGTCCTGTCAGAGGCATGTCATAAATAGACTTCGAGTCACTTTAAAAAGGTATCATGTTTAAAAACAAATAGACAGTACCATTCCTGAAATTATCGAAAATTTAACTTTCTATTTCAGATATAAAATTAAATCAAATTAGGTGGGGGGGGGGGGCCCTTTAATTAACCGTAACGACATTGTAAAAAAAACAACACATTTTTATACAAAAGAAAACATAACTGTGAATGCCAAAGAAGAAAGACAATACAAGAAATCATTTTTGTTTTTTTTGGAAAGAAGCAATCATGATTGTCTATTTATTGTCTTCATTGCGAACTAATTGGTCTCAACTTGTGGTGTCGTTACAATACCCTTAATGCAGTGGTTCTCAACCTTCGTAATGCCGCGACCCCTAAATACAGTTCCTCATGTTGTGGCGACCCCCAACCACACCATTATTTTCGTTGCTACTTCATAACTGTAGAATACAGGTGTTTTCCGACGGTGTTAGGCGATCCCAGGCAAAGGATCGTTCGACCCTCAAAGGAGTCGTGACCCACCCGTTGAGAACCGCTGCCTTAATGCGAGCAGACGAAGCTGGCCAGAATAGTTTTTCAATTGCAAAAAGATCCCAGTACAACTATTAATAGCTATTGATCATAACAAGGTGAAAATGTATCTTCATATCTTCCATTAGGAAAAAAACAACACAAAAACATAGATTTCTCATTTCATTGTAAGAGTTACGCTGAGGGTAATGTGTGTAACATACGTTACATGGTAACTGTTCTGAACAATTTACCATCTACTATCCAAGATAAATAATGAAAGTCTTATCCATAATATTTGATCAGGGTTTCCGTCATGCAGATTTCCGGGAAAAAGAGGGGGGGGGGGGCATGATATAAACTTTGCAGTTGTGCGAAAATGCCACACCTGCGTATAAAGAAAAAGTGACACCTCGGTGGACTTCTCCCATCTGTCCTATTTCGACGACGCTAGCAGGGGCATGTATACAGTGTTTTGCGTCAGAGAACAAGATTCATTTTCACGCCCCTCCCCCCCCCCCCAACCACTGAACTCGGAAAGTGATTATTTTCAACCATTAAATACCACCAAAGCCCATTTTGCCCCCCACCGCTAGTCTTGCACCTCGGGACATAGCAACGCCTCTGGCCACTGGAAAATGTCACAGCCACCCCCCCCCCCCCCAAAATTTGAAATGACGCCAAAAAAACCAACAAAAACAACAAAAGGCTGTGCAAATTATTTATTCAATAAAAATATTTAAACCTTTTTTTCTTTCACAGACTCTTTACCAAATACTTTCTTTGCTTAATTTAATAAATGTTCAATTATTTTTTTTTCTTTTTCTTGCATTTTAAATCGTCTTTAATTTGAACAAATATCTTTATAGTGTTTTTAATTTCTTGATTAAGAAATTAAAAACACTTACAAATTTTTTTTTAAAAGTGTTGTTATTTTCTTAAAATTTTCTACTTTTTTAAGCATTAACATTTTAATCTTAAAATTCACGCCAAATGTTGAATTATTTACTTTTTAAAATCATATAATTTTTTTTACAAAATCCTGTTTGAAGTCGATGAACTCTTTACCAAGGCATAAAACTAACCCCAAAAAAAAGTAGATCTGAGCGCACCCACCCACCCACCCACCCACCCACCCCGTTCAATATTTTAAAAAAGCAACAAAACAACACGAACATTAGAGCGAAAGTTTCAACCTGCCTCCTTCAACACAGTATACTTTCCAGCCTCCGTCAACACAGTATACTTTCCAGCCTCCTTCAACACAGTATACTTTCCAGCCTCCGTCAACACAGTATACTTTCCAGCCTCCGTCAACACAGTATACTTTCCAGCCTCCGTCAACACAGTAATCTTTCCAGCCTCCGTCAACACAGTATACTTTCCAGCCTCCGTCAACACAGTATACTTTCCAGCCTCCGTCAACACAGTATACTTTCCAGCCTCCGTCAACACAGTATACTTTCCAGCCTCCGTCAACACAGTAATCTTTCCAGCCTCCGTCAACACATTATACTTTCAAGCCTCCGTCAACACAGTATACTTTCCAGCCTCCGTCAACACATTATACTTTCCAGCCTCCGTCAACACAGTATACTTTCCAGCCTCCGTCAACACATTATACTTTCCAGCCTCCGTCAACACATTATACTTTCCAGCCTCCGTCAACACAGTAATCTTTCCAGCCTCCGTCAACACAGTACACTTTCCAGCCGTTCACAGAGAATGTCTTAAAATGTCCATTGGGTAAACAGACCGATTACCCTCCACATCATGGAAATGCGTGTAAAGGAGAAAGTCTATAATAAAAATCAGAAAAAAAACACCCAAAAAAAAAATAATTAAATTATGTTTCTTCGACATCTAATTGGAATCCTTTGGCCTCAAGTAGTTCTTTATTAGCCTTCTGTACATAACTACTTTGCTTTAAGAATGTTAAGAAATTTTAAGAAACTGATGTTCTACTTTTAAAACGCTTTTTTTAAAAAAAAAAAAAAATCTTTTTTACATTCCTGTTTTGTTATGATTCATTGAGATTGTGTCAGCCAGGTCTTGCTGGTGATTGGTTGGGAGGGCAGCATAAAATGTGTGATTTTTAACGTAAGGCAAGATCATTTTTTTTAAAGGAATGTAGAGATTATATTTGGAACGTCCTGATTAAAAAAAATTTTTTAGACTCAATGCCATTGTGAAAGTTTAACATAATTTTTTTTTTAAGGATTAGAAAGTGTATTCTGTTACGTCGTTGTATCCGCGAGTGGACAGAGTCAACCAGTTGTGTGTAAAATGCATTGTGTTTGACGTGTTTTTCCTTGCAAGGCGACAGCCAGCTGAATGACCACATGCCAGCCTAGTAGGTGATAGAAAGTGTACTACCGAGTTCAGCCTCATAAAGGCTAGGAAGTGCACCGAGTTCAGCCTTATAGAGGTAGGAAGTGTACTGAGTTTAACTTTATAGACGCTAGTAAGTGTACGGTGTTTAACCTTGTAGAGGGTAGGACGTGTACTGAGTTCAGTCTTGTTGATGATAGCAATTGTACCGAATTCAGAATACTACTTCTTCGAGTGGCCGTCTAGATGGGGGACCCAATGCCGAGACAGCTTGCCACAACAACAGTTTTCCTACGTCAATAAGTTAAGAAATGTATTGCACATTTAAATTAAAAATCAGTTAATTTATCCATATCTAGCTATAACACGCTAAAAAAAGTTGTGGCGCGCGTGGAGTGAAATTCACATCTTTTAAAGTTGCTCGACACAAAACAGGCATTCGAGCAACACACTTTTTAATAATCCCATTGCCCCCCCCCCTCCCCCCGCGGTACACCAACACCCACTTTTTTTCACGGCCCTGAACTTTATTAAAATTCGAATGTCCCACCCACGTTTTTACACCGTAGATTTAATACATCATATCTCAGTTGAGACTGTTTCCATGAAGCAAATGAAAAAAATACGCACCAAACGCATTTACGTTATTGTTAAGAATCTCATTTAGCGTAGTTATCGGAAATGTGTTGTTATTTTTTTTTGCGCGCTATTGAACGCCCCATTACACCATACATGCAATCACATCTGGGGGATTATTATGAGTGGTTCTTTTTTTTTACCCTATATCAGACCAACACAACATTGGGGAGAGGGCGCCGCTTTCAGAAATACGAGGCTCTTGTTTACATAATTTAGTTTAAATTAAAACTTCTTAGAAAATTGATCTAGTTGATCGCTTTCTTTAGTTCGATGATAGAGCGATTGGATAGGATGGCTGTATCGCCGTTTCTGCAAATGATAAACGGCGGGGTATCAGTCGGGATATGGTCACAAAAACTAAAAAAGGGAAAAAATTTTTTTTTTACGAATCCTTTACATTAACTTCGCTTTTGTTCGTGTGTTTCTTTCTTTCTTTCTTTCTTTCTTTCTTTCTTTCTTTCTTTCTTTCTTCCTTTCTTTCTTTCTTTCTTTCTTTCTTTCTTTCTTTCTTTTGGCGGCAAAATCTTCGAAATGATAATTGACCCACCACCCGTCATCATATCGAGCTGAAACTTGGCACTAAGACTCGTTGACACAATGACAACAGATCCGATTTCCTCTTCTTCTTCGTGACTTCTTTCCACTCCCCAGTAGTGCAAAGGTCACCATTGATATTATTCTACGTCTTCCAGTCTCTTGCTTTCTCCTCTAACCCCTTTTTCAACATTCACCCACCTTAAGTGCACATTTTTTTTCCTCTGCTCCTCTAAGCCTCCCGAGAACAGATCGTAAAGTGCGACGTATGCTAACAGCATGTCTACATGCTTATTTCTGTAGGTTTTTTTTTCTCTTTTTTGTGAAACAGTCAAACAGGATTTCAATGAAAAGACAGTGAAATTTTTTTTAAAAAAGAACGTTTCGGCCAGATGCCCTCTCCAGCAAACGACACGAGACACAACAGAGAATAAGAAATAAAACTCAAAGACTAAGTGTGTCGGAAGCCGTCAAAATATGTTTGTTTCGGGAGTTGTCTAAAAACCAAAAACGTGCGTGCTGCCAAGAAAAGGTTACAGAAAGTAAAGTAATTTAGGTGTTTGTTGATGTGAAGTTATTTGATTTTGAAAGTCTCAAGCAGGAAAGAGGACCCCCCCCCCCTTTCCCCTTTCCACCCCTAAATAAAAAAATGAGAACAGAAACGGAGATGAAGTTAGTAGTGTTTGGGAATAAAGAACTGGCTGGCAGACCATTTCAGGACCAAGTAGCACAAGCAGTGGGCAGACAATACGACCGCCTGAGGTCGTCTTTTCAAATTGGCCCGCTCCTAACAAACAAGACCCATGGTGGGGGTTAGGCCGCAAAGAGCAGAGCTGAGTTACGCATATGCGCACCGAGCATTACGCCATAGGCACATACTTCGGGCGGCTGGTTAGCAACAGGGATCCTACCTGCTGGCATTGCAGCCTGGCCCCCGGAGACACTAGCGCACATGTTGACCGAATATCCCTAACTAGATGTCCCGGGGGAAGCCAGTGCGGCTGGGGAGCCCTACGTGAAGAAAATGTTATATGTCTCAGCTCAGCAGATGGAGCTGGTAGCCAATGGACTAGCCGGGGTCATAAGAGAGTAATCTCAGACCTTCACCAGTATATGTGTGTTAGTTAGTAGTATCGGTAAGAGAATATTTAAATGATTCCATATAGTGATATGGTGCCGAACATCTGTTTTAATTTGTTCTCATTCTTCTCTCTGGCTGGTTAATAGCGTGTGGGGGAATTCTATTGCCGTAGCTAAAATCCTAAATTGTTCACTATCATGTTAGGATGCATCATTTTTCGTGTTTCGACCCACTTCTACACGGACAATAGCCTAAAGCCAGTGGTCGGAAAACTCATTAGTGAAAAGAGCCGAAAAATCATCCGCAGGACGATTAAAACATTTTTGAGAGCCAAATTTCTTTTCAAGAACCTGTCAAGAACCCTGTTTTTCGGAGTCAAATTCGATTTTGTGGCCGACTGGCCTAAGCGCGTGTGTCAAAATGGAAATGTGTGACAATGGTGTAAAATTCACAAGGAGGAATTCATACCAATAACGCCATTATAATTATCTGGTTTAAAACCTCGGTGACCCAAACACAGCATCGTACTTCTCGGGTTTGGTACAGATCGATAAACGAACCCCACTCTATAAATAGTAAGAGCAATCGAATTCAATTAAATTAATATTATTTTTAATAATAATTTTGTTTTGTAAATAAATACTGCCTTCGGTTTACAGATAACGAATTTTTAATCTGCATATCGGCTGTATGCATGTAAGATATACTACACGATTCGCTTATGGAATACTCGGTTTTGTGAGATGTCACCCAAGCGGCGTCCCATAACTTCTATTTCCAGATGTTCGATACGGAGTCTGCGACTGTCACCTGGCCGAACGCAGGTAACACGAGAGAGCGTGCGTCAATGAGGAGAGAAGATGAGATTGAAAGATCGTGAGATATGGGGAAGGAAAATAAAACGAAGAAATGAAAGATATCAATGGGGGAGAGAAAAGGGGGGGGGGAATTATGGCCAGAAATCTAAGATTGGCGGGTGGACCTAACTGTATGGTGGGGAGGGGTACGGGTGGAGGGGCACTGATAGCACCAACCCGTTGGTCAGGAGATCGCTACGGGCCTAATTCTGTTTAAGGCAGTGGTCGAAGTTGCAGTGAGGGTTAGGGAGGGGCGGTGTTTGCTCGGTGCCACCACCACGGGGGGTACTGGTGGCCGACACTTTTTTGATGGCTGCCTCGATGGATACGCGTGTTCTACTTGTGGTGTTCTGTGGATGGTTCGATGGATAACGCGGTGTGTGTTAATTGCTACAGCTATCGGTGAAATGTTTAGAGTTCTTAGGTCAGCAGTTTTTGTTTCCCCCTGTGCCAGCCAGCTGTGTGTGTTGAATGTCAACGATATTGGAATATCAAATGTATTCGATTATAGAAACAATCTCACGCCGAAGTCTTCTAGCACTTAATGTTCGGATGTTTGTTGTGCTTAGAAACCATCTGTGGAGAACTTTTCAACGTAATATACTCATTGTGATGTCCTGATACTCATTGTGATGTCCTGATACTCACTGTGATGTCCTGACACTCACTGTGATGTCCTGATACTCATTGTGATGTCCTGTTAAGAAATGAAGTAGTTACGGACTGGTTAACGATTTAAGAATTAAAACACACTATGTATTGTATTGAAACACACTCTGTAAGTGCTGTATTGAAACACACTCTGTAAGTGTTGTATTTAAACACACTCTGTAAGTGTTGTATTGAAACACACTCTGTAAGTGTTGTATTGAAACACAATCTGTAAGTGTTGTATTAAAACTCAATCTGTAAGTGTTGTATTTAAACACAATCTGTAAGTGTTGTATTAAAACAAACTCTGTAAGCGTCGCCAGTATAGTTTGATGTTATGAAAAAAATTCGTGCAGCCACGGTTGAAAGGTTGTTATTTACCTTAGCTTATCAGGGATAGGTTCGTACTAGGCAGTCTATCTAGATAGTTCATACTAGGCAGTCTATCTAGATAGTTCATACTAGGCAGTCTATCTAGATAGTTCATACTAGGCAGTCTATCTAGATAGTTCATACTAGGCAGTCTATCTAGATAGTCCATACTAGGCAGTCTATCTATATAGGTCCGTACTAGGCAGTCTATCTATATAGGTCCGTACTAGGCAGTCTATCTATATAGTTCATACTAGGCAGTCTATCTATATAGTTCATACTAGGCAGTCTATCTATATAGTTCATATTAGGCAGTCTATCTATATAGTCCATACTAGGCAGTCTATCTATATAGGTCCGTACTAGGCAGTCTATATATATAGTTCATACTAGGCAGTCTATCTAGATAGTTCATACTAGGCAGTCTATCTATATAGGTCAGTACTAGGCAGTCTATCTATATAGGTCCATACTAGGCAGTCTATCTATATAGTTCATACTAGGCAGGCTATCTAGATAGTTCATACTAGGCAGTCTATCTAGATAGTCCATACTAGGCAGTCTATCTATATAGTTCATACTAGGCAGTCTATCTATATAGTCCATACTAGGCAGTCTATCTATATAGTTCATACTAGGCAGTCTATCTAGATAGTTCATACTAGGCAGTCTATCTATATAGTTCACACTAGGCAGTCTATCTTTGTAGTCCGTACTAGGCAGTCTATCTATATAGTTCATACTATGCAGTCTATCTATATAGTTCATACTGTGCAGTCTATCTATGTATAGTCCGTACTAGGCAGTCTATCTATGTATAGTCCGTACTAGGCAGTCTATCTTTGTAGTCCGTACTAGGCAGTCTATCTATGTATAGTCCGTACTAGGCAGTCTATCTATGTAGTCCGTACTAGGCAGTCTATCTATGTATAGTCCGTACTAGGCAGTCTATCTATGTATAGTCCGTACTAGGCAGTCTATCTATATAGTTCATAGTTGGCAGCCTGTCTATATAGTTCACACTATGCAGTCTATCTATATAGTTCATACTAGGCAGTCTATCTATATAGTTCATACTAGGCAGTCTATCTATGTAGTCCGTAGTAGGCAGTCTATCTATTTAGTCATTACTGGGCAGTCCCAGAGTTCTTACACAACAAACCGCAGTGTTGTTACTTAGCAACAGATCTGTTAGTCCCAGTGTTGTTACATAGCAACAGCTCTGTAAGTCCCAGATTTCTTACATAACAAACATATCTGTAAGTCCCAGTGCTGTTACATAGCAACAGCTCTTTAAGTCCTTACATGTTTGAATCCATGAAAATGCTGACCCCCCCCCCCCCCACCTTATAATTTAGTCCAACTTTTCTTCATTATACCTCATTACCATGCAGCGGCGGAGGTTCGGAGTAAATCCCACGGAGCCACCCTGTTCGCATGCCCCCCCCCCCCCCTCAACCAAAGGGTGAAATCTCATACGTTTGATACAGTAATAATCAAACTTTTGGGGGGTCCCAGAATTTTGAATTCGTCGGGGTCCAAAATCGACTGCACTAATGGTAACCGATAAGTTTCACATAGAGCTAAATTCGTTCTCCTAGTGTGTACGCATTTCATTTTCAACGAAACCACAAGTTATGAAATATTTTCTGCCCTAATAAGATCAGCGTCGAATCCCGTGACTTAACACGGATGAAGAGATGCGATGACGATCAGATCACACGCTGGGCGGGTAGTACATACTCTCCACAACATCGGCTTCAGCAACCACACACACACACAAAACGAAGCACCGAGCCCCCCCCCCCCACTAGGTGCGGAGTTCAAAATCGATGTGACTCTTGAGTGTATTGGCAAATAAAACTCTCAATCTCGTCACATAATTAGTGTTTATTTAGAGATCGTGTGGATACGTCCGCCATGGGGGGTGGGGATGGTGGTGAAGGGGTGGATGTTGTGAGTTGTTGTAATTTATATAGCGACCTAAACATTTGAATTCATTTTTCATACGACTCTTAAGTTTACGTACACGTGAGGAGTTGAAGAAAAACGAGTGTAAGTGACATCAGTGGTGTATATATGAATTGAAAATGAATTTTGGGGGATAAAGTTGTAAAATCAATTTTACTATCTGACTTATTTGACGGTCCTGCTTTCAACGTCTTCAGAGAGTTGTGTTTTCACGGTCTTTCTTGCACACGGGCTACTCTAAATATAACGTTACAATTGAAATGCCGTATGTGTGTGTGTATGTTTGTGTGTGTGTTTGTGTTTGTGTGTGTGTTTGTGCGTGTTTGTATATGCCTTCTACTGGTAACATCACTGGGTACCAGCTTTTACAGTTCTAACTACACCCAAACATCTCTGGGTATTCCCGTTGTTACAGTTCTAACTACACCCAAACATCTCTGGATATTCCCGTTGTTACTGTTCTAACTACACCCAAACATCTCTGGGTATTCCCGTTGTTACTGTTCTAACTACACCCAAACATCTCTGGATATTCCCGTTGTTACAGTTCTAACTACACCCAAACATCTCTGGATATTCCCGTTGTTACTGTTCTAACTACACCCAAACATCTCTGGGTATTCCCGTTGTTACTGTTCTAACTACACCCAAACATCTCTGGGTATTCCCGTTGTTACTGTTCTATCTACACCCAAACATCTCTGGGTATTCCCGTTGTTACTGTTCTAACTACACCCAAACATCTCTGGGTATTCCCGTTGTTACTGTTCTAACTACACCCATATTCCCGTTGTTACTGTTCTAACTACACCCAAACATCTCTGGGTATTCCCGTTGTTACTGTTCTAACTACACCCATATTCGCGTTGTTGCTGTTCTAACTACACCCAAACATCTCTGGATATTCCCGTTGTTACTGTTCTAACTACACCCAAACATCTCTGGATATTCCCGTTGTTACTGTTCTAACTACACCCAAACATCTCTGGGTATTCGCGTTGTTACTGTTCTAACTACACCCAAACATCTCTGGGTATTCGCGTTGTTACAGTTCTAACTAGCCAAACATCTCTGGGTATTCGAGTTGTTACAGTTCTAACTAGCCAAACATGACAGGGTATCAGTGGTCCTACAGTTCTATCTGTAACCAAACATCACTGGTCATAAGATTTCTTACAGTTCTGAGCACACCCAAGCATTACTGGGTATCAGAGGTCTTACACTTCTAAGCACACTCACTTATAGAGCAAAAATAACATCAATTCTGCTAGCAACATCATCGTTATTTTAAGCACACGAACATCTCTCATACGTATACTTCTAATATCTGTGTACAGGGGAGCCGACTCAACAAATAAGGGAAATAACTTGATTGATACACATTTTCTTAGTACATGTACTTTAGTCCCATTAATATTCCAGTTTTTGGTGTGGTTTTTTTTCTTTTCGCAGGCATATTCATGGACGATATTAGCGTGTGAGTCGTCTTCAGTGTGGTATAAGCAACTTTAAAAGTGCCATTAATAATTTTTCTCCCTTTGAGGACTGTATTTTATCACCTCATTTGTTTTTTTTATTACAAAAATAATATTGATTTGAAACATTTTCTGTGAAAAGACACTCTTCTGTCGTTAGAGCGCTCTTATTTACCCATTTCTAAATTATTTTTTTTATATTGCTCCACATTTCAGCTATAATGAAGCTTTGAATGTTTACACTGCCCATTCACTGCCAGTCAGCGCAGTCTATCAATTCATATTTTTATGTATAAAATGTATACTGCAAATGAAACCCCGATACAAATGTAATTGTAAAGACTCTCCGGGAAAAGGCTTATGCTGCGTTTTTATGGAGATGTATAGACTGTCGTGGTCGAGATTGTTCAAACAGTTACTTGGTATTTGCTTAGGTTTGTAATGACGTAACACACGGAATGACTCAATGCTTATGGGCTGATTGGGTGATAACCAGGGCTTCTATTAATAGACCTAGGGAAGATAACCTCATATAACACACCTTCATTTATTGTTATTGATGGCGCTTTGATTTTTTTAACCTCTCTTAGTGATTTGATTGGATGATATCTCTTGGTCATTTGATTGGATGATATCTCTTGGTCATTTGATTGGATGATATCTCTTGGTGATTTGATTGGATGATATATCTTGGTCATTTGATTGGATGATATATCTTGGTGATTTGATTGGATGATATATCTTGGTGATTTGATTGGATGATATCTCTTGGTCATTTGATTGGATGATATCTCTTGGTGGTTTGATTGCATGATATCTCTTGGTGCTTTGATTGGATGATATCTCTTGGTGATTTGATTGGATGATATCTCTTAGTGATTTAATTGCATGATATCTCTTGATGATTTGATTGGATGATATCTCTTGGTGATTTGATTGGATGATATCTCTTGGTGATTTGATTGCATGATATCTCTTGGTGATTTGATTGGATGATATCTCTTAGTGATTTTATTGCATGATATCTCTTGGTGCTTTGATTGGATGATATCTCTTGGTGATTTGATTGCATGATATCTCTTGGTGCTTTGATTGGATGATATCTCTTGATGCTTTGATTGGATGATATCTCTTAGTGATTTGATTGGATGATATCTCTTGGTGATTTGATTGCATGATATTTCTTGGTGATTTGATTGCATGATTTCTCTTGGTGCTTTGATTGGATGATATCTCTTGGTGATTTGATTGCATGATATCTCTTGGTGCTTTGATTGGATGATATCTCTTGGTGATTTGATTGCATGATATCTCTTGGTGATTTGATTGGATGATATTTCTTGGTGATTTGATTGCATGATTTCTCTTGGTGATTTGATTGGATGATATTTCTTGGTGATTTGATTGCATGATATCTCTTGGTGATTTGATTGGATGATATCTCTTAGTGATTTGATTGCATAATATCTCTTGGTGCTTTGATTTCATGATATCCCTTGGGGCTTTGTTTGCATGTTATCCCTTGGATCTTTGGTTGGATGATATCTCTTGGGTCTTTGATTGGATGAAAGCCCTTGGGGCTTTGGTTGGATAACTGCATTGGTGCTCTCTGTGGATGACCTCTGTTGTTGGTGCTCTCTGTGGATGACCTCTGTTGTTGGTGCTCTCTGTGGATGACCTCTGTTGTTGGTGCTCTCTGTGGATGACCTCTGTTGTTGGTGCTCTCTGTGGATGACCTCTGTTGTTGGTGCTCTCTGTGGATGACCTCTGTTGTTGGTGCTCTCTGTGGATGACCTCTGTTGTTGGTGCTCTCTGTGGATGACCTCTGTTGTTGGTGCTCTCTGTGGATGACCTCTGTTGTTGGTGCTCTCTGATCTTTCGTGGTTCTCATTTAATATACCTATATTAATTCTTATTTGTTTCCGAGATCTGTCCAGGATGGTGGGGCCGGGGGGGGGGGAGGGGCTTTGTATAGGCGATTACTTAAAGTATTTTGTATGGGTCATTTTTCTCCCAACCCCCTGCTAAAAATACCATGTATAATTACTTACACTGCCTGCTTGCAGTCTCCCATTCCTTTTATTTTGACTAACTTGGAAAATAGCTGCCGTGTACATTCTGAGTAATTAAAGGTAACATGCGTTTTTTTTGTTTTCAAACAAATGAGCTCAACAACAATATAACTATGAAATAAAATAACACTCCTAATCCACAATGTAATCCAAACCCATCTTACCCCCGCCGCCCACCACCAAAAAGCAGGTTGAATGAATACATGGCTTTCTGTTTAAAAAACAAAAACAAAACGAGAATGGTAATTACGCTGAGGAAATAAGAGAGGAAACAAAAATCCAACAATTAAAAGCATGCTTGGAAAACGGATAAAAAACGCAGAAAATAATTTAAGCGTGAATTTTTCATAAAGCTGCGGTGAACAGAACAGTTCCCATTGAGGCAGCATCAGCTGGGGGGCATTCTGTTCATTAAATCAACCCCTGCTGATTCCCCCCCCCCCACCCCAAAGATCAATAGCTTCCTCGGAGTATGGCTTGGTGAAGATATTTATAATTAAACACGTAACAATTTATGAAATTAAGTTAGCACATTGTTGTAAGTTTTTAGGTAACTTAAGTACACATTGTTGTGGTTGTGTGCTTTAGATTTGCGCCGATTCAACCTAAAAATAATCACACCTAAATAATCACACCGAAATGATCATACCTGAACGATCACGTCTGAATGATCACGTCTGAATGATCACGTCTGAATGATCACACCAAAATGATCATGTCAAAAAATTTCTCAGCACGTTAAACTCAAATAAAAGTTGTTGATTTGTTCTTAAACAAGAACACATATTGAATTGCGTGTATTAAAAAAAAACATTTATAGAAAACGTGATTCCAAAAAAAATATATTTATAGAAAACGTGATTCCAAAAAAAATATATATTTATAGAAAACGTGATTTTAAAAAAATCTATTTATAGAAAACGTGATTCAAAAAAAAACATCTATTTATAGAAAACGTGATTTTAAAAAAAATTAATTTATAGAAATCGTGATTAAAACAAAAATAATATATTAACAAATTTAAATAGCGAATCAGGTGATCGATTTTAACAACAGAATAATGCATAAAATGTACAACATGTAAAAGTGTAAGTTCGTTTTAAATTGATTTTACTGGAAGGTCGAATGACGTAACATAATTTTTTTTAAAAATCAATACACAGAGACCAAATATGAATGTGGAGCATCCAGCTGAACTGGGAGACAATACATTTCCAAATTGTATCTCTTTAGTGTCCCCGGGGGGTGTGTCCGGGGCTTAGCGCCACCCGGCCAGAGGCGTGTCCCTAAGGTGTGCCCACTTCGTTAGTCTGACGCGTGCTGGCGTCCAGGGACGTGCGCTGGAGATTCTAACCCACTTTTTGGACTCCACTAATTTGTCAAGTTGTCACACTGCGCCACACCACCGTCAGCGCACCCCCCCCTCCTTTTTGCACAACCACCACGAACCACCCAGACAATTCCCTAACGCTACCGATTTCCCCCAATAGTGCACCAGCTACAGCGGTTCTCCCCTGTTTGTAAACTACGTATCTGAGACCGAATTTCTCTTTTGCTGTTTAAAAAAATGTTCCTATCAAGCTGGTATTCTCTCTGCATGCATCTGAAACATACCAAACAAAATTTTCACGAGAACTTTTCAACATTATTCCTTTTATAAGACACGACATCAGATAACGAATCAGAGGTGATAGGAGATAATTATTTTAAATTATTTCAAAACATATCTATATGAGAATCTTTAATTATTCCTAATGCCACTCCCCGCCAAGGCTCCCCCCCCCCCCACGTTTAATGCCCCCATTAATATCATGAAAACCAGATAGTCTCCCATTTATAGAAATTCAGGTCTGACAAAAAAGTGAGTTATTGCACAGAAAATTAAAAGCAATTGTAAATAAAAACTTATCACAAAAAGAACTAAAACAAAAAGAGCACCCTCCAACAAACAAGAAGCCACGCTAAGCAATGACCATTTCGTTCTAACATTCCGTGAGTTTGTTCACCTTGGAGACGGAGAGATCAATGTTTGGCCCTGGCTATAAACACAAGATTATCTCCAAGCTGTAGGAAAACATTCGGGTTAATCAAGTGAAAAACAGAAGGATTGCTAGTTGAACAAAAAGATTATAGCATAAAGTCGTCACAGAAGTCTTATTTCTAGCAGAAAGAAGTATGAGAAACGTAAAAAATCCACTTATAAAACATAGTTTTTATCTTGGCGTCTTAAACCGGCTGAGCTATTATACGGGTAATCAACACCTTAGCACTTAGAATGTCGAAGATAACAGAGTAATTGAACGTAACCTGCTGGTATGTTATGAAATGATCCCCAAAACTTTCTTGACCAAACCTATAGCCAACAAAGATCTTTACTGAGTCTCATCACCACTGATCAGGATTGCGAAACCTTCAAGAAAAACCCGCAACAAAACATTACAACACCGCTGCGATGTGAGCAAAGGTATTTATCCCTGGGTGTCAATCCATTTAATAATCCACGTATCGCTACCTCGCTCGAATAATCGATTCTCATTGTAATACAAAAAAAACCTATTGCGTAATTTTATTTAGATCACGAATCACTTTTAAGACGTGTTTAATATTAATATATGTATATATATATATATATATATATATATAAACGAAACAGTTCGAAAATTTGCTAGTTTTATAACCATGACTCTCATTATATAACTATTTTGAAATGCTTGAACAAATCCATCATAACGATATTTCTGTTGGTGCTCAGAGAAAAAATATGAAAGCTCTCTATACTTGGATTATTTTATTTTATTATTTTTTTAAATTTTTTTTTTGGGGGGTTAATAATTACAAATTTTAATAAATTGTTTTCAGGTAGCCAGGATTTTGTCATTTGTAACGTGATCGCCAACCAATTCTGGAATGGCGCTAATACAAAACTGGCGCGTTGACGTTCACATCTATTTTTAGACCCAATCAATGGGCCTGTTACAATAAAGGCGCGCAGATCTGTCTTACGTTCATAAAAAGCTTTAAAGCTAAATATTAAGTTTAACGTGTTTAAAAGTTTGTTTAAAATTTAGTTAGTTAACTGATTTAGATAGTGAACGTTTATATATATATTGAAACATTTATAGATTGTTTGTTTCGTTGTGTTTACTCTATATAGACGTGAGACGGCGTCCGCAACATAATAACATAAGAGTGGGCGTTTCACCCTGACGTAGAAACTATTGATATCCGTTTGTTAGAGCACAGAGGTTGTGAGAGAGCGTACGGAAAAAACACCAGAGGCTCGAATCCGTCGTAGTTGAAGGTTAAAGAAGCTTTACCAAACAATCGCACGCGCCATCTCATCGATTGGGTTTGATCAATGGAGATTCTCCCCCCCCCACACATTTTATTGTAAGGACAGCTTACATTGATAACAGATGTCTCCATTTATTATAAGGCAATCTTACATTTGTTACAAACGTTTCCTTGTCATAGATTGCGACACAAACAGTTCGTTTAAATAAAACAAAAATATGTTAAGCTTTAATTGTGATGAGACACAATACAAATTGAAAACAGTGCTGCAAATGCCTCCATCGGTACAACGACAAAGAATTAATATAATTATAAATGAAATTGTACATAATACAGTGGCGTAGTGAGGGGGGCAAGAGGGGCATCATGCCCCGGGCGCTAATCACAAAGGGGCGCCAAATGGTATATTTTACTATAATATTGTATGGTTTTCGAATAGGGGCGCTAAAAATGTATCGGGGGGCGCTAAAAAGGTATTGTGCCCCGGGCGCGAGTTAAGCTCGCTACGCCGCTGACATAATATATGTATATCCTACCTGTGTCTATAAATAAACACAAAGAATAAGAATGAGCACGAGTCCCTGAAACAAACATGGATGAGAAGACCATGTGTCTCCTGTAGATATCTGAACGTGTTGGTAACAGATATGAAATCTCGATTTGAAGTTATGCTTTCATTCTAGTAATAACGCAACAACCATCTGCAGCGTGTCAGAACCTGCCTCAGGGTACTTGTTTCTGTTCTGAATTGAGAGGTCTCATGCTACCAAAGGGGTGCGAACACGTTTCTGATCAGCAGAGACTGTTAGTAGACTCCAGAAGGGGCGAGTGTCCTCCTAGATCTGAGCACATTGTTGCTAGTGACAGCGTGATCTGAGCACATTGTTGCTAGGGACAGCGTGATCTGAGCACATTGTTGCTAGGGACAGCGTGATCTGAGCACTTTGTTGCTAGGAACAGCGTGTTCTGAGCACATTGTTGCTGGGGACAGCGTGATCTGAGCACATTGTTGCTAGGGACAGTGTGATCTGAGCACATTGTTGCTGGGGACAGCGTGCAAAACGAATCATTGGTTGATCCATTGAACATATCCTTACGCGTGGACTTACCGCCTTGTAGCGCATGTACTTGAACAGATGTGTGATACAGTATTTGAAACCAAGCGGAACCCACTTGAACGTACCGCTTGGAATGCATGTATGTTAGCGGTGCAAAAACTTGCCTTTGGAATCAACGAGATGATAACTATGCTAGACTCTTTTAGCAGCACGCAAACAGCCTTTAACCGACTCGGCTTCTGAATGCTCTTAAAATGCATTTCTTATATTCTCACGTTTATATATGCTACCACCAAGCTTGGTTGATGTAAGTGACGAGCGTGGAGAGAGATCTAATCGAGCCAACTCTACTTTGGAAATAAGGTATCAAGGCGACTGCAATTCCAACACGATGGGTGATTACTGATTGGCTTCTGCTGCTCTTGGAAACATTTTTTTCCTGCGTGCCTTCCTGTACACTTTCCCAATTCTCCTTTGACGTGCCAAATTAATCTTAAAGGGTCATGGGCATATTTATTTCAACAGTAACGATCACAAGTTCATCTTGACTCGTGAGCACATGTATGTCACACGTGACGGCATTCCAACCGACGGGAAGTAATTCAGAGCTTGAGTCAGCCAAACGGGGGGTTTACCTCTGGTTCTTACGATATCTTAAGTTGACTGCTTGACAGTGCTACTGTTTGCTAGCACACAACTATTGCGATAACATCAAGGCAAATGTTATCGCTATATTTGCTCCTAATCATGTAATATGCCATTGAAGCATTATTCCCATTTATTAGAGCTATATTTTTCCAGCCCATTCCATCTTACAGGTTTGACACACACCCCTATCTCTCCCTCACGTTCTGCATAGCTCTCTCTCTCCCCCACCTCTTCCACAGCGCCAATTCACGCGCTATAGAAACCATTCCTGATCTTTCTCATATGATGCCGTTGGAATCTTCGCAAAACGTTTTAATTGTATGATCTTGAGCATATATCTATTGGGAAAACAAAAACACTTAAACGTAACGCCCAGTAAAATGTTCAGCTCTGTTTGATCAGTTTGTTCACATTAAATTTCCATAACTTGTTTAGTGTTCGCAATGATCCCCTCCTTCTTCTTCACTTTCTTGTAGTCTTGCTCTAAAACCTTAATCCAGTGGTTCTCAACCTTCCTACTGCCGCGACTGTTTAATGCAGTTTCTCATGTTGTGGGTGACCCCCCCCCCCTGTAAAATTAGTTCCGTTGCCACTTCATATGTTTTTTTCCGATGGTCTAAGGCGAATCCTGTGTAAGGGTCGTTCGGACCCCAAAGGGGTCGCGACCCACAGGCTAGAACCGCTGCCATAATCGGTTCCAGTCTACGTACCGGTGTCGCTTGTAAGATATGTACACGTTTATCCTTCCTCGACCGACGCCAGGGATTTAAAAAGATATTAAATTAACAGATCGCACAAGCAAACGTATTTTATCTGATAGATGGTTACGTCAGATTCTGTTCTGGACACGTCAGTGTCACGTGGATGGCGTTATTAAGACTGTCAAGTTTTTTGTGTGTTTTTTTTTTCCCTCCAATGAGTGAAACCTTCCAGAGTCGGCGCTCGATGGAGAGTTGAAACATGTCATGGCTTTTCATCAACAGCGCTCTATGACTTACATACGACTCGATACGACTCGATACGACTAATAGGTTTAAGCCAGCTCCCCCACGCCGCCCCCATCCACCCAACCCCCGGCCATTGTTGAGAGAAGTCCATCCAGCTGAAATGAATCGATCGGCGACGGACTAAGTTGCCTGAAATCGATAACCTTATCTAAGCAGTCGCTCTTCTGTATTTAACCGAGCAACTACCTGTAATTGTGTCAGTGCCCCCCCCCCCCGCCGCCCCTTCCGCGTCCCTCCACAACCCCACAATCCCCTGCTCCCCCAGTTAAATTAATGATACCTGTTTCAATCTTTGTATTAAATATCCATTGTACAGTCGTGTATTGTAATATTATATTAACTATGTGTTTTATTGTTTAAAAAAAAAAAAATCGCCTGTTTAGCTGGTGACGTCATATTTCTGTTGTCACAGCAACCGCCCAGGCAGAAATCGTAAGACTGCATTTTAAAAACCGAATAATCTCTAAAAAAAACCAAAACAAAACATAGTAATAACACGTAAACTTGATATGTCGTTTGTAGAAATGCACATACAATTTAAGCGTTTCATGAAACGATAAAAAGCTCTCTAAACAAAATGGAATTCGACTCTGAAATGCCTCGAAGCTTATGTAAGCTAAGCCAAGTTTGAATTTTGCGGTCCTTGTAGGAAGTTCATTTGCATCTCAATAAATTAAATTAATTAGTAATATTTTGACGTGTGACGGATTGACTAAATGGGATTTTTCATACACTAATTTTTGGTCTTCTTGATAGATTTACAGAAGTATCTTGTTTTTTTTAATCCCATATATTAACTAAGATTTTGTTTGTGGCTGATAGGCTGGGTGGCTTGTAAAATCTTCGAATGGATTATTGACCCACTTCCCGTCAACATACCGAGCTGAAACGTGGACACGGACTCGTTTCCGATGACAACACAGTCTAGCAAATTTGCAGCACCGTCCAAAAATATTTATTTTCTCCACTTTTCCCAAGGAAGGAAATATGATGCTGCGGATTTTACGAAATAAAATCACCGATGACTGTGCTAAATGAAATTCTTTTTAAAAAATCGCAAGTGCGTTTAGTGCGTAATATTTTTTTTTTCCTGAAATAGTTGGTGATATAAATATGCAGTGTAAAAAGCGGGTGGTTCATTAGAATTTTAATACTGGCTTAGATGCGTGAAAGGTAATGTGGAAGGGAGCACTAATTGGGGTTCTTATAAGGTGCCTTACTTGTATGTATGTTCTGTCCATTTTCGGCCCCACCCCCCCCCCCACCCCAGCTCGATGTTACATTTTTATAAAAGATTTATTCATAAAACTTTGTTTTTATTTATTTTTTTAAATTTAGACTTGGACGATTTTAGACGTGCCAAAGAGTGAATTTGGTGGTGCATTTTTACTTGCATGTATGCACAAATGATGTGACTTTATAGAGGAATCTAAAGACTTACTTTTAAATACCTTAAAATGGACTTATCAATCAACATGCACAGAATAGATGAACCTTATTTAAAGAACGAGATGGTATCAAATTATTAATGCCATAGCTTACATATGACGATAAGAAGAGACGTATTGACTACGCTTTGCGTTGTATTTCTATTTAACATAAAAATTCAACCAAATAATTTTAAAAGTTTTTAAAAAATTAAAAAAAAATAAAAAAAAATGATCAAATCGCGTTGGTCTATTAACAGGTCATTAAAAATTTAAGCGGCGACTGCTTTCGATACTACAGCTAGCAACGAATCGGCCGCCAGAGGGACATGACAGTGACAATCGTGGCGTAATTGTCAACTGGAACAATGGGTATCGTCGAGCGCAGACGAGTCTTAAAAGTGTTTATACTACCTCCGAATAAAGAAGACAATGGATAAACACAAATACACCAGTTTCACGGATAATGGATCATAACACCAGTTGGTAAGCGTGAACCTTGCCTTTCTGTTTGGATGCCCTGTGACAACAACCAAATCAAAAAGTGCCTACTTGCGATGATATCAAGTCTTTTACTGCATTCTCCCAGAATCTACAAAAATATCCTCATACATCGTATCCCAGAAGGCAGAGTCATTCTTTTTGTGAAAAGTTACACATTGGTAGTCATCTTAAAAAGTGACAGGAGTGCATTCTTGAGAAGTGAAAAGTTTCCTTTGAGTATTAATAGAGTGTGGTAGTTAGTTTTGGCCTTAAACAAATGTTACACGGTCCACCTCTGTTATCGCCAAAGGTCTAATTCTAGTCCATACATCTCTGCTTCACATATTCGATGGATATAAGTTGAAATCTACGCAAAAAACCTGCACTTTTCTGTCATGATACGTCTGTTCAACCTTGAAGATTTCCCCTTTCGGGAAACATCGTAGTCGGGGGATTTATAATCCCATTTATCACCTGACTGATGATCACCTAATTGATGCTCGACCTTGAAGATTTCCCTTTCAGGAAACATCTTAGTCTGGGGAATTTATAATCCCAGTTATCACCTGACCGATGATCGTCTCGTTTTATAGACGTCGCGTGCCAGATCGATCAGGAGGGAATCTGCCGTGACCAGTGACTGTGGATTATCGTTCGTGGCCGCGGAGGCGTACCACCACCTGTCACCACCATGCCGGGGGCAAGGCGGGGGCTGGTGGCCCCACAGAACACGTTCTTGGAGAATATCATCCGGCGATCCAACGGACAGCGTAAGTACAGATATTATTGTGTCCTGTATCGTGTGGTCAAGACTGAAAGTCGTGACTGTTGTTTTGTGTCCAGTCCCTTGTGGTCAAGAGTAGTAGCCCTCGGTTCCGTTCTTTGCGGTTTATAATTATTCTATTGATTTATCATTGTGTTTCCACTGCTGTGTTTATCCTGTTCCTATTACAATTCGTTAATTGTTAGATGGGCTTCATCCATTTCTCATTTCTGCTTAGAACTTCTATAACTTAGCAAGTCCACCAATGGCCATTTTGTTATCGTCGAATGTGCTTTTAAACTCTTGAATTTAATGTTTATTTCTAGAGATTTTTATCTTTACATTCCAACCTCTAACCTGCAGTCAAAACATACATCTCTTCAAACTCTACTCTACGGACTCATTCTCACCCCCCTCTAACTGATAAGCAACGCTCGGTGCTGCTGGGTGCTGTCCGTGGCTGGGCAGGGGTAGATAGTACTTGGGTGGGTGCTGTCCGTGGCTGGGCAGGGGTAGATAGTACTTGGGTGGGTGCTGTCCGTGGCTGGGCAGGGGTAGATAGTACTTGGGTGGGTGCTGTCCGTGGCTGGGCAGGGGTAGATAGTACTTGGGTGGGTGCTGTCCGTGGCTGGGCAGGGGTAGATAGTACTTGGGTGGGTGCTGTCCGTGGCTGGGCAGGGGTAGATAGTACTTGGGTGGGTGCTGTCCGTGGCTGGGCAGGGGTAGATAGTACTTGGGTGGGTGCTGTCCGTGGCTGGGCAGGGGTAGATAGTACTTGGGTGGGTGCTGTCCGTGGCTGGGCAGGGGCAGATAATACTTGGGTGGGTGAGGTCAAGTTTTTCACCAATTTTTATTTTTAAAGGTATACGTTTCTGTAATTGCTAATTTTTGTGTGATGCGCAGTGAGCCTAGCCCTAGGCTGGAGTACTGCGCATATAAAACCAACTAATAATACTCATAATAGTAATAAAAAAAATGATATATGTCTATGTTCTGTCATGTCTATTGAACCTTTCCTTTGAAACGACTGTCTTAGACCAAAATTATTAAACTGATCTATTGTAATCACCCCAACTTTGTCTTTAGACGTGAGGCATGATATTTGCTATGATAACGCCATACACTCTTACATTTATCACGCCTGCAGATGTTGTGCGTGACCGTAAGATAGTTACAAACTGTTTGTGGCCCCTCCCCCTGAAACCGTCAGTTATTAACACACTCCCAGTTCCTCCACAAGATGTAAGGTTTTAACACACTTGTTGTGCACTGTTATTTTACCTAAAATCCCTCTTTACCAAAAAAAAAAAACACCACGTATTTACAGTAAAATTTTTTTATTTTAAAAAATACTCTTTCTTATTTCATATGCAATAATAAACTCATGTATATGTATATGAGAGAATGACGTCATAACCGCTATAACACGTTACGAAAAGTTACGTGGGAATAAGACACTGATCGGGTGTCACCCACGGCCTACGACCGAATTCCACACTCGGAAAAAGACATTAATGATTATTTAGAGCCACACATTGCAATGATGATTGAATAATGAATCAATAACACAGCGGCCGATTGGCAACAATGCTACGAATCAAGTCGACCTTTAATTCAGCACCCATAATTGATTATGTCGAAATTATATATACCATCATCATGTCTCCTAGACCTTGGACCGTTGGGGCGCCACAGATGACATGAAAACTATCCTTCTCCATTCCTCTCTGTCTTCTGCACTACGCATAGCATCGACTAGTTTTAGTCCCGTCCACTCTTTGATGTTATCTTCCCATCTTTTTCTTTGTCTTCCTCTTGTTCTCCCTCCTCTAGTTGTTTACATATATATAAATATATAAACAATTAAAGCCATCATAAAAAAAACTAATAATTTAAAAACAAAAATTAATAATATTTTATCGCACTCTTTTATTATCTTTTGAGGCGAGCATGGTTTTGTGGGGACCTACTCTTTAAAAGTAGCACTCGATTCCAGAAGCTGATGTGTCACAGTTTCTGGACGTAGCCACCACAGCTGCCAGGACAAACCTATAGGCTTGCTCTCTCAGCTCGTTGACACTGCCAGACCCGCGGAATGAGGACGCCAAAGCGTTTATGTCATGCAGTACGCTGAAACACTTTGCTGAATCGTTTTCTTACTCTTGTTGTTTGTTTTTTTTTATCTGTCCGGCTTCAGGGTTCGTTTCAGTTATTCTCTTCGTTTATTCATTGATCCCATGTCTAAATTTAGCCACAGCTCACTGAGAAAGTAGCTTTCATTGATTAGCTGTGTATATTCCAAGGCGACGGCAAACAACACGGTGTGGGTGGAGAGGGGGGGGGGGAGCGGATAATCTTGCATTTTTGTCCATGAACACGACTGTCGTAAAATGTACAATTCATGTGTGTAGATCATGATCTCCCTATACGGTGGCGTACAGTCCGTGTGTACAAGAAGTCACATTTTCGGAAGATTTTTCATTGTAACATAAAAAAAAAAAAGCCGCTTGTTTACACATAATTTTATTTGAATATTTTATTATCAATCGTGGAGGCGGAACTCATTGGAATCCGTCACAAGGTATACGGAAGTGCAAGCGATCGTCGTTGACTGTGTCGGCGCTTTAGCGTTTAGAACACATCCAAACAGTGCGTTGTTTGAATGCGGTCTGCACTGTCTTGCTTAAAATTGAGATAACAGAATGAACTCTGAGGAATGGACCTCGGCGGGAAATGCCTTCAGTTTAAAATTAATTTAAAAATGATCAAAAGAAAATCTTAAATACTCTTTTCTTTCTTTCTTTCATTTTTTCTTTCTTTCTTTTCTTTTCTTTTCTTTTCTCTTTCTTTCTTTCTTTCTTTCTTTTTTTTTCTTTCTTTCTTTCTTTCTTTCTTTTCTTTCTTTTGTTACTTTCTTTCTTTTTCTTCTTTTTTCTTTTTTTATTTATTTCTTTTTTCCCTTTATTTCTTTTCTTTATTTCTTTATCATTTTAGACTAATTTCAAATTTAATACACACAACAAAAACTGTTGTCTCCGTTACTGTCAATAACTGTATCGTCACCGCTAAAGAAAATTACCATAAATGTTAATTAAAATAATCGTATTCTTTGAGGCTTCATTGAGATACAGCCCACGACTTGAAGGTTAAAGACAAAAATTTAAATAAAAACCCATGTTTAAAGAGGGGAATGTGCACTTTCAATTTGTCTTTTGCACTACAATAGAAGCGAGCTTATCGCATTTTTGATTACGTGCGGGAAGCCTCTTCTCCAGTGGATCTCAACCCAACTCACGCCGCGACCCTTTAATACAGTTGTTCGTGTTGTGGCGACCCCAAACCACAAAATTATTTTTGTTTCTACTCCTGGGAAAGGGTCGTTCGACCCCCCCCCCCCCAAAGAGGTCACGACCCACAGGTTGAGAACCGCAGCTCTACTCGGACATCAAACTTTTTATGTGCGTCAAAGTTATGTAAACACCGTCACAATGTAAGGCTCCACAACATTCCAATAAAATACAAATCACACTCCGCTATTAAAATAACCAATAGATGCTTTACACGATTCTATAAATACTCCTTTATTGCCACACAGCTCGTAGCTCTGAAAAACAACACTGACATCCATTTGCTACCAACTACCTCGGAACTCGGCGAAAATAGCATTTTGTATTGCATATTATATTATCTTTTAATATTTTATATGAATATCCCCTTCCATCCCATGACGAGATGACGAAGGGAATATTACAAACGTTTCCGGCTGATAGATCCCAGAATCGTGTTTATTTTCAATCTGCGTCCAGTCGTATCCGTTCTTCACTCACGCTTCAACAAACGTCTTCGTTCATATCACGCGCTTCCTCCGCTCTAGCCTTGAACCACTCACCACATATCGTCACATTTCACAAACACACATCCCTCGTCGTCCAACCAACCCCCCCCCCTCTCATCCCTTAACTCTTTGCCATGTAACTTCCTTCAAATTTGAACCAACACATCGCCGTTCTCTTCGTTCATGGCAAACACTCTTCATCACTATGCAACACACACACCCGTTTACCACAGAATACACACTGCGTCCTACATCTTCATTTAACGCCTACAGCTCTTTTTCGTATCCGGAAATTTGATCGAAAGAAATTTCGTCTACGGAAAATTGATCGACGGAAGTTTGGTCGAATGGAAGTTTGGTCGAATGTTGTTGTTGTTGTTGTGTGTGTAAATCAACGGTTTCTAATTGTCATTTTACACGAAGAAGTTATCGTAAAATTTCATTTTTCAACACAATAAGTAGTGAAACAAAATTATGAGTTCAAAAAGAAATTTGACGCGAAATTTGAAGACATTTGATTAGTGTGAACTGAGCATAAGAAGTCCGAGAAGAGTTTCAAGTAAGAAATTGTGAAAATCTTTATTCTATTTAAATTTATTTATGTTGTTCTTCTATTATTATTAAATAGTTGATAAAATTTCATTTATTTTAACTATTTCCTTGTCAATAGGTAGTTAGCTGTTTACTAAATGTTAGTGTTAGCATCGAAAATGCTGGCATCGAAACAAGGGGCACTACACTCAACACAGTCTAAAGACTACATAACAGCTTGACTAGACTAGACCTATATTTATTTGAAATTTGAAAAGAAACACATATATTAATACAAATTTTAAGGTTATAAAAATCAAACTTCATCAATTTAAAATCAAACATCAGCATAGACCATAGTGAGTGCCCATAGCAAAATCGGCAGCTGTGTAATATGTCACTCGGTCCACAGTCGGTCAGCTACGCTGGCTTAGTCTAACTCTTAACTCTTATTCCTTAGTATATTATTAATAGTAGCATACTAAGACTAATATTAAATTTTAATTAAGATTACCTATAGAAGTTGAAGTATTAAGTTTTAGTTAGTAAGTCATGGTTAGATGGTTTAATACCCTCACTTAGGTCTACTTACTCATTTAACATCGTACTCGTACTTGAATAAAATTATAAAAATATCAGATAATATTATATTAGTATACAATTATTAGTAATAGGCCTATATTGTAGACTATAGGCTGTAGTATCGCTGATACAAGTATTGAAGATTTAGTTTCTATAATATTATTATTTACTTTTTTTGAAGCTCGAGATTTGATATTATAAATTACAATGTAATTGATCAATTCAAGAAGAAGAGCCAAATTACATAAGTAATATTACGGACACTATAGTCTTCTAATTTAAACCTTTTTGACATGCTGCTAAAAAGTTGATCCCCAGAAATGAAAGTTGAGCTGACGAATAAATATCACTAATTAACTTTTTACAAGTTAACTAAACCAGCCTTTTCTCATTCCTGGCTTATTATGCCTTCCTTCCTTTTCCAAAACAAAATAAAAAGGAAAGTGATTTTTAAAGCATATTGCTCTCTTGTTTTCATTTGTTATTGGTACATAATTGTTTTCTGTTATTAGCTAATAAAACACAAAGAATACATTTTTCAATTAATTTTATCAGATATTATTTGGCACTTCATGTGTTTTAGCTAAAAATATGTTTGTCTTCCAGCATACCATGGCACTGCACACCATAACCCCTGGGATTGCAGGCATCGCTGGTTAAGAACCTGTGCCATAGAGTATGAAGAGGATTTAAGACTGAGAATTAGAGGCATGTAAAATGCCTACCATCCAACAGTTAAAATTAAAAAGGTTAAATGGAAGTTTTAAACTGTATCTAAGGACATAAGTTACACTTGATTGTATTGTTAGATTAAATAGGGATTTTTAATGTCTAATATCTTCCAAAATAATTTAAGTTAGAACGTTCAAATCTTTTCACATAAAGGCAGCTATACATTGTACTTAAATAAACATATTATTTCATGGTTGTCACAAAAACCAATTCTTAAAAATTGTATTTTAAAAAATTAACACATTTTTGCAAAATGTCAACTGAGACAAAAAGTAAATTTTATTACATTTTTAAAAATCACAACAACAAAAAATAAATTAGAAAAATTATGTGAAAGGAAATTTAAATTCTATTACTGTAAAAATAATAGGTGAACTTGACATTAACAAAATAGTTTTTCATTCATCTGATTTTAGTCTAGGTTATTTGCATCTGTGTACACACTGCGAAAATTAAGTGGAATTTTAATGCATCCTAATTTAAATTACAGAGTATCCCTTTAGATTTAAACTTTTCTTTATGAACATAAATTATTTTACTTGGATTTTTTTTATTTGAAACTTACTGGTCCACAATGTAGCCTACAATATTTGCACAATAAAACAGTTTGAATTATAATTGTCTCCTTATGTTAATTGAATGGCTTAATTTTGGAAAAATTGGAAACTGATCTTTATTAACTGTAAGACATTGAGTATCAGTTTGTGTTTCAACAAATACATATAACTCATCATTACCTGAGACAATTGTATATGATGATGTACAAACCATTTGGCTTGTGATAAAATTTGTTATTAACTTTACTTTACTGATTCTTACAATTATATGGACTAAACCTTATCAATGCTCATTAATCTTTAAATAAATCAAGAAGAAAATATTGATTTTCTTGATGGAGGTTATGTCAGAAACTTAAATGAAAATGAATGTGACATGCTCATACATAAAAACTAACTATACTTTGCCATTCGAGTCAGAAACAACCCAAAGGCCTGATTTATAGCACCATTGTTATTTGTTATTTTTTTGTTTCTCATTTTGCTGAGCCAAAACTCTTATTTTAAGTGTGTGACAGATGACTCTTGTTATTAGTTAATATTAGATCTCAGTCCAACTAAATACAAATTTAAAACCTGGCTCTGATAACACCATTTGAATCCCTTTCAAACCCTTGACAGAAAATAATTTCATATAGACAATAATTTCAATAACTTAATAAAATTACTTCCATTCCTAATAATAGCAAATTCATTTTTATTATAATGAATACAGTTCTCATCAATGTCAGGCCATTTTACACATGTATTGTCAAAGAGGCCATAAATTATAATGTTACACTAATCACAAATACTTATAATAGGCCTACCTAGTTAAGCATCACTTAATCAACTTTACAAAGTCAAGATTATCCCTTCATAACAAATAATAACAGAGCTCACAAACAAGGTAAAGAAAAAAAATATATATTGTGATTATTGTTTCATTTAATGAAATGTCAAAAATTATTTGGCAATCTTGTCTTCTTCCCGAAGGAGGCTCCTGACAAGTGACGGTGACTGTTCAATATGAAATTCTTTCAAACTTTGCTCACGGTTAATGGCTCTTATAAATTTACACATTTTGGGATGATCCGTGCAAACTTTGCTCTGAAACCCTCTATGCCAACCTTCAAGAGCAATGGTGTCTTTTGGCAAATCTTGCTGACTCGCATCAAATCAGTTGCTCATTGTGACATATGAAGAGGAAATAGGGGGCGGTGGACGGTTAATATGATTAGGGCAACCGATGATTGTGTCATCAAAATAATTAACAATCACTTTAGCTTCAGGGGTAAATTATTTCTGCTGCACAGAAACTAAAAGTACTCTACCGCGTGTTGTGTAGGCATAGGGGCCAATGCTCAAGCAGACAATATTTGTATTCTTAATGCAAATTAATTTTTGGAAATTTCTATAGATACACTGGCAGAATTTTAAAACGCATTGAATATTTTTTTGAGGAAACTCGATATTTATAGCATTTACCATTGCAAGCTCTAAGTCTGTGATAATAATTATATGAGGATTACAAATAGGCTCCAAGTTTTTGATAGCTCTTAAAAGCTTTATATACTATAGTACAGTTTTGTTTGGAAGAAGTGCATAAACTTATGTCACAGCAGTGTGTTCACGTAAGTAAGCCATGTATTGTATACAATTTTTCAAAAATAGGTGGTACTGTTTTAAAATTACCATCTGCATACCAGTTTTTTTAGCTTGAAAGTAAACGCATTTAACTCCTGGTTGAAAGTATCAAAATTCTAAGTAGAAATATATTCACTAATGAATCTGATGTCCCTCCTATGATAAGTAATAGTTGGACCCCCCCTCTATGAGAAGTAATAGTTGGACCCCCCCCCCCTCTATGAGAAGTAATAGTTGGACCCCCCCTCTATGAGAAGTAATAGTTGGACCCCCCCCTCTATGAGAAGTAATAGTTGGACTCCCCCCCTCTATGAGAAGTAATAGTTGGACCCCCCCCCTCTATGAGAAGTAATAGTTGGACCCCCCCTCTATGAGAAGTAATAGTTGGACCCCCCCCTCTATGAGAAGTAATAGTTGGACCCCCCCCTCTATGAGAAGTAATAGTTGGACCCCCCCCTCTATGAGAAGTAATAGTTGGACCCCCCCCCTCTATGAGAAGTAATAGTTGGACCCCCCCCTCTATGAGAAGTAATAGTTGGACCCCCCCCTCTATGAGAAGTAATAGTTGGACCCCCCTCCCTCCCCCCAGTGTCTTTTAATATATTATAATTTCTTATGTTTATTTCATAGTTTCAACTAAAGCGAGTTGACCTTTGACCTTTCGTGACCGTAATTAAATTCAATAAAGCTTTAGACAAAATATAATGAGTAGAGTCACATGCAGTTACAGCATCACTTTTAATCTTTTTCATTATTATATTTACTTCAGTTTTGAAGCTATCAGCTGCATGGTTATGTTCTTTGCTTTGTGTAATTATAGAACTCATAGCAGTTATAATTCGACATGGATACTTAGGCTTTGCAGTTACACGAATGGACATGCATGTTTTTTTATTGAAGTTTTCGCAATTCCAATAACTTGTATCGTCAGGTTGATTTTCCGATATTCTAGATATTTTAATAATAACGTCGCATTAATAGACACACTTTAAAAAAAAATTACTGTTGGTCTTTATATTTTTACTTAATATGTTAATTTATCAATAACTAAAAAAGTACTGGCTAATGTTTTGTATTTTTCAGTTACATGCGTCGGTTCGAACAGATCTGCCCATTTCTCACACGCAAGTCTTAGACTTAACATTTATTTTTAAAAACATTTAAATAATGAAGAATCAAATTAAATATTGTTCGAAAATAAGTAGGCCTACTGTTCCAACAAATTTCTTAATGGCAGCTGTTAGGAAAAAAACAAATAAAAATTTCGACCAAATTTCCGTTCGACAAAACTTCCGTTCGATCAAAATTCCGTTCCACCAAACTTCCGTTCGATCAAAATTCCGTTCGCCCAAACTACTGTTCGATCAAAATTCCGTTCGACCAAACTTCTGTTCGATCAAAATTCCGTTCGGCCAAACTTCCGATCGATCAAATTTCCGTTCGATCAAACTTCCGTTCGATCAAATTTCCGTTCGACCAAACTTCCGTCGATCAATTTTCCGTCGACGAAATTTCTTTCGATCAAATTTCCGGTAACCGCTCTTTTAAACGTATGCAGCACATGACCTTTGCCCTTCATTCATGTATTGAATTGATTAAATGGTTTACACGTTAAATAGTTAGGAAATGTCATGTGCTGTAAGGGAGGGGGGGGGGGGTGGAGGTTATCTCGTGCCTCTTTTCTCCTCATTCAATACACAACACTTCATCCCCATTCGGACGCTGTTATATACTTCATTTTTATCTACATATAGTTCTGACTAAATGAACTAACAATTTGAAGGGTGAATGTTTTGTTCTATATCTGACGGATATACTTCAGACATCATTGTGCTGCCCCAATGGGAGATGTAATGAATTGTGATGCCCCAATGGGTGATGTAATGAATTGTGCTGCCCTCAATGAGAGATGCAATGAAAACAAAAACAGTTTTCATTGACCCTCGCTTTACACTTTAAAAAAAAAATAATTCATACTAGATATAGCCGGCCAAACATTGGCGACAGAAATGCGTGAACTTCTCATCTACTAAAGTTATTTGACAAAACATGAACTCAAGTCACGCACATTTAAGAATCACAATTTTTGCTACATCCCTTCCCCCCCCCCCCCCCCATGATACATCACTGCACACTTTTTATTTCACGCCCATGAATTATATTAAAAATATTCTGATGTCCCAACCACTTTTAAAACCGAATATTTTTTACATCTTACTTAAATTGAGACGACTTCTTTTTCCGAAAAGAAAATAATACGAACCAAACGCAGTTGCGTTATTAAAAAGTTGCTGCCTGACACGGTTGACTTGCTATTGTTCAATGCCCGTGAGCGGATTCACAGCTCGTCACTGATGCCCTCGGTGTTGTTCTTTGCTCTTTGAGTGTCTCTAGGTGTTCGCCAAAGATGAGTGTCTGTAGTCGATGCAAGTGAATCACTGACACCATCCAACTGATGTCTCCAGTGCTGCTGACCACGGCTGGGGGGCTCTAGGTGTTCGCCAAAGATGAGTGTCTGTAGTCGATGCAAGTGAGTCACTGACACCATCCAACTGATGTCTCCAGTGCTGCTGACCACGGCTGGGGGGCTCTAGGTGTTCGCCAAAGATGAGTGTCTGTAGTCGATGTAAGTGAGTCACTGACACCATCCAACTGATGTCTCCAGTGCTGCTGACCACGGCTGGGGGGCTCTAGGTGTTCGCCAAAGATGAGTGTCTGTAGTCGATGTAAGTGAGTCATTGACACCATCCAACTGATGTCTTCAGTGCTGCTGACCACGGCTGGGGGGCTCTTGTCTTTGCTTGCGTTGTTTGCTTTGTGAGCTAACATCAGGCCGAAGGATCTGTAGAATTCGTTTTAAAAAGACATCACATTTTGGAACCAAACAATGATGCTTATCACACAATTGTATTCTTATACTTTGGTGATTTCATACATTGTATTTCCTCTTTCATTAATGCCATTTGATGTGTTTTTTTAAAAAGACATCCGCTGGTATAGGATATAGCACTACAATTTTCACTGCTGGAGTACTCATTGTAAGAGAGGCAAGTTGTCCTGTCCCGCAAAAGACGAGAGGACTAATTGTAAGAGAGGCAAGTTGTCCTGTCCCGCAAAAGACAAGAGGACTAATTGTAAGAGAGGAATGTTGTCCTGTCCCGCAAAAGACGAGAAGACTAATTGAAGACCTTAGTGCTAAAAGTACTTAAGTCCCATTTTTTGTAAAAATCAATCTAAAGTGTTACCGTTTCTTATACGGTTGAGCCAAGTGCACTGCGAAAATTTGGAAACATCAAAATGTGCTTAAGTACCATAATTAAACAAGAAAAATTATGATAATGATCACAATTTATAGAGGAAAAAAATATTTGAGCTTGATTATCTCAAAATGTGTATTTTGTGACTTAAGTACTTTTAGCACTAAGGTCTTCAATTGTAAGAGTGGCAAGTTGTCCTGTCTCGCACAAGAAGGAAGACTATTGTAAGAATGGCAAGTTGTCCTGTCTCGCACAAGAAGGAAGACTATTGTAAGAGAGGATGAGGATTGGGGTTGAGGATGATCACTTGGGATTAGGATGATGACTGGGGTTAAAATTGATTGTTGGGGTTTAGGATTATGGCTGTGAATCCGGATGATGACCTGGGTTTAGTATGCCTAAGTGTATGCTATAAAAATGTACATACAGAATGGAAAAAATATAAAAATATCACCACAATGTTTCGCAGTTATTGTATGCCCGTATACTATTGCTTTGTGTTTTCATAAAGAGATCGCTGTAGCGGTAATATTTAACATGACGGCTGCACCTATTGGTACCCGGGTACCAGAATTGAGAGGTTGGGATTAAAAAACGATGTACCCGGGTGCGAATGGCGGCGCTGCGTGTCTGGGTCCATTTTGACTAATGCTATTCGGATGTCATTTGTAGTAGTTTAATGTAGTTAACATGAAGAATAAAGTTTACAAACGTATAGTCCATTCAATTATCTTTCATTTGATACCTTATTTGATCTTACAAACCCAACAATAATATTTTAAATCGTTTTTTAATCCCAACCTCTCAATTCTGGTACCCGGGTACCAATAGCCACTTCGTAACATGGCATAGTCACAACACACTGTAGTCCACCAACACGTCTTTCCGTGCTGTGACGTCATTATTTCGCTCGGCGGAACCAACCTTTCCCCAGCCGCAGATAGCTAGTTCACTGTGACACACAAAACAACAATATGACCATCACGATCAATACGATACGTTGCGGTGATATTTTTATAACCTTTGACACACCTACCATTCCCCTACCCATGTGTCTCGTATGCCAAAAATTTCCTTGACAACCAACAATGCACTGCTAAGATGTGGTTGTCGATACAAACGCGAAAATACGGTAATAAGATGGTGAAGTGGCATCGATAACTAACTTTTTCAAAAGCTGGCGATTTGTCATGGGGATCGAGATAACCAACGTTAAGTGGCGAATTCGGCCCTCTTTTGTGCTGGAGATATTAGGGTTTGGCGACATAAAATAATCGACATAACCGATGAGAAAATGCTAAGGCAAAGAGAGAATTTGGCGGTTTCACTTCAAAAACGTCGACTTAATAGGGTTGGCGAATTAACCGAGGTCGAGATTAGCGGGTTCGACTGTAATGGCTGACACAATTACTAAACAAGCGGTTTTAAGTGCGCTTAAATTTACGATAGCTCAAACCTGTGACGTAGCGAGCTTAACTCGCGCCCGGGGCACAATACCTTTTTAGCGCCCCCCACCCAATTCGAAAACCATACAATATTATATGTAAAATATACCAATATACCATTTGGCGCCCCTTTGTGAGTAGCGCCTGGGGCATGATGCCCCCCTTGCCCCCCTCGCTACGCGTCTGGCCCAAACTCCCCTCCCCCCACTCCACCCTTAGCCACTCCCTGTACATGTGCGTGTTTGAACCAATGCCGTACCTGACGTCAATAATTAGAGCTTGTCCATTACAAAAAAAAAAAAGTCTAAACGATATGTTTCCGGGGGACAATGAAATATTACCCCAGAGACTCACCCACCACGTGACGCCTATTTTTAGTTTGTCGTCACAGCCCAGGGGAGGTAATAACCCTAGTCAGGCTGTACAACTCAGGTTATAATTTACCGTTCCTGAGTTATAAATTACAGGGCCGTGTTGACGTGCCGCTGGCACTAATGGTCCCACGGTTTTTCAGAATCATTAAGAAGAAAAAATATGACCTGATTTATACTGATTTCTAATAATTTATACTGATTTATACTAATTTATAAAAACAAAACAGCTGCAGCCAATTAATGAAAGAACTTGTACAATTAAAAATAATTTTTGGAATTATGATATTACACATGAATAGTGCGGTGATTCTCAAATTAAAGTTTGTGGACCTGTTGCAGTATGCAAAGTTATTTTTTCAGCAAGCCATGAAATGTATGCCATGAACCTGACAACAAGTTAACAAACTGCTCTCGCCAAAAGAGCTGCTGTGGGGGAAAAAAAGAAGTTTCCTCCTCTGAGGCGTAGCTAGGGTGATTGGCGCCCGTAGGACAAGATTCATTTTAAAGCGCCTCCCTTTCTTTTTTTTTTTTCAATTCTCAAACCCATTATTTTCACCAACAAAATAATATCAACGCACATTTTTGCGCCCCTAACTAGTCTGGCACCCAGTGAAATCAGTCCTCTCTGCCCCCCCCTGAGCTCCGCCTCTGTTTCTCCTTTGTGTTTCAGTAGAGTTGAGACACCACTGAAAAAGAGTAGTGATTATTAATTTAAAATATAAGTACTTCAAATGTGATAATTAATAGAGATACTGGAATATAAATATGTCCAAAATATGTCATTTTAAAAGTAATGATTGAGTTGAATAAACTGTTTAATACATTTTAAAAAAAAATAATACAAAAATAACCACGTGAACAATTTATATTTTTTCTGATAGAATTCAAAGGTTCAAAGTTCAAACAGTTTGAGTCTCCTCCCATGTTGCCCACATCAACAAAAACAATTCCTGCGATATGAAAAAAACAACAACAATGGATTTATTGTCAATATTTCGTCTAGTTCTCGAGGACTGTTTCGTGACTACCTGGGCGCTGTCCTTGAGAAGACAATCACTGGAGTTTTTATTCACATTAATAAATGTTAAAACATTAACAAGAACACACTACTAACGAATGGAGAAAAAAACAAACAAAAATAATATAAAGATGAAACAAAAAAAGTAAAAAGATTAGGAGAGAAAGAGCTCTGAAATTCCGCACCGAAACTGACCGAGTTCTGAGCGCTGTTTCCGGTTTCCTGGCTCTGATAAGTAGGTTATTTTTCCCAGGGGTCGCCAAAGACCATCGGAAAACACATATACTCATTTATGAGGGAGCAACGAAAATAATTTTGTTAATGGGGGTCGCCACAACACGAAAAACTATATGTAAGGGTCGCGGCATTTGGGAGGCTCAGAACCACTGTATTAGAAGATAAAAATATTTGTCTATTGCGTCTGGTTAAAATGTTTAATTAAACAAAAAATCCATTCTTAAATTTTGTCAATTTTGTGACCACTGCCTTCAAATTTTATGTTTAACCCATGCATTATATACTTTGATACACAGTTCGCAGTCTGAAAGGATATTTGACGAGGTTTACGCCAACAAGTCTGCGAATTTGCAGTTCATGAGTTAAGGAATATCGACGCCCGAAAATAAATATTTCTTCGTCTGCTAATGAGGTCCATGGGGTGCTGGGTGGTCGAGCCGTCTAAACTGACTCAAACCAAATAGCTGGTTTTCTGGAGCCCTATCCCCCACCAAAGCCAACATCCCAAGCACCCCGGGTGGATGGGACTCGCTAGACTTGGACGGCAACTCATCCCAGAGAAGGCAAAACTCTGAATTTAAACCAGGAGCCAGAATGATCAATGCATTGATCGTGGGGCCTCAAATATAAGAAGAATAAGAAACCAGAGGCTTAAGTAACAAAATAGTGAATCGTCACATCCCGTCGTCATAATATGTGTTCCCAACAGGCTCGCTAAAAGTAGGTCAACAACTGAACAACACGGTTTGATTGGGTGAAGCAGTTGGGCAGTGCATTTGGAAACCAAAGAAATTTAACGATGGTGGTTTCCAGTGTGCGGGCTAACCAGAGTGCCGGCTTATCAATGTCTTTTCGATTTTGTTTAGGTGCAAAGAGATTGTCCTTTCAGTCTTCTCAATCAGTTGGTAAGAAGGTGTGTTTAGACTATCATCTTTAGTGATAAAAAAATAAACTAACTGTGAAATGATACATCGCAAAGGAAGACTCCAAGAAGTCTGGCTAGTCCATAGAGTTAATTATGAGGATTATTCAAACTTGAGGTATTTCCTAATGCCGTCTTGTCGCTAAATGTCTTTAATAATAAACGAATGGGGATCACGGTTTTGTGCATCTGTTTCTCAGAGATTAATACTTTAAACGCAGGTAACAGCTGTTATGAAAGAGGGAGAGGGGGAGAGAAAGAGAGAGAGGAGGAAGCGCGAGAGAGACAGAGGAGGAATAGCGAGAGAGACAGAGAAATTAGGAAGAGTGAGAGAGTGCGAGAGAAAGCGAGAGAGAGAAAGGAGGAAGAGCGAGAGAATGAGAGAGAGAGAGGAGGAGGAGGAAGAGCGAGGGAGAGAGGAGGTAAAGCGAGCGAGAGAGATAGAGAGGAGGAAGAGCGAGAGAGAGAGATATAGGGGAGAGAGAGAGAATGTAGAAAATCATTCTACAAAGAGTGAGAATTGATGGAAGATTATTTTCTTTTAAAATGTAGTACACAAATGTTTCGTCCTCTCAGATTGGCCTCATCAAAAAGTCGATATCGGTTGAAAAAAAAAATGTACCAAACGTGAGACAAATTATTCAATCGAGGTTTACCAAAGAAGGCGCCCAGTGATAACAGGTGAACGGTTGCCATGGAGACTGAACAATGGCATTGATCGGGGGGGGGGGGGGCGAGTATGAGGGTTTGTTAGTCCAATGTGTCATTACATCTTCATAACGCTTTTCGAGTGCATTCACTTGAACCAATCGATCTCACGACATCTGACGTTGGAAGCCAATGAATTGGGGGGGGGGGCAATCCTTGATTTGGTGTGTGTGTGTGGTTGACGTGGGGGAACGGGGAATTGGGGGGTGGGGGTGGGTGGAAGAGGTAAGCTGGAAGTTCTGTGTCCGGACTGCACGACCATGTTTCCACAAGGTAGACGTCTCACGACGATACGCAAGGCGCACAGACATCGTGCGTGAGCCAAAGCCTCCAGATTGCTTTAACAGCTCAGTTGAATACGGCGTAGATGCTTTAGTGTAGTCAGTATGACGTGAAACAGTTCTAATTTGATTAGTGCTCCACGCTGAAAGACGAAGAGTTTAGACAGTCATGACTCACGGATGAGGGGGCGGGGTGGTGTGGGGGTGGGGGGGCGCGCTCTGATCCGCCTTGTAGAGATTCGTGTCACGGGGCTTGGGTGGGGGTGTGCTGGCGGGGGGGGGGGGGGAAGGGGGTGTCAAGTTCCAACGTGTCAAACTACCGGAATACAAAAACATTATTGTGTCACGTGTTCCGTGTTACGTGACTACTTGTTCCGTGTTGTCGGATGAATCTATTAATAGTGGTGACGTAATGATATTTACAAAAAAGTATATTTTTGTTTCAAATTAATGATGGGGAGGCGTTGATCAAAAGAATCGAAAAAAAAGGGGGACCGTGGGGGTGTAATATTTAAAAACACTAAATGAAACAGTTACACATAACATCGATGACTTTGTTCTATTGTTACACGAGCCGTGGTCATGTTGTCGCAACCTGCTTCTTTAAACATACAAACATTGCATCTAATACTCGGCGGTTCTCAACTTGGGGGTCGAACGACCATTTCCCAGGGGTCGCCTAAGACCATCGGAGAACACGTGTACTCTACAGCAGGCCTGCACAACATACGGCCCGCGGGCCGCATGCGGCCCACCAGCACCCACTTTGCTGCATGCGAAATAAGGAAATAATCTTTATTCTTATTTTCTTATAGCTTTCCCCCCTGTCCTATTTTCTTTTAGCCCGCACAAATTCTTTATCAAGTATTACGGCCCGCCTTACATTTTGAGTTGCGCAAGCCTGCGGTACAGATATGAAGTGGCAACGAATGTAATTTTGTGGTTTGTGGTCGCCACAACACGAGGTTACTGTATTAAAGGGTCGCGGCATTAGGCAGGTTGAGAACCACTGATCTAATATTATGTTTGAGGGGTTTTGTGGGTAAAATAATTTCGCTTCAAATATAATAGTTGATTTATTTTCTCTGCCATCTCACTCCAAGCAAGTTATAACAAACTCAACAATATATTATCATACATTGATTGTTTTAATGCCAGCATTGAAAGTAAGGAAATAAAACTTAGTGATAAACACACGAAGAAATAAAGTATAGTGATAAACACACAATGATATACAGCATAGTGATATACACACGAAGAAATAAAGTATAGTGATAAACACACAATGATATACAGCATAGTGATATACACACGAAGAAATAAAGGATAGTGATAAACACACCATGATACAAAGCATAGTGATAAATACACAAGGATATACAGCATAGTGAAAAAAACAAGTACATAGCAACAGGCCATAATAAGGTCTCTACTTAAGCCAAATTAATTAATTACGTCTGCATTTACATAGCAATTAGCATACTTGTCCTGTCAATGCCCCAGATAACCCAACCGGTTTCGATATCCGGACTATTAGGGCTCTAAGGTCCCCTGGTGAGCAACATCAATAAATCAATCGAATTGCATCGATTACGTGTCTGACCTAAAGGCGTAATTGCTTGATAAGGTGGACGGTGGTACTGAGGTGGACAAGAGTTTCTTTCCTTAAAAATAAAGAAATTTTTTAAAAATTATTTCAAAGTACACTTAAACAACAAAACTTGAGCAGTAAATACCCCCACTCCCCTCATAGAAAAAAAAACAATTAAAAATAAAACAAAACCTTAATATAACGGCCGCCCTACGCTAAATATTTTTTTCGAATCTGCCTCAGTTCAGGGCTCAAAGACCACCATCTGACTAAACATTAGGTGCAGGCCTTGTCTCGGTTTCACTGTTAGCCGACGATGAATGACTCGATTACATTGTTATTCCAAGCACGTATTCGCCCCCCGTGTAAATCATAAATAGTTCCGGGCGTTAACAAAATGTAAAGTGTTCAACAACACGACGTGTTCATTGTGGAGATACTCAGGGGGGAAGGTGGGGGATTTGTAGAATGTTTAATTTTTTTTTTCTTCTTAAATTTAAAAAAAAAATAATAATTGCGATTTGTAGTCATTTCCTTCCAGAATAGCGCATTGTCTCTCTGAGACGCACCAGCAAATTTCTCCGCAAACCTGCAGAACGTTAGCGACGCACCAACAAATTTTATCTGCATCCTGTGTCCTGCTGCCTCATCAAACAACTTTGAAGTTACTTTACGCTCGACATCGCTACGAACCATGGATGATATTGCAACAAAACTACCAAACGGTTTATTTCAGGTTAAGTCTTTGTTTTTTTCCTTCTATAGTTTAAAATATATTTTTTTTTTCAGCAACGCTGCACTACTAGCAAACACGATTTGAGCAGCACAAGAATTTTAACCCATAACAAATCGGCATGCTTACTTGCTACATCTTGGGGCTTGGGGTCAATAACGCAATGGCAGTAAGGAATTTTGGTTTGTTTTCTTTTAGCCCTTCGCTGACTAGACTAGGCGATGTAGTAACATATCAAATGGTATACTGTCCATGCAACCATCTTTTAATATGTCTGTGGAAAAAATACAAGAGTTTCCAATCTCCAGACAAATGTCGACCACTATTGGCCAGTGATTTCCCACAACTGGATGTCTGCCGAATAACTATTCACCTGGCCTGAAATAACTATTCACCTGGGGTAAAACCGTTGGCCTGATATTAAGACAACGTCAATTACCTCGCCGCGTTCATTGCTCAATAACCAACAAGAAAAAATCAATAAACAGTTCGGCCCTCAGCGACGACTGTCATCTGACGTCACAGCCCAGACATCACTTCCGTGGCCAGGTCTGATCGTTTTTTTGTGCATGCCCACCAGGTGTCACCGTGACTGTCATCTGACGTCATAGCCCCGACTTCACATCCGTGGCCGAATCTCATCGTTTTTTGTGTGTGCATGCCCACCAGGTGTCACTGTGACTGTCATCTGACGTCACAACCCATACTTCACTTCCGTGGCTGGGTCTCATCGTCTTTGTGCATGCCCACCAGATATAGAAATATACCAAAGACGAAAATCAACGCATTAAAAGTAAAGAATAATTTTAAAATTTTCTTCAAATTCAATTTGCAAAGAAAGACTGTGCAGAAGTTCAGATCAACACGTTTCGCAGGCAAAGGATTCGAATGGAATGCAGACGAAAACAAAATATATATTAATTTGTTTAATATTTTGACAATATTATCTGCGTATACTTCGTTAGCATGGCCCATTTTATGAAGTTTTAAATTATTTTCTAAATTTTTTAATGCGTTTAAATCATCTTTGGTAGAATGTCTATTTAAACGTTTTTTTAAAAAAATATACCTTATTATTTTCTAACTTTGCGTATTAAAATTGTAATCTTTAGAATATCTTCCCTGCGCCTTACGCCACCCCAAAAACATGCACAGCGCTGTTCACCGAACGAAGCAGACGCGATGAACAACGATCAACTGAGCGAAATAGTCACGCGTGTAAACAAAAACAATTGCGCTCCACGAGATTGAAATGCCAGTATAATAAAAGCTTTTTTTTTTTTTAAAAAAAAGCCACCAAAATCAAGATAGGCATGATTATAGTTGTTAAAAAGTTGATTAAAGTTAATTATGGTTGATTATAATTGATTAAGTTGGATAGACGCTCTAAAATATAATTATTTTTATTTAGACACAGTAACTGTCAGAAAAAAATATAAGGATACAAAAGGGGGGGGGGGTTGCGGGTGGTGTCATTTAGACACTTAAATGATCCAACATTTATTTATGTGACGGTGTATGACAGGGGTGGCCAGACCTGTAGTTACTGAGAGCCATTTTTAAAATTAAAAAAAATTGTTGAGAACCGCATTGAAGCACTATGGGTCACGACCCCCACTAGCGATGAAAAATTCCTTTTGTGATTTATTTTTAAAAATTACTTTTATTTGAATTTAATGATTTAAACATTTCAATTATTTTAACCCTAACCGTATGTTGAAGAAATATATGCGTTACAGTTACACAATTGAAAAATATTTAAATATGTAAAATTTATGAATAGAAACACATTGCATATATACTCATAATTATAGTGAACATTACTTGTTATGATTCTACTGAGACGCCTTTGAACTAGCAAGTTTCTTTAAATCTTGCCATATTTGATTTAAACTTTTAAATAATAAGTTACTAACTTTAGTAGGACTAACAGTAATGGTCAATACTTTGAAATGCGGATTTTTACCGGAACCGGAACCAGAAATTTAACAGTTCACATCACCAACAAATCAGAAACTAATCGCTCCCTTCAACTTTTAAAATTTAAATCAATCCCAAGTTATTTTCAACCCATTGTTTCAGTCAAGATTTTTGTAAAAAAAACTTTAATTTTTTTTTATATTATATATTTTAAACGAAAAGTTTAAATTTCATAAATTGTTTGCGAGCCGCAATGTGACCACAGAAGAGCCGCAAGCGTCTCGCGAGCCGCGGTTTGGCCACCGTTGGTGTATGAGATTAAATGTATTTTGAAGCCAGTATCATACACAGACTTGGTCCGTAAGCTACTCCATTATATATGTTTTTAAATAAACTATTCGTCTCGATATGCTCTTAAAAGACTGTGTTGAAATTGGTTGATAATCGAATATATTAACATGAGCTTCAACACAAAAAAAATACAGATATTTTCAAATCGAATACTTTTGGTACATAAAGTTCATACACCACGGTAAGAGCCAGGAGCAAATACACGTAAGCATTGGCGTAGCTCGGGTTGGTGCCACTGGTGCACAGAGCCAGTGACGTAGCTCGGGTTGGTGCCACCGGTGCACAGAGCCAGTGACGTAGCTCGGGTTGGTGCCACCGGTGCACATAACCAGTGACGTAGCTCGGGTTGGTGCCACCGGTGCACATAGCCAGTGACGTAGCTCGGGTTGGTGCCACCGGTGCACATAGCCAGTGACGTAGCTCGGGTTGGTGCCACCGGTGCACAGAGCCAGTGACGTAGCTCGGGTTGGTGCACAGAGCTGTCGCGTGATCCCTGCAAAACCTGCGACAGCAGGAGAAAAAAAAAGGGGGGAGGGTGGTTCGGATGGATTAGGGGCCATAAGCAGAGATGTGGCCAATTGTAAAAAAGAATTGTAAAAAAGCATTAAATTGCTAAACATTTACTATAATGGCACTCTCGAAAAGTTATTTAAAAAATATTTTCAACCTGTCGCATCAAACCAATGAAACGTTTGACATTGGTTAAAGGGCGGCAACTGTTCTTGAAAGGTTTAAAAAAAAAATTCCCTGAGAAATGAAATCTCACCTAAACGCTGGCCAGGACAAAGGTATATATATACACCTTAGTGACACGCCAGCAACTGAACCCGTAAGTTATTGTTCAACTTCGTTAGCCAACAGGGACTACTTAAGACTGTTATCTTAACTGCACCGTCACAGCTGCCCAGACGAAAACAATAAACAAAACTTCTCGGAAATTATTATTATTATTATTATTATTTTTTGTCTTATATAGCGCGGTACCCCAGCCTAGGGCTAGGCTCACCGCGCTGTACATAAAAATATTTTAAAAGAGACATAATCGTGACAATAACATAAAATACATATATGGAATAAGGAACAGATTTATAGAGACAAAACAAAATCTAATGCATATTGTGGCGTGTCCAGACCTGTAGTCTGTGTAGGTAGTGTCCAGACAATAGTCGACCCGTAAGGGATGATGGCGTTGGTTTTATGACCTAAGACCACTGACCAAACAAGTGTCAAGCTTGTCAGATTGCCCACGACGGAATGGCGGCGTTGGTTTATGACCTATTACGCGGTGTGTTACATAAGAAGGGGATTGGGGCCCTGGGAACTTGGGACTTATAAAAGAGACAGTAGAACTCAGCCGGTCAGAACTCAGCCGGGGAGAGCTCAGCTGGGCAGGCAGGTGGACGGACAGGAGTTAGAGAGGGACCGTGACAGTCGGAGTGGAGTACGACAGAGAGAGCGAGAGAAATAAGTGAAGTCAAAGGATAAGACAATTAAATGTTCAAAGACTATAACCCTCATTGTTTTGTCATATTGGTGCACACGAGAGACAGAGTGTACAAGGTTGCAGATTAAATAGAGAGCAGAGACGAGCAAGGTTCTCTACAATATTCACCTCATCCACACCAGAACTTTTACATGACAAGCCATGGACGACGACCAGCAGCAGCGTTTATCGGTCAGATGTGAGGAATCAGTCGGGGTAGTAGAGTTTAAAGAGATGTGTTTTGAGTGCAGTTTTGAAGGCTGTGATAGTTGATATAGCACTTCCAGATTAAAAAAAAAAAAAAAAAAAAAAGAAAATCATTATCATTTCAAGTGTTTTGAATACTTTTCTTGTAACTCATTCCATCACCCTCAAACCGAAGCTGCTTTCCAGTAAGCAGTCCAGAAAGTATCGGCTAAACAACATGTCTTTGAGTTAGTTCCCCCCAGGTACACAATCTAGCAATCTTTAAAGAAAAAAAAACAAAACAAAAACTACCGGCACTCACCGGAGTCCCAGGTGATTAACAATCGATTAATGATCAGAGACCGCACCTTAGAACATTCCGTGTAGCGTGTTAGAGATAAAAAACTACACGCGCTATCGTTTAATAGGACACGGTGACGTCACGCCATGATCTCTTGAAACTTCCGGAATTGAGCATGTACGTAGTGTGGGTGATTAGACGAGAGAGAGTGTGGGAGAGGGGGAGAGAGAGAGAGAGAGAGAGAGTATGTGTATTTGTCAGATTCTAAGACTTGGTTAGCCAATGGTTCATCCGATTTCTTCCCTCCACACAGATGAGTGCAGCACAGAAACCCCTCATTAAACTGTTACTATTAGTCAGGGGCGTCGCCAAAATATGATTCGACATTGGTGTAAAGACTTAATATTAACGGTCGTAATTTGATGTGTGGATGTTGTCAGCATTGCTTGAATGTAAATGCACATTTTTAATCTATGTCCTAAAACTTAGTGAACGGTTTCTAATTGTGCTTACGGGTTGTTACAGAATGCCTTAAATTACGGGTTGTTACAGAATGCCTTAAATTACGGGTTGTTACAGAATGCCTTAAATTACGGGTTGTTACAGAATGCCTTAAATTACGGGTTGTTACAGAATGGCTTAAATTACGGGTTGTTACAGAATGCCCAAAATTACGCGTTGTTACAGAATGCCTTAAATTACGGGATGTTACAGAATGCCTTAAATTACGGGTTGTTACAGAATGCCTTAAATTACGGGTTGTTACAGAATGCCTTAAATTACGCGTTGTTACAGAATGCCTTAAATTGTGGGTTGTTACAGAATGCCTTAAATTACGGGTTGTTACAGAATGCCTTAAATTGTGGGTTGTTACAGAATGCCTTAAATTACGCGTTGTTACAGAATGCCTTAAATTGTGGGTTGTTACAGAATGCCTTAAATTGTGGGTTGTTACAGAATGCCTTAAATTACGCGTTGTTACAGAATGCCTTAAATTGTGGGTTGTTACAGAATGCCTTAAATTGTGGGTTGTTACAGAATGCCTTAAATTGTGGGTTGTTACAGAATGCCTTAAATTGTGGGTTGTTACAGAATGCCTTAAATTACGCGTTGTTACAGAATGCCTTAAATTGTGGGTTGTTACAGAATGCCTTAAATTGTGGGTTGTTACAGAATGCCTTAAATTACTCGTTGTTACAGAATGCCTTAAATTGTGGGTTGTTACAGAATGCCTTAAATTACGCGTTGTTACAGAATGCCTTAAATTGTGGGTTGTTACAGAATGCCTTAAATTGTGGGTTGTTACAGAATGCCTTAAATTACGCGTTGTTACAGAATGCCTTAAATTGTGGGTTGTTACAGAATGCCTTAAATTGTGGGTTGTTACAGAATGCCTTAAATTGTGGGTTGTTACAGAATGCCTTAAATTGTGGGTTGTTACAGAATGCCTTAAACTACGCGTTGTTACAGAATGCCTTAAATTGTGGGTTGTTACAGAATGCCTTAAATTACGCGTTGTTACAGAATGCCTTAAATTACGCGTTGTTACAGAATGCCTTAAATTACGCGTTGTTACAGAATGCCTTAAATTGCGGGTAGTTACAGAACGCCCAAAATTGTGGGTAGTTACAGAATGCGCTTAAAATTTCGTGCGTTTAACCAAGTCAACGTGATCAAGCATGTTTGCTTAAAACTGTGTCAGAACACGAGTTGTCGTCCTGAATATTTAATGTTCATTGGAGTTTTCCTAAATGTGTAAGTCAGTGGTTCTCAACCTTTCTAATGCCGCGACCGTTTAGTGCAGTTCCTCTTGTTGTGGTTATCCTCCCCAACCTTCATTTTTATTCGTTGCACCTTCATAAAATTTGTGTTTTTTTCGATGATCTTAGGGTGACCCCTGTGTAAGGATCGTTCGACCCACCCCCAAGGGGTCGCGACCCACGGGGAAAACAGCTGGTGTACGTGATCGCCTGCTGTTGCATTCGTGAATGTTATTCCTGTAAAGAGATTTCAAATGGCTATACAAAAAAATATTTGACCGATACTACCAGCTTAGCCACAGAATCAAACGAAAATTGAAGCTGTACAACTACATCCCCTCCCCTTTCCCCCCAACGCCTGATATTCTTCACCACACCACTACGGCACCCATTTCTGATTGGCGCCCCCCCCCCCTAATGGACGCGATGCACGCGAGGGAAGTCACATTCGCGACTAATGCATGTCACATGTCCCCTTTTGCAAGGCCGAGACCTCGAGCGCGTAAAGAAATCAACCTTGATGAGGAGCGAAGAAGTGCCAGGAAATCCAGATCAAAAACATAGACGCATAATTTTTTGAGAACGTTGAGATGTTTGTCGAGTGATGACTGACATTCGTGTCAATCACTTCGATTTTGGACAGTGGAACGGCTGCTTGCATCGACGTGAGTGCATGCATTGATTTTCGGGCTGTCCAGTAATGTTCAGTGATGTTTGAATGTTAAGTGATGTTCGGTTGTCCAGTGATGTTCCGCTGTTCGAGTGCTGCTCGGCTGTTTGAGTGATGTTCGGCTGTTCGAGTTATGTTCGGCTGTCCAGTGATGTTCGGCTGTCCAACGATGTCTGGGATCGTTGTGTATTATTTTAATTTTTGGGCTGTCTAATGGTTGCTGACAACGATGTGCAGACAGTGCTGTTGGGCTGTCGAATAGTTGCTGACAACGATATGCATAGTGATTTTGGGCTGTCGAATTGTTCCTCACAACGATGTGCATACAGTGATGTTGAGCTGTCCAGTGATGTTCGACTGTCCAGTGATGTCTGGGCTCGATAAGAGTTTCTTTGATATTGCTGAAATCACATTATATACAATGTTGGGCGGTCAGTTTGGTGTCTTTATGATCTTGGGATATGACGCTGGTGCCTTTATCGTGATGTTTGGAGCTGACATTGGTGTCTTTATCATGATGTTGGGATCTGACGCTGGTGTCTTTATCGTGATGTTTGGAGCTGACATTGGTGTCTTTATCATGATGCCTGGAGCTGACATTTGTGCGTTTATCATGATGTCGGGAGCTGACGCTGGTGTCCTTATCATGATGTCGGGAGCTGACGCTGGTGTCCTTATCTTGATGTTGGAAAGCATTTGGTTAAATAAATGTGTATCATAATTAAGCAGTTAAGTTTTCCATGGGTAAAAGATTCCCCATATCCCACGCAAGTCAGACATTCGGAGCTGAACCTGCATTTGTACAAGATTTGGAGCACATTTTGCATCCAGAAATGTCCAATAATTTCCTTTTTTTTAAAAATCAAACGACAAAATTGAATTAACAAATTTTACATTTAAGCGCCGTTTATTGATTTAATGTCTTTTTTTTTCTCTTCTGTCAGCCATTAAATTCCCAAAATGGTTTTAAAATCTGGCTTTTCTTTAAAATAAATGTCATCAGCAATTTTACAAATCTATTTATCTCGCAAAGTCCGAAAGTTTATCACGAATCTTCATTAGTAAAAAGATGTGACACATACGAGGACCACAATGACACCCCCCCCCTCTTACGATTACAAACTCGTCCTCCTTCCCTCCCCTTTGATTTCGAACTCGATGGTAGGCCTTATGGCGTGAGGAAATAATAAACCTCACACGTTACACGCTTTGCGATTATAATTGAGTTAATTAACTCGGCAGATACGAGATTAATAGGCAATGGCGCGAGACGATTAAACATGTGACGTTAAGTGGTGATAGGGTATTTTAAAACTGTCACATTTTGATGTCCAATTATATAACATTTATTAGCTGCCGTCGGGGATGGCCAACATGTTCCACGGGCGATGTTTCGGGAAAACACGGGAATGATGAAATGAATATTTGCTCAGTGTAACATTAAGTGGTAAAAACAAGTCTGCCTTGCTTTAAGCGTGGCACCCATGATAATTTTGACGCTTAGAAAATGATTAGAGCAGATTCTGTCTTTACAATAAAATAGCATAAAACAATTCGCACTTGCATCATGATATCGATCACCTGCATCATGATATCGATCAACTGCATCATCATGATAGCGATTACTTGCATCATCGTGATATCGATCCCTTGCATCATCGTGATATCGATCCCTTGCATCGTGATATCGATCCCTTGCACCATCATATCGATCCCTTGCATCATCATATCGATCGCTTGCATCATGGTATCAATCACTTGCATCATCACCATATCGATCACTTGCATCATCACCATATCGATCACTTGCATCATGGTATCGATCACTTGCATCATGGTATCGATCACTTGCATCATCATGATATTGATCACTTGCATTATCATGATATCGATCCCTTGCATTATCATATCGATTACTTGTACCATTATATCGATCACTTGCATCATCTCATCGATCACTTGCATCCTCACAATATCAATCACTTGCATCATGGTATCGATCACTTGCATCATCATCATATCGATCACTTGTACCATGATATCGACCACCTGCATCATGATATTGATCACTTTGAGTTTATGAAAGTCCATCTAAGATTAAATGTTGTAATATTTTTTAAAAATAGTAAAGTTACTATTTGTAAAGGTTTCATATCGTTTACAAAAAAAACTCATTGACTGTTTTACTTTACAACTGTCATTCACGAATCTAATTTTTTTTTTTTACAAACATTCAATTAATGTTAACAGCCTAACTCTTCTACTGCCCACACACAACCAACTAAAAGTAAATTAAATAAATTGATTTGTTTAAAAATAACCTTTCGAGTCTTAATGTTAAGACATTGGAGAATGAAATGGTTCAAAGAAACAGACACAATTTTCTAAAAGTGTACACTCTGATGAAGTTTTAATAATAGTAAGCGGTAGAAATGGTCGCAAAGGATTCCAACGGGATAGCAGTTACATTTTAACAATTATTTTCTATAACGCCAGCTAGGAAACTAAATTTAGGTGGAGACCCTTGAAAGTAATTGAACCAGCAACATGACCAACACCACGAAAAAAAACAGCAACACTACACAGGATTCAAACAACACTAGAAACACTACCAACACAAGACGCAACACCTATGACACTACACAGAGGACACGCAACACCAGCAGCACTACCAGCACCACAGACAACACCAGCAGCACTACCGGCACCACAGACAACACCAGCAGCACTACCAGCACCACAGACAACACCAGCAGCACTACCAGCACCACAGACAACACCAGCAGCACTACCAGCACCACAGACAACACCAGCAACACTACCGGCACCACAGACAACACCAGCAACACTACCAAGCCACAGCTATATATAGTATTTTTTCCCCTTTGACAACTGGTACTAGACTGGTGAATGTCAGGAAGATGTGTTGTGTGTCTTTCCGCGCATGTTGGTCGATATCTTCACTATTATTAGACAGGAAACCACACGGAATCTTTGTTTACACGTTGCTATGAGACTTCTCTCCCTTTGACGACAAATTACTGGAGTAATTAAAGGGATAGCACTTTCTTCTTTTTTACCGAATGAAGGCAAATTCATGATTATCCCATATCTGTTTATTCATGTTCCATTATTAAAAATCTGATTTTTTAAAGTCTCTGTATACTGAAATACTACATTCTGTACAGACAATCCGCATCAGCTGGGCATCGCCGTAAATCAGAATCTCTGTGTCTGGGGTGTTCCCAACCCCTCAACTCACTAGTGTCGGGGACTCAACTAGCAAGTGCACTACTCTCTCCGGCGCCTCTATATACAAAATTATTTTTTTTTAAAAATTAAAAGCAATTGAATTATGAATACAATTAAGGTTTTAATTAAGAAATATAATAAAATAAAAGATAAATGTCATGGAATAAAATGGTGTAATTGACAAGCAGACGTGTGCCATTTAAAGGAATAATCACTTTTAAAGGCATTGGAATAAAGCGAATAGCAATGAATGCTGGGTTAAAGCCCAGAAAAAAATTCCGATCGCTTCTCGGCTTTTGGGTGAGATCGGGATGTTGTGTCTGCCCTTATCCCATCGGGTTACCAAACCTGGTGGGGGAGCACGATATCTCGGTTGGTTTTCAGCTGGGGTCGGGACGATAGATCGAACAGTTTAGAGGACCGCACGGCCAAGAGACCCGCAAGTGCAGACGTTGAAGGGGCTACCCCAGCATTGCAGTACTTCTGAGGAATCCCTTTTACAAAAAAAAAAAAAAAAGGTAATAACACAGATGTTGCTTCAATCCCATTTTATATACCGCGTATACTCGTGAATATGTAGACACATTGTAGTTGTTAACTTTATTTGACAACGCAGAGTCGACTCATCCACGGGTCGTTGCTAGTTGTGATAGAAATGTTCAGTTACCGGTAGCTTTTTTCCCCAGTGATGTAGATAATCTGTGGTCTGCACAAACAAGCATCTGGAGTGATGAGTCAATCATACACCGGCCACAATCGCAGGTCGAGTGATGAGTCGATCATACACCGACCACACACGCATGTGGAGTGATGAGTCAATCATACATCGGCCACATAAGCATCTGGTGTGATGATACAATCATACTCAAGCCATAGTTTAGTTTCCACTGCAGAGGCTTCTGCTGGGTAAAATCTGACAATTTAAAACAAAAAAATCACAACCCCCAAGATTTAACCTTGACCTTTTCACGAGTCATGGCATCTTTCATAATGGCTGGTCAAAAAATGCCTTCGACTTACACACGAGTATAGAAGAATTTAAAGGGCGTCGCCTTCAGATGGCCTTAAGAATTTAAAATGCATCGCCTTCAGATGGCCTAAAGAATTTAAAGGGAGTCGCCTTCAGATGTCCTAAAGAATTTAAACGACGCTGCCTTCAGTTGTAAATGGGAATTTCCTTACCTGGAAGTATGGACGCATTAAAAAAGTCTCGTTTTAATGTTACGACTTCTTCTTCTCTGTGTCTCTTAATACATTTCACTGACGATGAGGCAAGTCATCCTCAGACAACTTTGTGATAATCATCTCTCTATATCGGCAAGATTTTATTTACGTTGTCTTTATGTAGGTCTGTCTGTCTGTCTGCCAGAGTAAAAATGTCTTGTAGTAAAATCTTTGTCTACTTTCTTTTTTTAGAACCGATTTCTTAACTTCGAACAGATTTGTACTTTTGTTGACTGAAGTGTACATTGTTTTCTTTGGTTTGGGAACAACTGACAGAAGTTAGTTAAAATCTTGTAAAGGGCGCCTGTTCGTAGTAAATAAGGGGTGGCGAATAAGGTGGTAGCACTTTTGATTGTTTATGATTAACATTATATAAATTATGTGTGTGTGTGCAGGGCGGCGCACTTTTGGATTTCGCCTCTGGTGGCATTTACATAGGTTGCGCCTGGGATGTCATATTAAATGATTGCTTCCTCGTATTTCAATGACATTAACTGATATAAAATTATGCTAAAGTTATGCTAAAATTATGGTAAAGTTATGCTAAATTTATGCTAAAATTATGCTAATTTTCTGTACGTTATCAGTTACTTAAATAAATTTGATTACTACGATTACTAATCATTTAAACACTACTTTATTTTCGCGTTTCACCCGCACTGCACGACAACTATTTTCTAAGATCTCATCTTCATCTTTTCTGGGTTTTTTTTTTAATTTATGCACGAAAAAATTATTTCTCTATTCTAATATCATTACCTTTTCACCAGCATGATTCCCTTTCTTTCCCGCGTGGGTTCATTAAACGAATTTCAAGACCAATCGGAACGCGCGAGTAAATCACGTGATGAATTAATGAAAACGGAGTGTCATGTGCATTTGAACCATAATGAGATGAAGTGCTAAGCGATGTTACAATGCTGGGAACGTGACATCGCGTCCCACTGAAGATGGATTGGTATTTTTTATATTTTTTAAATTTTTGTTTTTTGTTTCATTATTTCGCATCGTTTAATCTCAACAAAGTGTCAGGTTTCAAAACGATTCCTTTAAAGTGGCCATCTGGATGACGTACTCAGCTATTTAAAAAAAAATTGTAACAAACGTGGTCTATTTTTTTTAAATAGTCTTCAGACCATGTTGCACCTTAACTCCCATCTGACTTTTCATCACATCTGGTGTCGCTTCGTGCTCAGTGCCGCTTCTGCCGATTGTTTTCAGGTGTCGCAGTCAGAGTCAGAGAAGTCGCACGAACTCGATGAGTCTTTGCATTACAACAATGATTATTCTCGTTAATCATATTTCTTTGAATCTTGCGACATAATCTCTCGAATGCTTGGGCATCAGCCTCAATTCCAATTCTACTGGGTTTGGCAGTAAGCCTACCGACGTGCTTAGCACCGAGAAGTAGTCTTACGACGGTGTAATAAATCATATTGAAACACAAATATTTTGTGTGTGAGTTTAATTCTTTGACGCAAGTAAAAAAAAACAATAGTGAACGAAAAACCCTAAACTTCTATCGCGACCATCAATGCCCACTTCAATTCATTCCTTATTTTGTCTATTAATAAATGTTCTTTTTTCTTTTTTTTGAAAAAAAAAAAGTTAAAAATTTTAAATAGATGTACAGACATCCTTTTCACTTCGGGAGAAAAGCTGAACGAAGAGATGAACATTTTGGGAGTGACCAAGGAGAAAGCTTTCTCTGAGCTCAAAGATCATAATCTAGAGATAGGAAAACAATCATAACTTAATTAATGACAAAACTTTTGAGAAATAATATGAATAGATGAAAAACGCTAAAGTAATAATAATACTCTATTGACCCAAGCTTTTCTGTACCCCCAACCTCCCCCCCCCAACCTTCCCCCCCCCCCGTACCGCGCCCCCCAAGTAAAATACTACCTAAATATTTTTCTTTTCCTTCGAATTTTGCGACTTTAAGTACAGATCAAATGAATCATATGCTAATACTAGTAATAATTATTATAATAAAATATTTAAAAATTCACAGATTGGGACCAATTTTTGTCTTCTTTTTGCTGCTCTTTATGGCGTGCTGTATTTGTAAAGTATATACGTGTGGCTCAAGGCTGATTTGGTTGGTGGCCAATGTCGAGAATCAGCTGGATGGGCTGAGTGACGTCATTCACACGACGTTGTAGTTCGATTCAGTTTCTTAACTTGTTGCATTTAGTGGTTAGCGATGTGGGAAGGGGGATCAGGGGCGTAAAATATATCCACCCCTGCCCTACAAAGTCCGGCCCGGTTGCTGTGTGAAAGCAGCACCCTGGTCGGCCAGGTGTGCTTTCTCTGGTGCCGTCTCACTCGCATAGTCAATGGAGTTTAAGGGTGGGTGAGGCTGACTCAAGGGCGCAATGCTCCCGGCGTGCCGCTTAGCGGCCCGACTGGAATAAAGACTACTGGGCGGAGTAGTTGATGGCCATTTGACTTTAACGGAGTGTGCTTTGGGGATGACTTGATGAGCTTCGTCTCGATAGTTTACTATTTTTCTAAAGTAGATTAGATTAGTTTTTAGCGATCATGTATATTGCCGGGTCAAAGCTATTTGCTGGCTTCTGTCCGTCCAATCGTGACGATGGTGAAGACTTCGCATGACGAAATCCACAAGCATGGGATTATCCATGTCAGGATTATACATGTTAGGATTATCCATGTCAGGATTATACAGCTAATCACCACTCTACACGAGCTGGGTAACTCAATGGAACGTCACATGTGAATTATACAACTTGGCACCAGCAGTGTCGCGATGCTTCATTGCGTCAATGCTATCCGCCTACGGGACTCCTTCGACAGGGTTTTGAATTCAAGGACTCCAAAGTTAACGAGACCCATCCATCCGGGGCGCTAGTCATGTTTTTGCTTGACCAGGCTTGGGTGGTGATGGAAGTCCAGGCCACGAACTTGAGATCGGCCCAGTTTGGACCACTCGGCCACCGATAATTTAATTGGGTTTAACTTTACAAATTTGTGTTTTCAAATTAACGTTTTTAATGAGCACCAAACACCAGAAGCCGTTTAATGAAACTCACAGATGCGAAACCCCCAAAGTACGATCGCGCATCGTTCGTTATTGCTTCATAAAACTAAATGTCTTTGGCTGATCTTATGCCACGTGTTAATTTCCGGAATGTGAGTGTGACAACGATTGAAGTATATAAGTCCCGGGGAGGGGGTTCAGGACAATGTTATTTTAAAAAACGTCTGATAAGGCAAACAGCCTGATCTTGCTGTCATGCATCTAGCAATCCATCTGTGACAACTGTCAGCTCGCTTTCGTGAACGTGTATACTTCCGTCAGTTTTAACAATCCATCTGTAACAACTGTAGGCTCGATTTCGTGAACGTATATACTTCCGTCAGTTCTAACAATCCATCGATAACAACTGTAGGCTCGATGTCGTGAACGTATATACTACCGTCAGTGCTAACAATCCATCTGTAACAACTGCAACTCGCTGTCGTGAACGTATATACTGCCGTCAGTTTCAACAATCCATCTGTGACAACTGTCAGCTCGATGCTTTATAATCTCTTCTCTTCAGCCAATGTAGTTTGTTAACCGGATTCAGTTATTTAAAAATAAAATGCAGACGTTGAACTTCGTGAGAATGGGTTTAATTTTAAAACCATCGTAATAAAGTAGGCCTGGTCGCACATATATCGCACAAATATCGCGTTTGATACTGATGCAACAAATTAATTATTTTTAAAATATAGTTTTTTGTTGATACTTTTTTTAACGCCGCTAAATCATCGGTGCCCTTGAGCTACCCTGTATAGGAATATATATCCGTTACTCTTGAACACTTTAGACTTAACAGCAAGACCGACACACATTTCAGTGATTGGTTTACACAACTGCAGATATAATATTTGAAGACTGATTTTCGCACGCCATGTGAGCTTACTTTTTAAAAAATTACTCATTTAATTATGGTCTTAACAATTTTTCGCAGGAATTAAATTTCCATTATCAAAAAATATTTTTCTTATTTTACTTAAACATATTTAATAAAGAATGATCACCGTTCTGGTTTCATTAAATCCGTGGACATAAACTAACATTAGCGCCATTTTAATTGTATAATATTAAGCATAACTCTCTGTTTTTAAAAGCTCCAACTCACGGATGGCGTTCACGTACAAAGCCCTCAGCTGCAGCTATCGCTCATTATTAACGCACCTTCCCATCAATTACCAAGTAATGCATAACATTTAATTCGGTTTTATTTTGAAAAAGAGGTGTTTCAAAAAGTATATAATTTAAACGCCAAATCCATAGTTTTGCGCAAAATTAGCGCGGCATTCAATTATGGCCTATCGGCTTAGACTTTGCACCCCCGGAAAGCCATATTAACATTAATTAGACGTGGCCACTTTTTCAAAGTATGAAGAAAGAAAAAAAAGAATTTAGTCAAGGCCCAGTTTCAGATCGATTAACAAACTTCGCTTCGTTGAAATATAAGCTAGTGCCATTTCTGCCCTTCACGGTTGGTTGAACTCATCTGTATGCATTTTAATATGTTATTATAAGACACCAGCGATACTATTGATTTAAGATGTTATTATAAGAAACCAGCAATCCTATTGATTTAAGATACGTTTTGGTATAGCTGATTTTTTAAAAAAATGGTATAGTTAAGATATTTTAGATGCCGTTTCTAACCTTATAAGAGAGCAGCGCATGAATACAACATTGTTAATATGAATTTTTTATTTTTGATGATACAACAATTCACGTTGGAGCTTACGCGTTTATGAGGTAAAGGAGGTCTTAACGACTATCTTAAAACTAGGCGTCAACTCTTGAATATTTTAAACACAATTATTTACGAGAATATTCACGTGAAATGGACATTTCTAATGTAACCCGAGATGAGCCGGAGTCTTTAACTCTGAGCGATGACGCTAAGCAACTTATCATCATCATCAATTTGGTCATCCTGAGCAGCGCCCTGGGCGTTTTCGGCATCATCGGCAACATCATCAACATCATCATCTTCTACAAACAGGGTCTCCACACAACGGTCAACATGGGCTTTATTGGGCTGGCCTTCTCAGATCTCTTCGGTCTCGTGACCCTAGAGTGGTACTGCCTCTGCTTCAACCCCTTGTTTGTTGAATCCGGTGTCAACATGGTGCCATCCGAGGTCCAGCATCTGACGGCGGGGTTCCCGCACGCCTACTTCGCGAGGACCACCGCGTGGATAACAGTATACCTGACCGCAGAAAGATGTCTCTGTATTGTAGCGCCCTTAAAAGTGAATCAGATTATAACGCCAGCGCGTGCAGCCATCGCCATCTGCTGCATCTATTTACTCCTTCTTTTACCGCTTGTACCCGAGTATTCCAATGCGTACCTGTCGTGGCGGACTGACCCCGAAACGAACGGTACACTGTTCGGCATTGTTTTCACCAACAACATATCGGGAGTGGACGGGTTATCTTTTTTACTCTACGCCATAATTATGGTGGCCTCGTTCCCGCTGGTTGTCCTACTGACGGCCATTTTGATATTCAAGCTCCGACGGAAAACCAAATGGCGTCAAGCCTCGGCGGACGTAAACAGCCAATCGGGAAACATCTCCAGGCGTGACAGCAACGTGATCAAAACAGTGGTCGTCCTCGCGTGCCTGCTGATCGCGTGCTACACCCCGAGCTTCCTTTTCTCCACGATCGGCTTCGCTATCCCAGGGTTCAGCATCCTCGGCCGACACCGGAACTCCTTCTTGGCCATGGCCACTTTCGGGTTTCTGTTCGACGCGGCCAACTCCAGCGCGACAATCATCTGCTACTTTAAAATGAGCACAAAGTACAGGCATGCCTTTATCGACTTGTTCTCTTTATCGCAAAGAGAGCCGATAAAAACATTGAAAAGCTAATGACAAAGCAGACATTGGTGGAAGAGATGTCATCACATTTATTAATCGTGGGGGGGGGGGGGCGCATTTAAATCTGTGTAACATTATTTTAATGTTAAACTAAAGATTAAATGAAAACGATGTTTGCAGCATTCGACTGTCTTTGTAAGAACAAAAACAGAATTAAAGTAGAAAATTTAATGCGTCATAAAAAAATCCGGCAAATTCTATTTTTAGTTCAAATAAACAAGTAAAGAAAAGAAACAAATATCTTTGAACTGTTGTTCATATCAAAGATCTTCGACATCAAATCGAGCTTCAAATTAAGGGTCCTCAAAAATACAGCCTCTGGTAAATATCCAGCCCGCTGGGTGGTCCTTGATCATTCCCGCCCTGGTCCTTAGCCTTACTCCAGACCATATGGCCGTCGTTTGGTTACCCTGGTAAGAAGTGGCTATTATGGAACCGGACATTGACCATCGCATTAGACAAATGCAGGTCCATACTTGCAATAGAAATACTTATAACCTTATCTTGATCGAAAATCGTCCTTTATTTTCAATATTTTTATAATTTTTCCAAGGGTTTTTGTGCACTACAAATAAAATATGTTCAGTTTGCATAGTAGCGAATACGCAGTGCGCATAGAAATGATATGTGCAGTGTACATATGAATGATATATGCAGTGTGTATGGGAATGATATGTGCAGTGTGCAGATGAAAGATATATGCAGTACGCATAGGACCGATATGTGTAGTACGCATAGAAACACTTCGCAGTGGGCATATGAACGATATGTTCAGCGTGCAGATGAACGATATATGCAGAAATCATAGAAACTATTTGTGCAGTGTTCATAGGACCAATAAACGCAGTGTGCATAGGAACGATGCGCAGTGTGCATAGGAATGATATGTTTAGTGTGCATGGGGACGCTGCGCAGAACACAAATGAATATATGCAGTGTGCATATTAATATGTTCAGTGTACATATAAACGATATGTGCAGTGTGCATAGGAACGTTATATGAAATGTGAATAGGGACGTTATGTGCAGTGTGCATAGGAAAGATATTTTAATGTGCTTATGAACGATATTCAGTGAGCATAGCATTTCGCACATATTATATTCAAATATTCAAACAACAGAGTATGTTGGGCAGTGAACCGGCCGCCTTGTGAAAAGTTGAGAACCCAATCCTTTAAGACCTTTTTTTTTTAAATTTCTGTATAAATGACGCTAAGGGTTTTACAAAACTGGGATTGTGTGAGACAATTGACATCTGAACTGAAACTCTCTGTCCAACTTAACAAGAGAATACAACTTCAATATTTTGAAAAAAATTATCAGAAACTTTCGTAATTGGCTTTTGAAACATATTCATTTCCAGAAGCTCCTCGTGCTTAACTTCTTGGGAACTTCTGTAACCACTTAGACCAGTGGTTCTCAACCTTCCTAATGCCACGACTCTTTAATACAGTTCCCCATGCTGTTCAAAACTGTAGAGGATATGTGTTTTTCCATTGGCCTTAGGCGACCCTTAAAAAAGGTTCCTTCGACCTTCAAAGGGGTCACGACACACAGGTTGAGAACCGCTGATTTAGACCAATTGTTTCCTACACCTTTAGTTAAGTTGATGAAATCGATATTTTTTTAAAAAATATATCCCCCCCCCCCACCCCCCGGACATATTTTTTCTATTATTAGAGTAGAGGAAAATGAAGAGTATTCGTCATATATTACAAGTTTAATATCTTCAACGAATGAATAATTTTGAAAACAAACTCCATGTCCACCTCTATCCCTTCCCCTCTCTCTCTCTCTCTCTCTCCCCAACTTGCATAGCCCCATGGACCTTCTCTAAACTCTGAAAGCTTGTTGCTGCAGTCAGGTCATTGCCGGAACGTGAAGGTCATTACGACGTACAACAGATCGATGAGGTCGACGTTGAGGAGGCGAACTGTCCACATGACGCACATGAACGAGATGTTCGGCGGCGTCCGGCCCTCATACAAATCCTCCAGCAGCAGACCGACCACGAGGCCACAGCTGCAGTTCAACGAAGTCGAGTCCTTCACCGGGACGAGCCTCGTGTTCGTTGAACCGTGGCGAGCGACGGGGAACTGCCCGGCATTCATTGTTGTGTTTCCAAATTGGACCGGGCACAGCCACAAACCTGGAAATAATTAGTGGTCACATGGTATTTTTTCTTCCTGTTACATCCATTTATTTCAGTTTGCGGATTTCTCTCCAAAATTACCACACACGAAAAAAAAAACGCAAAACGTTATATTTACGAATTTATAATTTATGTATTTGTATATCTTGCAACGCCTTCCCGGAAAAATACTAAGTACGTTAAAAGTACTTTAAAAAAAAAACATTTCGATTTTAAATGAAAATCTCTCAATATCTTGATTTAGAAAAAGTAATATTCACATAGCTTAATAAAGTTATATATATATATTTTTTTCCCATTCTCTTTGATATTTCTATGACCTTCACAGATATTTTAATGTACAAATAGCACATTAACGCTATGAGTGAAATGAAGTTGTAATCTTTCGACAGGACTTCTTTTCTCAAAACTTCAGAATATATTAAACAAATTAATTATATACACAGTGGCGTAGCTAGGGATGTGTTTGGTGGGGGGGTAGCGGACCGCACCGGGTGACACCATCTCTGGGGGGTGACACCAAATTGGAATAATTGCTCATTTACAGAGCACACACTGCTCGGTCTAACCGAATTTCATAAAAGGATAACCGATCATACATACATTTTCCACACATGCAAACAAGTCAAAAGCATGGTTTATTAAAATATTAAGGGCGATTCGTCAGAAATAGGGTGACCCTATAATTAGGTTAGAAATTTAAAAAAAAGATGTTTTGACCATGATTCAACGCCGATATCAGTGTTCGGTAACCTTTGGTAAATGACAGAAAGCTATATTTATCTAAATTCTGAGAAATAAACGTTTCCATTGAAACCAATGGGCGATTCAAAGTGCATGTTACAGTTCTCAAATGCATTTACCTCCTGACCATCAATTATTTTATTTTGTTTGTTTTTGTCATAGATATACTGTGGACTTATTTTAAAAAGAAGAAATCCGTCGTTGAAGTCGGGTGGATGGTCACACATTACCGCACCGGGTGACATCTAACCTAGCTACACCACTGTATATATATATATATATATATATATATATATATATATATATATACATTCACATAGTCCTTAGCAATTAAAGACATACCTGATCCACTTTAGGCAACAAAAAAGTCAAGTGTTACGCTACACCTAAAGACTAGACCTCAAGAAATCTTATAATGACATTTTCAAACATCAATTTTTGAACATAATCTTTGGCGTGGCTGTTACCCTTCTTCTATGAAAACTTCTAAAGATACCATTATGTCTATCAACACTTCTAAAGATACAATTAAGTCGATCAACACTTCCAAAAGATACAATTGCGTCCATTAACCGTCAGATGACGTTATGGTTTTTACGGTTAATTAGCGCTAAAAGTAAATGCTCAGAGCGCTAAAGTTAATTCGCGCCTCAGGACTTCAAAGATCGTTTAAACTCTCCCGTTGATCTCCATCTAACACATTAGGCCTCATTGCTCCTCCATTACTAGCTGCTAACGTGAGGATTGGGGAAAGAAGATGATTGGTTTGATGTCTGTGGAGTTATAACAAAGCCCACTGCTGCAGTTTAAAACAAACATTTCAACACCAATATAACTGGCAAACTAAGTGGTTTAAATGCGCAAGGATGATTATATTTTAAATAACCATACCAGCTGACTCTTAATGGAAAGAAAGAAGGGGAAAAAAAATCTTAATACGTTTAATGCGCAATTTTTGCTTACAATTTGGCCTACATTTTTAAATCCCTTCTCTCGCATCTGGAAATAACAAATAATGATACTTTGTTTTTTTAAACGACAAAATCCCTATGCTGGGTTTAAAATTTAAAAGAGACCATTTGGATATAAGCAAAGTGCCACAGCCGCCTCGGTCATGATACGGACGTGATCAGCATTGTACGCTCTTTATGGTTGACGGAATGCATGACGCCAAGTATCGAACTGCCCCCAACGCAAATGGTTGGCACATAATTAAATTTTTTTTTATATTTGACATGTAAATATATTTGACATGTAAATGATTTATATATAAATATATATATTTTTGGGGGGATGAGGGGTTAGTTTGAAAAACTCTTGCAATTTCGTTCAATGACAAGGTGCCTCTCCAATAAGAACTCAGTAATGTTAAGGGAAACGATTTTTAAAAAAGCAAACCAAAGAGATTAGATAATTAAAAAAACAAACCCACTCCATTTTATTTATGAATTCAACTGCTTGTTTCCATAAACATTTCTTAAAATTGACTTTGATAATTTTGAACGTTACAAATTTTGTAGTCATGAATGAACCTAACCAGGGCGTACTTGTTTTATGTTTCCTTCAACGGACAGATGACAGTAATAATGATATATGGAAGTTCATGTCAAACATGATTTTTCGCTGGTTTATGTGTTAGTGGGTCTGGAAACTGTGTCTGGCGTTAATAATAGGGTCTTTCGGGAGACGCTCCAAAACATCTCGATTTAGGTAAGACAAGCGTGACCATGGCAACATGCAAGCGTGACCATGGCAACATGCAAGCGTGACCATGACAACATGCAAGCGTGACCATGGCAACATGCAATCGTGACCATGGCAACATGGATGATCTAATGAAGGGCACTGCATTCATTGTTCATATATGAATGCCTTATAGCATTTCCATGTGTCCAATAGCATTGCAATATGTCTTATAGCGTTGCCATATGTCTTATAGCATTGCCATATGTCTTATAGGGTTGTCATATGCCGTATTGCATTGTCATATGTCTTATAGCATTGCTATATATCTAAGAGCATTGTCATAAGCCTCATAGCATTGCCATTTGTTTGAAAGCATTGCCCTATCCTCATAGCTGTGCCGTATGTGTTAAAGCATTATCATTTCATATAGCATACCATATGTCACATGTGGTTTTTCGTTGAATTTAGTATGCTAAAATATCAAAGTCGTTGAGAACATTTTATTTTTTCAAAGTATCACTTTATATTTCAATCTCTAAAAAAATCCCGCGGCTGTCGATGGAAGTTGTGGCGGAGTTTAGTATCACTTTATATTTCAATCTCTAAAAAAATCCCGCGGCTGTCGATGGAAGTTGTGGCGGAGTTTAGTATCACTTTATATTTCAATCTCTAAAAAATTCCCGCGGCTGTCGATGGAAGTTGTGGAGGAGTTTAGTATCACTTTATATTTCAATCTCTAAAAAAATCCCGCGGCTGTCGATGGAAGTTGTGGCGGAGTTTAGTATCACTTTATATTTCAATCTCTAAAAAAATCCCGCGGCTGTCGATGGAAGTTGTGGCGGAGTTTAGTATCACTTTATATTTCAATCTCTAAAAAAATCCCGCGGCTGTCGATGGAAGTTGTGGCGGAGTTTAGTATCACTTTATATTTCAATCTCTAAAAAAATCCCGCGGCTGTCGATGGAAGTTGTGTCGGAGTTTAGTATCACTTTATATTTCAATCTCTAAAAAAAATCCCGCGGCTGTCGATGGAAGTTGTGGAGGAGTTTAGTATCACTTTATATTTCAATCTCTAAAAAAATCCCGCGGCTGTCGATGGAAGTTGTGGCGGAGTTTGAGGCTGTATCATAATCATAGCTTGTTATCTGACAATCAGAACTGAACTGAAGTGTAACTGATAATTCTACACGATTCATCGTGAGCTCTGGCGTATACTCGTATTGATTTTATAACACCTAAGTGCTCTCACACTACACAAACAGTGTTATAGGTGAAAAAACCCCGGTAAATAAAATAAATGGATTGCATTTGTTATGTAGGTTTTAGCCAGTGTTTCCTAAACTGATAAGCCGCCATCCCCCCGTGTGATCACCTAACAAGGTTTAATGCCCCCCCCCCCATACCCTGAGCGCCCCCCCCTTTCTTTTTTTTGTGCTGTTGTTGAAGAAGGTTCTGAACAGAGTCTCCGTACTACTCCAGGAAAATTGTAGTTCAGTTTCATTCCTCAAGATTCACTATTGTGTTACACAACTTACATTAGCCTGAGGGCAAATATATTTTTCGTGTTTCAACCAATGACAATGGCCGATGACAAACAATAACATTGGTCAACTTTGATGTTATTACGTATCCTTCAGATCAGACACTTAAAAAAGTCGAAAACATTTCCAATGTCCGAGTCTAAAATCCACCCCCCACACATACACACACTTTTTGTTTACCATGATCTTAAAATCGTCCTCCTGTGGGGGCGTAGGCCCCCGTTTTAGGAAACACATGAATCAGGACTTACAATTTTGTACACTTACTTTGCAGAAATATTTAAGGAGTCCAATGCAAACCCTGTTAAGTCACTTTTTAAAAAAATGAGTTATCTATCTTGGCTGGTTAGTTGAGTGTCAATCTACAGTATTTTGTGTATTTAATTATTAAAAAGCTCCATGTAAGTCTTAAATTCACCATTTAAGAATATATAAATGCTATATTCGCTATATAAATTAATTTACAAAAACTCATTTTTCTCTGAATCAAAAAGAAGTTACTTAGCAGGTTTTGCAATTGGACTCCTCATTTATGACACACCTAATTTTGAATTAACATACGTAAATACAAATTCAAAAAACGTAAGAAAAATTTAATACATTTCTGAGGACATATTTAATAATTGATTGAAATGAATTTTTTGTTCATTTATATTTAAAAAAAAAAAACTTATTGATTGACATACGACAACAGAGAAGATTTGCTAATGAGAAAAAATTAATAAAAAAAATTCTAAGGCGGTTCAAAATTTTCCACACAAACAGTTTTTAGCTATTAAAAAAAGTACACAAAATAATAATATAAAGCTTAAGGACAAGACATTAACTGGCGGGTCTGGATAATTACATTTCATATTTAAGCAAATTTGAATATACTTGATTATTGTTTCATATGTATCTACTAACTTTACAAATGGTTGCAAATTTTTATTATGATTTCTTAATACATATACATATCAAACCAGTAAATCGAACTTCCCATTTCTTAAAGGAAATCCTCACACACAAAGCAATGTTAATTTCATTTCGAACACAATTTTTTCCCCGCCTGGTACACATCACGCAACTGTAACAAAGTATAATCAGAATTGACCACGTGTTCTCTCTAACCAGCATGTTGACCTGTTCACCATTCAGCCAATGGGAATGTGAACATTTAATTAGATCGCGCATGCGCTGCTTTGAAGAGATGATGAGCAGGAGGCCCCCCGACATAAGGGACCCCAAGACTTCAAGGTCATTATCCATTGTAATCCTTTCTATTACAAAAAAGAATTAGTTCGAGAACTTAATATTTGAAAGTGATTGTCTCTTTTATTATTATTAGAACAGGTACAGTGTAAATTGATAGAGGCAAATGATATTAGAACAGGTATAGTGTAAATTGATAGAGGCAAGTGATATTAGAACAGGTACAGTGTAAATTGATAGAGGCAAGTGATATTAGAACAGGTACAGTGTAAATTGATAGAGGCAAATGATAACAGGTACAGTGTAAATTGATAGAGGCAAATGATATTAGAACAGATGCCGTGTAAAATGATAGAGGCGAATGCGCCTCTGGATGCTTTCTTCTGTTAATAAGTGAATTAAGATTTTGCAAACTGTAGTTCAGTATATACATTAATTGTAAAGTTTATTTTACAATGCTCTTGCTCACGTGGAGCGTGAGTGTGTGTGTTTGTGTTAATCTCATGTCACAATCTATTTTATTCAGCGTACCACAGGTTTGACATCTGCAACGCTAATTGATAACGTCTTGGATAATAATGACAATGTTCCCAACACCGTTACGTATAGACGTAAACATGCCACTAAGGACCTTCTTTTCTTTCTTCTTCTTCCTTGAATGTGAAATAAGTACGTCACATATAAAAAACTGTTGGAATTCTTTCTTTCTCACACTGTGCCTCCAACAGCTTACGGCCAAAAGCTACCTCCCATCGTGACTCAATACACTTGTTATCTGGACCGCCCGATGGTCATATGGTGTCCTCGCGGATTAAAACAATGATACTAAGCTCTACTATCTGGTTATGACACTTAAGCAGTTGTTATAAATAACCCCAACCGACTTTATACAAGACCTTCACTCTTTGACGCCCCTAAAAAAAAAAACACCACCCAAACATTGTGTTAGTTTGATGGCACTTATTTCACCTTGAGAACACAGTAGACCACTACAGCACAGCCTTTCGGCTTTATCGACATTGCTCTTAGAAAATAGGGGAATCGAGGATTCTTTTTTTTTTTTTTTTAAAACACAAAGTTAAGAGGTCCTCACAAGAGCTAATTAAAAACAGTACCCCGACCCCCAACACTTAAAACCCAAAATATGAGGACTAACCCTGACAATACGCGTAAGATTTCAATCACCTACTTCATGCCAAACCAAAGGGTAATTTCAGAATTTTTCCTCCGAGACAACCCCCTCCAAAGACAATTATGTAAAATCTCTTTCCTATCATCTAATACAGAACCAAATAGCCCACGGCACCAGTCGTTACATAACCCGACATGATTAAAAAGAAAACAATCTTTAAAATGTTCTTAATATTTTTTATTTAATTTTATTTTTAAAATAAATTAAATATAATACTTTTTTTTTTAAAAGCCATTCAGATTTCAGTATTGACATTCTCATCTCTCCTTATTCAACGCTAATTTAGAATGTTCTAGAACATCTTTGTGACAAAAGATTGCCGACCCTTCTGCCCTGCAATTGAATCAGCATACCAGTTACCTATTTCTTATCAGCTACCCTAAGTGTATAAAAGCCAAGATGATCTAGGATAAAATCACAGAGATCGATATAATATCACCCAATTAACTTAATTGTGTCAGACTCTTCACTGTCTATGACATTCACTTGCAGCCCGGCGACGATCTCCTCCAATCGGAGAATTGGCCTGTAAACCGGTCCCTGTTCATGTCTATACTCAAAGAACTATTCTCTACCACTTGGTTCATTGATTGAAACCATCTTGTACATTTATCTATCTGCCCCACCAATCCTTGATTGAACCTTCGCAACCACAATCACCAGAAATACAAGCATGTGTTGATCTCATTGTAAAAACGTTACACTACCTCGATGAGTTAAAAAAGGAAATGTTTTGTAAAAATTGTAAATTGTAAAACATAATTTAAAATCTCAACTCATTTGAAGTATTTATACATTTGGATTCGCTAACAGAATTGCCTTGGACATTTCTAAAAAAAACTGAACATTAATTGAGAACGGCATGAACCTTCTTAAACAAACAATTTGATCAGGTTTGGTTGGTGTTTTCTGTCCTGTTCATGAACACATGGTTAGAAGCATTCGTAGCTGTTTAAAAATCGGATAAATTATCCCCCCAAAATCTTTTTTAACAGCTTAAGGTCTCGATTGTAGCCTTTTAATTCCATTCACCCGAGATGTACACATGAAATAACAATTTTATGTTAAGCTAAAAAGACTGCTCTAAAGAGTATGCTCTTTGCGTATAATGCATTGAAGATTTAAACAAAAAACACAAAGAAATGTTGTATTGAAATATTTAACTATGTAAGGTAGTGTTCTTTATACAGTACAGATCTTGGACATAGACATGTCTCTATGGGGCAACTCAACCCCAGAGGACAACAGTAAAACCGAAGAGACAGTTCCTCTGATCAGCGATGAGGTGAGGCAGATTTACGAGGTGGTCACGCTGGTGGTCATCAGCAGCACCATCGGCCTCTTCGGCATCGCCGCCAACATCATCAACATCGTCATCTTCTACAAGCAGGGCCTCAGCAACACCGTCAACATCGGGTACATGGGACTCGCCGTGTCTGACCTCTGCAGCCTCATCACGATCGAGTGGTACTGCCTCTGTTTCAATCCGCTGTTCATCAACTCCGACATCCCTTTCGTCCCGCCGGAGATCCAACATCTCAGCGGCGGGCATCCCCACGGCTGCTTCGCCAGGATCACGGCCTGGGTGACCGCTTACATCACCGTGGAGAGATGCCTCTGCATCACGTTTCCTCTGAAGGTGAAGCAGATCCTCACGCCCCAGAGGACGACAACCATCCTCTGCGTTATTTACGTCATCATGGTGCTGCCCCTGATACCAGAGTACGCCACGGCCTACGCCGGATGGAAGTTCTACCCTAATCTGAATAAAACGCTTATAGGTCTCGTGTTTACCGAAGACAGAGGGAGATACGAGGGCCTTAGCTTTCTCCTTCTTGCAGTTCTCATGTTTATCTCTTTCCTCCTGGTGGTCGTATTCACAGCCATTCTCGTGGCCAAACTCAAACAAAAAACCCAGTGGCGTCAGAAATCGACGTTGGACCGCGCCCAGTCGGACAGCTTCACCAAGCGCGACAAAGGTGCCCTGAAGATGGTCATCGTCATCGCCAGTATACTGATCATCAACTTTGTCCCCACCGTCGCCTTCTACACGGCCGTCTTCATCATCCCCGGCTTCAGCATCACGGGGCCGCACAGGAACGTCTTCCGCGTGTCCGCGGCGTTTGCGTTCATATTCGACTCGTTGAACTCCAGCGTGAACATCATCTCTTACTACACGATGAGCTCCAAATTCAGGCTGACCTTTCACGAACTCTTTTCCATATGCGGCAGACGGAAAACGCAGGCTACGTTAAAAAAACCTTTCTGAAAATATTGTTGTTTGCCAACATCGCATTAGGGACCGTGTCCTAGCAACTCGCTATAATCTTTCATTGAATGGCAAAAAAACCATGTATAAAATGAATGGAAAGAAACGAAACAGATAACAGATTTCATTAAAAATACGATTTTATCACAAGTAATAATTGGCTAGGTATGTATGTATGATTGTAACACTGTGTTCAATAGGCGTGCCAAATAAAATTCCAAGAATTTAGCACTTATTGGGTTATCTTATATTCTGCGTTATTTGAATGAATATGTTGTCAAGCATCTTTAGTTGATGGGAAGTCCATGCATCGCCGCCGCCATTGTTGGGCTGGCTATATCTAATACATGTATAATTTATTAAGGGAAGACAAAGGAGAATCATAAAAGTATTTTACCTCATATGGTAACATATTTTAAAACATCTTATTTCATTTTAAATATAAAAGCATTACATATAAATATCTTATAGCAGATTTTTTTTGATTAGTCAGAAGAGGAAAGAGGTCATCCCATAAATAACGTCATGCATCTAGGGTGGAGAAAAAGAGGGTCAAATATTTTGTGACGATGTTTTATGGGAAACTTTTTTGTGAAAAATTGGTGACCATGGTTTTTTAAATGGTCAAATTTGACTAGAAAAACATGACGTCATGTAAGAATTACCCATTACACATTTTTATGAGCTTATTTCCGCAACACACCAAAATCCTTACACTTTTCCTCACCTCTTTTGTAAGGGCAATAACTAGGGACTACCAACAACCGTAGACAAGGACAACCAACAACCGTAGACAGGGACAATCAAGAACTGTATCCAGAGAGACTACCAAGAACTGTAGCCAGGGACTAGAGACTACCAACAACCGTAGCCAGAGACTAGAGATTACCAACAACCGTAGACATGGACAACCAAAAACCGTAGCTAGGGACTAGAGACTACCAACAACTGTAGCCAGGGAGACTACCAACAACTATAGCCAGGGACTAGAGACAACCAACAACTGTAGCCAGGAAGACTACCAACAGTTGTAGCAACGGACTAGAGACTACCAACAACTGTAGCCAGGGACTAGAGACTATCAACAACCGTAGTAAGGCAGACTACCAACAACCGTAGCGAGGGAGACTACCAACAACTGTAACCAAGGAGACTACCAACAACTGTAGCCAGGAACCAGAGACTACCAACAACCGTAGCCAGGGACTAAAGACTACTAACAACTGTAGCCAGGGACTAGAGACTACCATTAACCGTAGCCAGGGACTAGAGACTACCAACAACTGTAGCCAGTGACTAGAGACTACCAACAACCGTAGCCAGGGACAAGGGACTGCAAACAACCGTAGCCGGGGACTATGGACTGAAAACAACAAACGTAGCCAAGGTCTATGGACTGTAAACAACCATAGTACCGATGGTAAATTCCGCTTGCCGTCGTCTGATACTCTTTCCAAATTCTGCGATCGCCAGAGCCAATATCCAATCAGTTATACAGCTAATGAACTATTTGAGGAAAGTTTATCAACAATCTGTGTTGAGTTTGTCGCGGCCTTTTCCCAGTTCATTTGTGTTTCTTTTTAAACATTGTTGATACCTTTATATAATTATGTTTAAGAGTTGACTACATAGATGTTATGCTTGGTGGCTAGAACGATATCTGTTATAGGTGTGCTTTTTTTCTCCTGCCGTTTCGTTGATTAAATGTGTGTGTCATTAATTGACAAGCTCAATGTTTTGTTTTAAACAATTTTTGTTATTTCTACGATGATCTCAGTTTTTCATGAGCTCATGTCAATGTGTTCTCTAATGGAGTTGAACACTTCAACTCATTTATAGCTACTGAGCTGCAGGCACGGTTGAAGCAGACAACCCTGTTCTATCCATGCAGTCAAACAACCCACCATATCAACATCCTATGATAATTTTGTGTGTAAATAAAACGTTTGTTGAAATGTACACGGTCCTGATGCCTTCTCAAACAGTACAGTTATATTTTAAGAAAATGGATTTTAAATTCCAAGTACATATATGTAAGGCGCAGTTATTAAAAAACGCAAAAACTTCATCCAACCTGTAGATTTGATCAAACCTTCACAGCGTACAATTCTCAGAAATTCAGTAAAATAAATTCAGGCTTTGTAAACACACGAGATCACATGAAGTTATCTAAACGGTCGAATCAGTGTGCACCTTTAAACTGTAAACAAATGAAATTGTATTGTCGTTATTTTAAAATTAAGTAGTGGTCCCTTTCATAGAATATTTGACAGGTTTGATGGCAGTCTTCCCCTATAAGTAGTTGTCCATTTCATAGAATATTTGACAGGTTTGGTGGCAGTCTTCCCCTATAAGTAGTTGTCCATTTCATGGAATATTTGACAGGTTTGGTGGCAGTCTTCCCCTATAAGTAGTTGTCCATTTCATAGAATATTTGACAGGTTTGTGGCAGTCTTCCCCTATAAGTAGTTGTCCATTTCATAGAATATTTGACAGGTTTGGTGGTAGTCTTCCACTATAAGTAGTTGTCCATTTCATAGAATATTTGACAGGTTTGGTGGTAGTCTTCCACTATAAGTAGTGGTCCCTTTCATAGACTTTTTGATGGCAGTCTTCCACTATAAGTAGTGGTCCCTTTCATAGAATATTTGACGGGTTTGATGGCAGGCTTCCCCTCCCACTAATGTATATGTCGATAACGGTGACATTCTTTCGATTTTATACAAACAGCGGCGGAAGCGATTACAGTGAAAGACATTTTCGTCTGTCTGTTAATAACAATAGTACCTTTCGGCACCAGTGAAATTCTCGGACTTTAAACAGAAATTGTCTCTTCTATAGCATCAACTGAAATTAAACTTCAAATGTTTCTTCTAAAATACAGGGCCGACCTCCAGATTGTTCCTCTTTGTGAGTTTAATGTCAAAGACAAAATATTCATCCCATCCCACAATGCCACATATTACCGGAGGTAGGGTTGGGGGAGGGGTGGGGTAATTGCCAGGCGTATGGCTCCACCATGACTTACATTTGGTTATGAGAAAAAAACAAACAACTACTGATCGATTTCACTGACCAAGTGGAGTGGCTGGTTATTTTCTTCTTTTTTTTTTCCTATTTGCCCGCCCCCCACCCCTTTTTGAAAAAAAAACCATCCTATCAGAGATCACACACATAAAAAAAAGTTATTTTAAAATCTTCTTTAAAAAGTGTTCTCCGCTCTTAGACTTCGACGATTGTGAAGGTTGTAGTTTGCAATTAAACTCTGCCATCTATAAATTATATGGCAGACCAAGCCTGGTTACCTAAACTTATTTCAATTATAATGTCCCCTCACAAGACTTTTCACAATTGCTGAGTAACTCAGACTATCTATTATATAGATATATTTTTTAAAGATACTGTTTATTAATGTCTGTCCTTAAGATAAACAATTCCTTGGTGTATTTAAAACACCGCTGCAGAAACACAGGACACGGCGCCTGCAAAAAATATATATATCTTCGCGCGTATGTTAAGCTATTTTAAATGAAACCAACATTGAATAAACTCAATTTTTAAATGTTATGTACATCTCACATGTGGCCATCAAAATTTATAAACAAAATTTATATCTTTTAAATCGAAAAATTATATAGCCTGAGTATTACTTGGCATTTGACAATGTTGTTTGTATTGCTTTACTATTAGGGACCGTCATTTAAAAAAAACAACAGCAACATTAACCCGTTAAGATTTCAACTAAACAAGTAGATGATAAGTCTTCAGCTAAACAAGTAGATGATAAGTCTTCAGCTAAACAAGTAGATGATAAGTCTTCAGCTAAACAAGTAGATGATACGTCTGTAGCTAAACAAGTAGATGATACGTCTGCAGCTAAACAAGTAGATGATAAGTCTTCAGCTAAACAAGTAGATGATAAGTCTTCAGCTAAACAAGTAGATGATACGTCTGCAGCTAAACAAGCAGGTGATAATTCTGCACTGATGAAGTGTGCACTGGCGACGTATGCAGGGATGCTTAGATCGATTTTGTTTACACAAGTTATACGCGTACTCGAAAATGGGAAAAGTTATTAAAGGACAAAAGAAATTGCGGGAAGCTCTGTGACTGAAAGTAACCATCATATATGAATTCCAGTAAAACGACTCACTAGACTATCTTCTTAATAAAAATATGTTTAAAAAAATTTCTATTGAGACTCCATTTAAGCGAATTGAAACTTTATTTTGTGTTGGTCGTGCAGTAAAATGGCATCCGCAAACAATACATTTCCGGCCAGTTTCGTTCTGAATGAGAGCGTCCGGTCTGCGTCTAGCGTCCCGTTCTTCAAAACTCCCCGCCAATTGTTCGACAACGAACTGCTAACACAGCTGACCACATTCATCGCGTTCATGGGGGTCTTAACAAACATCACCAACATCATGGTCTTCTACAGGCAGGGGTTCAAATCCTCCGTCAACATCGGCCTCGCGGGGCTCGCCGTCTCAGACCTGTGCGGCCTGTTGACTCTGCCGTGGTACAACCCGATCGTGTGCTTGTCTCTGCCGAGCTCCGCCGTTAACATCTTCTCAACTGAAGTGAAGCAGCTGACGTCTGGATTTCCCCACGCGTGCTTCACCAGGATCACCGCGTGGATCACAGTGATGCTGACCGCTGAAAGGTGTGCCTGTATTTGGGCCCCCTTGACCTTTAAAGATATAATCACAACGAGGCGGGTCAAAATGACCGTGTGTCTTATTTACGTCCTCATGATCGCGTCACTTCTCCCAGAATACACCACGGCCTACCTGGGCTGGAAGCAGTACCCGTCATTCAACATGACTCTCATCGGGCTGGTGGTAACAGCTAACCGAAAATACACCGAGGGGCTCAGTTTTCTTCTCTACGCCATCTACGTCCTCATCTCGTTCCCGTCCGTTATATTTTTCACTTCCGTTTTGGTCGCCAAGCTCACGCAGAAGACGAACAAACGGGCGGCTCTGTCGCACGACAAGTCACAGAACGAGACGATCTCAAGACGGAACAAGAAGACGATCAACGTGGTGGCATGCGTGGCCTGCGTCTTCATCGTCACGTTCGTCCCGACCTTCATCCAGCCGTCCAACACGCCCACCAGCAACGACCTCATGTGGGTGGCCGTTTCCATCATGTTCGCGTTCGATGCTCTCAACGCCAGCGTCAATATCATTACGTACTACACTATGAGCTCAAGGTACAGGCTACACTTTCACACGCTAGTTATGTCAACGCCATTGTGTAAGCTAACGAGTTATCTAGCTTCATATCGTATACCAGAACTGCTCAAGTAATGTTAGGTAGATGGCTGTCTGGTTGGAATCTCTACTTATGGAGCTTGCAGAGCTGAAACTGTAATTTTTTCAAAGAAGAAATTTTTAATTTTTGGGGGGATAATACACCACAAGTGGCATCATCAAATTGCGAATCTCTGCCACGTGCCAACTAAAAGCAGCCAATCTCTTTGTGAACTCTCCACGAAAAGAGCTTTAGTTAAATATTGTCATACTTAATGTCCTTAGAGAACCGATTGTTCTGCATTCGCAGTTTGAACAATTATTTATCGAACAGATATTTAAACAAATAAATCTCCATCTGTTCTCTTTACCTCATAACAATAATCTTTTTTTTAGAAAGTAACTTAACAAAAACAATCCTGGGAAATGTTATTAAACTTTTTTTTCCTGCATAAAACAACAGCAACAAAAACGCACAAATTCAAGTTCAAAGAAAAACTACACTTTCAGAAAGGTAATAAAAATAAAAATAATAAATGTGAATAAAAACTTGAGAGGTCGTTTTAGTCATATTACCAAACGAAGCACAAGGCGCCCATGAACTCATTGTTCCTTGCCAAGCGCAAAGACACGTCCGCATCGGTGCCGCTAATCTCATTCCACTTGTCGAGATCACGAAAGATCGGGGCGTGCAACAGTAGCGGCAGGCAGTTGCGAGATCTTCGTGTGTCCGTGGTTAAATAATCTGTGTCATTACAATGGTGTCACGTTACAATTCCTTGCAGCGATGCAAACGTATACGCGTGTCCGACATTGTATTCGTCAAGTCATTCGACATCATTGTAATTCATGGGCGCTCCACGCTTTTTGTTTCAGACATACGACTGCAGCGACTTTTAAAGTTTTGGGGAACATTTATGTTCTTCGTTTTATTAAATTTTTTGGAAAAAGTTGTGTTTTTTTAAAGTTTTATTTTTATTATGTTTCATTCCTGATTGCTTTACAATAATCGTCTTTAAATTTTGAAATATACTCCAGTGTTAACTAACAGACTTCCATAAGCAAACTTCAAAGGTCTATTACACAATTATTTTCATTTAATTAATCTTACATTTTATTAAACGAGTAATGTAACATTATGTTATAGTAGTGTAAGTTTATACCCTAGCAGTGTAAGATTATACCATAGCAGTGTAAGTTTAAATAAAGTTATATACATAAAACTAGGATTGAGTCAAAGTTTAGGTATTGTGTACGACACAGAAAGAAAATAAAATATATTTTCGGAGAAAAAAGAGCGAAGTGGTTTGGTTCATAACATTTCCGCTTTAATAGTATTTATGCTTGTAATGGTTTTGCTAAGTAAACATGGATTGGATAGATATAAATAAAATTAAAAGGAAATAAATTATTCACATTGGAACAAAATACATTTAATATATATATATATTATATAAATATTTGGTTATTCTTCTATATATTGAGGACCCACGATCAAAGAATTAATCATTCCTGCTCCTATTTTTCAGAGGGGTTCGCGATGTTACTGTGCGTGGTTTTGAAGGGGATAGTTAACTGGTTGCAAGGGTAACTTGGCAATGGTAGTATGAACTGGGGGTTGGAAGACAGGAGGACGCAAATGTGTAAAGTAGTAGCCTCAAATGTTGCTTTCGGAAGCTTGAGCCAGTCACTTATTGTCTTTGGCAGGAATGAGGAGCTCCTGTACTGATTTCTTGTTTTTAAAAGTCGGAACTGCTTGTCGTGGCCTCTTCGCTGTCTATGGTGGAGATGGACGAGTTTCTGTTTAATACTAGAGCACTGGACCCATTTTTGATCTTGTACAACATGGAGAGCCTCGTCGTTCTTCCAGCGGTGACCAGCCAAGTGTTTCCAGCATGCTGCCAACACTAGATGTGTTTCTGTAGCGGTTCATGGCAAAGCGTGCTGCCCGTCGCTGGACCGCCTCCAACCTGTCGATGCTCTTCTGGGTAAATGGGTCCCAGACTGAGGATGCGTACTCTAAAAGCGGCCGGACAATGGCTTTATAGGCTTTTTCTTTCACGCTTGGTTTGCCGATCTTCAGATTTCGCCTTAGGAACCCCAGGGTCTTGTTTGCCTGGTTGCACACATTGTTAATATGCTCGCCCCAGTGGACCTCTCTTTGGATGGTAACACCTAGGTACTTTACGGAGGAAACTGACTCTAGAAATGGCCATGCAATTCGTATGGGTGGTGCAGAGGGGAATCTGCTTCTGGAGACTGACAGTGTCTGGCACTTGACGGGATGAAACTCCATGACCCAGCTCATCTCCCACTCGGCTAGCCGATGGAGGTCCTGTTGCAGCTGGTCCTGGTCAGAACTGTTGGTGATCGTCCTATACACCGCCGTGTCATCTTCGAACAGTCTTGCTTGGGAGGTCAGCTTCTCGGGACGTTTCGGTTTTAATTAGCCCTACTTAAATAACTGGAATCGAGTTTAGAAACTACAAACATGATTTCGGAACCAAACCAAATTGTAAAAGTCGGAGGCGTCAACGGGCCACTACTCTGTCTTACAAAAATATTGGTCATACCCCACACATATTGCTGCATTCAGATAAGATACTTTATTTGACCCAGACAAATGGATATGTTTTTGATTGCATAGTACATATACATTTTCAGCACATAAATAAATACATATTTTTTTTAAAAGACCTCATCTTTTAACTAATACAATTTAAACACAAGACATCTACATTAAATTACTTCACTAGTTTGAATAAAATTCAGTAAACTCCCTTAGTCATAGCAGAGACTTGTTAGAATATTTGTCATTTTGACGTACATTAATCTGTTGTTGGAACCATTAATCTATTGTTAGATCCATTAATTTATGTCGCACATTAATCTATTGTAAGATCCATTAATTTAAATATTTCATTAATCTATTGTAGGAGCCCTTAATTTATCTCTGTCACAGAACGGTTGTTACGGAGGAGGGCTCCGGTCCCGACTTATCACAAACTGTGTTGATTGAGTAGTAATCAGTGCAGGACCGCTCCTCTCTGTGATTTATATTGTGGGTATCTAGGCGTTGGGACAGACAAGAGCACAACGTAGACAAACGTAAACTGAACAACTCCAACTCCAGGTGTCCAGATGATAAATGAGAATGTATTTATTTATAAAATATCATAAGCTCTTCTGTAGTCTTCACTGTCAGCTAACGACTTACGATATGAATCTCTATCAAATCTATGACTGTTCCTAGACTGTTCACTGTTTCGTCTCAACTACTTCTATGTTCCTCTAGTCAATTGTCGTCTCCTGGTCTCTCTTGCAACTATTCCCTAACAACTGCTAGCTTAGCTCTTTTCTCTCTACTTCCAACACAACGAAATACTACCAACTTCAACTCTCACTCAACTCAACTTTCACTCTCCTTATGTCAGGAAGTGTTCTGTCTTATATACCCATTCTCTAACTCTGTAGGTGGCCTAAGAATGTTATCTAACAACACAGCACCGCCCCCTAATTTCCGATCAATTTGGATTTCCCGTCGTTAACCCCAAAATTAACATGCGAAGTCATCCCTCTATCTCACAGATGCGAGACTCTATTAACCCTACCCTCGACCCTTTAACAATGCTCTCCCAAAACTAACAGCAGTTTCCGTCCCTCCTATAACTTACCTGAACAATGGAACCCTGTCCTGTACCCCTCCCAGTCATTTGTGACATATGCCCCCCCTTCAAGAAATTTTTCAATATCTTGACAAATTTCAAAAACTCCACAAATGACCAACCTACAACTCTATACATAACACCATCCCATGTGTCCATCTCCTACTCTGTGCGTCATCGAGTCTTTTGTCAGCTATTCTCATCTTCAGTTTCTTACTCAAAATAAAAATATAGCAACACAAAACATCATGGATATGTCAATAATCAACGAAATTAATAATTGACTACAATAACATGACCAATGTTGGAACTCTATCAAAATCAAAAACCAAAATGATCCTTAATGACTCATTGACACCATGTTTCTTAGTTACATTAATTCTTAAAATCACCTTATTTTATCCATCCTCTGAATATGTGTATCTAACACAAATAACTTTAGACTACTATCATAGTAACTAGACTTATCCCATAAGTCTTAATCTCTATCTCTGATTCCACGATCCACTGATCAGGTTGAATGATACCCACTTCTGCCTCACACACATAGTGTAAACTATAGCTACCCTACCCGTGCTACCCCACACATTACCCAGTGTAGGAAAATTGCTGACCTAACCATGCTATCCTACACATTACCCAGTGTAGGTTATAGCTATCCATCCCAGCTATTCTACACATTATGTAGTGTAGGCTTATCATTTACCCAATGCTCCCCACAACTCTCTAAGTTAGACAATCTAATGCTGTCTCACACATCCCTTTGGTGTAGACTAGCTATCCATCTGATACTGTCTCACACATCTCTTAGTGTAGACCAGCTATCTATCCAGTGCTGTCTAACACACCCTTAGTGTAGACTAGCTATAGAATATATCCATCTAATTCTGTCTCACACATCCCTTAGTGTAGACTAGCTATCTCTCTCATGCTGTCTCACACATCTCTAAGTGTAGACTATCTCTCTCTCTCATGCTGTCTCACACATCTCTAAGTGTAGACTAGCTATCTCTCTCATGCTGTCTCACACATCTCTAAGTGTAGACTAGCTATCTCTCTCATGCTGTCTCACACATCTCTAAGTGTAGACTAGCTATCTCTCTCATGCTGTCTCACACATCTCTAAGTGTAGACCATCTCTCTCTCTCATGCTGTCTCACACATCTCTAAGTGTAGACCAGCTATCTCTCTCATGCTGTCTCACACATCTCTAAGTGTAGACCAGCTATCTCTCTCATGCTGTCTCACACATCTCTAAGTGTAGACCAGCTATCTCTCTCATGCTGTCTCACACATCTCTAAGTGTAGACTAGCTATCTCCCTCATGCTGTCTCACACATCTCTAAGTGTAGACTAGCTATCTCTCTCACGCTGTCTCACACATCTCTAAGTGTAGACTAGCTATCTCTCTCATGCTGTCTCACACATCTCTAAGTGTACACTAGCTATCTCTCTCATGCTGTCTCACACATCTCTAAGTGTATACCAGCCATACAACACTATCAAATTGTCAACCCAACAACACAAAATAGCACATTCTATTTAACACTCTAAACATCGTCTACACCACAAACCATCATGTGCCCTGCACGGTCCGGTATAGACGAGTACCGGTGATGTCCATAACATCAACACTGTTATTATGACATCACTAAACAACACAACTAAACTCATGAGCCCCATACACTGCCTTTATAAAGGCTCAGTGTGCCTTATTCAATCCTAAACTCTCACTGCCCACCGGGCTTCTCAACATTAGCACAGGGGCAGCGACTCGCACATTTTATTCAATAATAATATGTCGCCTATAACACAACCTCAACTGTTATAACACAGGATTATATTCATTACTCATTATAATCATAACTTAAACTACACAAGTTTAAAAAAAGAAAATGCACGTGTCAAATTCAAAACTCAAATAAAGATAACACAACTAAATTAACTCATGTTACTCGAGTCTTAAACAAATGTCCAATGTCTCTTTTAGAAAGTCTCCTTGACGACGATATGGAGATTATCCTCAAACTGAATTAAACACTTTCTATGTCTATCTAAGCCACCTCCAACTATGCACCACTCACATCCTGATGCTATGAGCCCTACACAACTTGTCCCACTATGACGTCATAGATAATGTCAGGAATACAAACTACCTTCACAATGCCCGAAACATATTGGGTATTGATTGTCACTATTGCCATCTCTCCTTTGAGCCTTGATTCATTCAACAACACGACCGTGCACCTCTCTCCTGTCAACTTGCTGTCATCTACCAATTCTCTCCTTACCACTATGTCACTACACAGATAATGCCTAAACACTTTAACCCTTTGATCTCCAACTAATCCATAGACACTTTCCCTAACTCCGACACCAATAGAAATTCCTCCTATTAGAATTTCATTTTCCCTATTATTTCTTCTCTCTTCTCTATTCTTAATCACACGTGTCCTATTGTTCTTCTCTACTAACGACGCCTCTTTTCTCTACCTGTCCTAATCGAAAACACGTGGCTGTCGTTTTCACCTCTCTGCAACAAGAAATTTCATCCTTCTTGATGTCAGGGACGACTGGGCAATTCCCCAATACGTGCCCTTGTTGGTGACACTTGTAGCACCGCCCCTGAAATGGACACCTAGCGGCAGTGTGGCCTGGGCCCAGACACCTAAAACACACCCAGTCATTTGTGACCATCTCGTACATTAATTTATTCTTTATCCACTAATTTATTGAAAGATCCATTAATATATATCGTACATTAATCTATAGTAGGATCCATTAATTAATATCGTACATTAATCTATTGTAAGAGCCATTAATTTATATCGTACATTACTCTTTTGTAAGGGCCAATAATTTATATCGTACATTTAATCTAATGTAGGGACCTATAAATTATATCGTACATAAATCTAATGTAGGATCCATTAATTTGCAGCGTACATTAGTCTGTTGTAAGAGGCACAAGCTTTATCGTACAATAATCTATTGTAGTAGCAGCCATTATTTTACATCATACATTAATTATAAGTTATAAAAACAAAGAACTGATTGTTTTTTAAACTGGGAAATGCAATTAAAATGAACCATTCAAGCACAGAATTTCGTTTTTTACTAAATTAGTTTTTCTACATTAGTCTTTAACATGCAAGTTAAAATCCGTCCAGTCCCCAGCCCCGTCTTAAGAAACAGAACTCGCGTAAGTAGTTCAATGTCTTCTTTTATTCCAGTGGTTCTCAAATTTCCTAATGTCGCGAATCTTTAATACAGTTCTTCATGTTATGGTGACTCCCAAACATAAAATTATGGCTTAGGCGACCCTTGTGTAACGGTTGTTTAACGACCCCCCCCCCCCATTTCAAAGGGGTCGCGACCAACAGTTTGAGAAACGCTGGTATAGCATATTGGGGGTAATTAGTTGGGGTTTTTTTTGGTAACAACTGAAAGATCAATATTTATATTTGACAAGGTTCTTTGTTCCACAATGAACTCCACATAGATCCTTCTTCCTTCCATTATCCTCCTGCAACACAGTAACTACCAAAAACCGTAACAACAAACAACAACGTCATCTCTCATACCCAAATACGTCACAAATACAAAACACATAGTAACAGCTACACAATTAATCTACACACCACAACACGCTACTCGTGTAACAAATCGTTAACACCCCGACTTATAAAGAGAACGTATTTTTACGTCATCATAAATGTTGAATTTGACAGTATATTTTTTTTTTATAGACTAACTAACGCACATATTCTTGTGAGGGTCTGAGATTACTCTCTTATGACCCCGGAGCTACCAGCTCCATCTGTTAAGCTGAGCCATATAACATGTTCCTCTCATAGGGCGCTCCCTCCACCCTGGCCTCCCCCCTGAAAAGTCTAGTGAGGGACATTCCGTCAACAGATGGCGCTAGTGTTTCCGGGATCATGCTGCAATGCCGGCATGTAGGGTCCCTGTTATTATCAACTAAATGCAATTTGACGTCTCGTATAACAAACGTTAATCCGAATTTTTTTTTTTTAAAGGTGTATTTACTTCATCTAAGGTTTCAACCACAATGATTTGTTGTTGTTTTTTTCTATCTCCACCATGGGACGTGAGTTCAAAGTTAGTTTGTAAAAACATTGTCGTAATAAAACTCAAATTTACATGATTTTTTAATAGCTTTAATCAGAGTCCTAGTAGCTTGACTCATTAAAAAAAAAATTATATATATTTTTTTGTACGAATTCGGTTTAGCTATAATGAAACTTTTCTGCCAGGTTGAAGATATAGATTAATAACAAATTTAGACTATGGTTACTAAGCTGCAATGTCAGATTTTTAAAAAAAAATAATAATTAAAATTGACATCATAGTAAGTAAAAAAGGAAAAAAATAATTGAAAGTAAAAAAAAAAAAAGTATACTTACTGCAAGTCAGGAAATAAGTAGCACACGATAGATAAAACAGCATTGAAAGATCGGCCAGTTCAACAATGAAATCATCAAACCTAAAAGAAAGTACTTCGACTTTACATACTAATTGCTGCGAGTACCATGGATTATAATGAGCGAAATATTCTATGCCACTGTTTCGTAATGTAACATGTTTGGTGTGTGTGTGTGTGTGTGTGGGTGGGTGGGGGGTGGGGCGGCTACTAATATTTCCTACAATTTACACTAATTTTCAAAGTGAACCTTTCTTTCAAACACAAATTAATACAAAAAAAACAAAGTCGCCAGTGCCAAATATCTGCCCCCATTTTGCTATTAACTTAAACTAAATTACTACCGAGCCATCTTTACGTGTCAGCCGATAGACCCTTCATTAATGTGCACAAATTATTCTATTCAAATATAATTTTTCAAAGAAACGAACCTTAAAATAAGATGGAACTAATTTTTGAAAGGATAATTTTTTAAAATTTTTTTGGACAGAGGTAATTATTTGACCTCGGGGTTTTCCCAGTGAGAAATGAACGTTTTAGACAAAGCCAGCGATACCGTAGATCGTGACATTTTAATTTTTTTGAACACTCCCTTTCAATTTTGTCACATAAAAAATAAGAGGGTAATTATTATATATATTTTTTTTAATGGTTCAAACAGGCATTTTTAAGACGCTCTAGCTATGCTACTGGCTTTGTGCATGGCTGAAAGTTATTTTAAGTGGATAATGTAGCTAAACATTTATTTCAGCAATTATCGCTAAGGCCTAACATTAACAGTACCTCAGGTGATTGTGAAATCAAAGTGCTCAGGTATAGGTTACGTGTAATTGAATACATTCTTTGGTGACGACATTTATGCAAGCGAAGCTCTACCACGAACAGAATGAAAGCATTTCATGTTTAAATGTTTAAAATAATGGTTTGATTACCCCCCCCCCCAACCCAACCCCACCCCACCTCCCCTCGCCAACCCCTGTAAAAAGAGACTGGTAAGGACTTAATCAAGGGTGGAATCACCTGATTTTTTGGTAGTGTTTAAACATAATTTGGGATATTTAAAAACTAGAATCTGGCGCTCTTTTACGATATAATTAAAAATACAAGATTGACACAATCTTCTGTAAAACGAAATCATTGAAAAATGAGAAATGAAAATCGTCTCTTTATTTTTTTTTTTAATATAAACGTTTGCGCAGAATTCTGGCTATTTATTTAAACTCTTAGGACGGTGATGTTAAGACAATATTAAGTGGGTGCTGTTCAGACACTCTTAGGTGGGTGCTGTTAAGGCACGTGGCCCTGTAATCCTGGATCAACTTTTGAGCAAGAAATGTTTGGCTCCACCGTTGAATGTTCAAAAGCATGGATCTCCCATTTTGAGTTATACAGTTAATACAGTGTTCAGAGATAGTCGGTCAATACAGTGTTCAGAGATAGTCGGTCAATACAGTGTTCAGAGATAGTCGGTCAATACAGTGTTCAGAGATAGTCGGTCAATACAGTGTTCAGTGATAGTCGTTCTTAACAGTGTTCAGAGATAGTCGGTCTTAACAGTGTTCAGAGATAGTCGGTCAATACAATGCTGAAAGCTCCTTTCCCAAGTCACGTAATTCACTAAAAATAGTTTTACAAGAAAAAGTTAGCTTTAAATAAGTGTCCTGTTTATATTACCGCCTTCATTGGGACGTGAAAATCGCTAACATTTTTATTTAAAAAGTACAGAAATGTGTAACGCAATGCTCTCAATGTCCCTTGACCAATGTTCAAAGCGCCGAGACATCATAAAAGCACATGATGCCTAAAATATATTGATAATCTTATTAAGACTGAAAACCTTGGAACTGAAAGTTTAAGCTGTTTAAAAGAAGCTAAAGATATGTATTTTTCACTCTACCGATTCTCATTTTCTGATTTCGTTATTAGGAAACATATTCCAATTCGGGTTTTATAAAAATAAATTTAAAAAAAACCAACAAAAAAACTTAGATATTTTGAACATTCTTTGCAAGCTGCAGTGTAAATCCAAAATGACAAAATGATGAAAATTACGTTCATTAATAATTCATAGTTTTAATAAACATAACATTTTGTATTTCCACACACCCCAAAAATAATTTATAGCTTTGACTTTAAATGTGGAAAACAAAGAATAAACCAAAGCAAATGTTCAGATGAATTGACATGAATGTATCTTTGCTACCCTAAAATACACAACAAAATGTTGACATTAATTGACATGGATATATAGTTTGCTAGCTTAAAACACATATCAACATGGATTTAGGGGAAACCTCAACCCTGGGAAATGAAATGCTTTTGGTTGAAGATGTCCAGCTGATCAGCGACGTGCAGCGACAAATATATGAAATTGTCACTTTGGTGGTCATCAGCAGCGCCATTGGTCTTTTCGGGATCGCCTCCAACATCATCAACGTTATCATCTTCTATAAACATGGTCTCAACAGCACCGTCAACATTGGGTTCATAGCACTGGCTATATCTGACCTCTGCGGGCTTATCACCCTCGAGTGGTACTGTATCGCTTTCAACCCTCTTTTCATTAATGCTGACATCAACTTTGTGCCCCCCGAGGTCCAACACCTCGTTGCGGGGATCCCTCACGGCTGCTTTAACCGCATCACGGCTTGGGTAACCGCTTACATCACAGCTGAGAGGTGCCTCTGCATAGCCTCCCCGTTGAAGGTCAAGCAGATCTTGACGCCGAGACGGACCACTGTCATCCTGTGCGTCATTTACTTCGTCGTCATGTTACCAATGCTACCCGAGTACGCCACGGCCTACGCGGGCTGGAAGTTTTACCCCGGCCTGAACAAAACTCTCGTCGGTCTCGTCTTCACCAGCGACAGATACAAGGTCGAGGGACTGAGCTTTCTCCTCTACGCCATCCTCATGTTTGTTTCCTTCCTGGCGGTCTCCTTCTTCACCGCCATCCTAGTCTTTAAACTAAAACAGAAAACCGAATGGCGTCAAAAGTCGACATTTGACAGCTTGCAGTCGGACACCATCTCGAAAAGAGACAAGTCCACGATCAAGATGGTCATCGTCATTGCTTGCATCCTGATCATAAACTTTTGCCCAACCGTTTCTTTTTTCACGGGTGTATTTATAGTCCCAGGTTTCAGCATAGCTGGACGGCATCGAAACGTGTTTCTAGTGTCCGCTGCCTTCGCGTTTATTTTTGACGCGGTGAATTCCAGCGTCAACATCATTTCTTACTATAGGATAAGTTCTAAATATAGAAAGACGTTCCATGAACTCTTCACTGCTTGCAGTGGATCGAAAAATACTGTTGCAGCGAAGTAATTATTTTTAAAAAAGCATTTCAGTATTTATTACTCTTTGTAAAAGCCTAGTACAGTGTTTTTTTAATCAAAGAAAGAACCATTTTTCTTATAAATACCGAAAAAAATTTTTTTTTCAAACTTCAAATGCCATTCTTCTGGTATGTGTGTTGGCATAATTTTAGCATTGTGACCACAACCACTTGGCGTCCCTTTGTTTTGCTTTGATATTGAAGCCCCAATTAAATTAACTGTGCCATTGCTTTTTTTACCCGCCCCTTCCTTGATTGGGAAATGGTTGTTAACGTTCGAATACGTTCTATTTGTCTTAAAGAATGCAATAAACTATAATGTGACGCTAGAATTCCTTACTAGAGGCTTCTGATTGAATCCTTATATATATATATATATATAACAACATATATAATATTAACATGGGCCGGTAGTTTTTCTAGCGGGGAGAGATTTTTGTTAATTTTGTTAGTTATATTTATGTTATGTAATCGCAAGTCTTCACTCTTAACGTGATTGTGTAAATTAAAAGTTATATCATTCCAGGGTCGTTCTTTTTTCACGTGCTGTTCTGTAAGTTATTGTAGCTATTTGTTTCTGCATATTTGAATTTGTATTTTTATAGCAAATTTACTGGTATGATTAATTTAGATATTGTTAGTACCGCTTGCTTTGGTATCGTTTTCTATGCATACCTGTTTTTAGTCCTTTGGTACGCATTGTTCATTCTACGAAAGCAAATCTTAAAACATATCAAATTCTCAAAACCCAGAAGCGGTACATAACAAGCCCTCATTCCATTTTTTTGAAAAGAATATTGGAAACGAAATGGCTATTCGTTCCCGGGTACCAGAAGTGAGAGTTTAGGATTAAAAAACTATTTAAAAATATTATTGTTGGGTTTGTAAGACACATTTGGTATCAAATGAAAGATAATTGAATGGACTATGTGTTTGTAAACTTACTTCTTCAGTTTAACTAAAATGAACTACTACAAATGACATCCGAATAGCTTTAGTCAAAATGGACCCGGACACGCAGCGCCACCATTTGCACCCGGGTCCGGTTTCAAATTCAGATTTTTTCTTCTCTTCGATGATTGTGATGTTTATTTTTTTTTGTCTGGATATTTGGTGGGGATTGAGCTCTGAGTGTTTTGTAGGGATGAGCTCTGAGTGTTTTGTAGGGATGAGCTCTGAGTGTTTTGTAGGGATGAGCTCTGAGTGTTTTGTAGGGATGAGCTCTGACTGTTTTGTAGGGATGAGCTCTGAGTGTTTTGTAGGGATGAGCTCTGAGTGTTTGGTGGGGATTGAGCTCTGAGTGTTTGGTGGGGATTGAGCTCTGAGTGTTTGGTGGGGATTGAGCTCTGAGTGTTTGGTGGGGATTGAGCTCTGAGTGTTTTGTACGGGTGAGCTCTGAGTGTTTGATGGGGATTGGGCTCTGAGTGTTTGGTGGGGATTGGGCTCTGAGTGTTTGGTGGGGATTGACTCAGTCTAGTCCGCTCGCTCACCCTTACTTAACATACATGTATACATATATGCAAAAGTATGGTCCTTACATAATTAGGTCTAATATGTCTTCACATTTGGGATCAAAGCGCCATATAAGTAATTTGTTGGAGGCACAAGCTTTTCTTTCACTGCATAACAGATGGATCATTTTCAAACTCAACTGTAGATGGAGCTAAATGCCCCCCGCCCCCCAAACCACACACTCCCAAGCACTTTCTCTGCTTTAATGTTTAACTGCATTAACTATATTCTGGAAGATTCGTATTTTCTAATCAAGACATCTTCTTTTCTTGGTGTGCTGTAACGAGACGGTGCAAAAAGTTAACTAGCCGTTTTTTCCCGGTGTATTCATTTGCATATTTTATCAAATTATCATGTTCTTTTAATTTTAAAAAAATGCAAAATATCACGCCCGTGTATAAAAAGTGTTTTTTAATATAGTTTTCGTCGACATAAATGCCCTTTTCATAACAAAAAAGTTCATTCTGTACAGAAAACATCACTTTGTCTATATACACATATAAATATGGGATACATTTTGTGCAGCGGTGACACTCCCAAACTGAGGTTTGTCTTTATTGTTTCAGGCGGTCAACGCCCGCAGTGCCCAAACTTTAAAATAATAATCTCTTATTAAATTAGTCAAGTTCACAACAATAAAAAAAATCGTTGAGTTACTTCGGTTGTGCATCTTCAGGCAACGGGACATAACTGCGATAATGTCTTTAGTTTTTTTCTGATGTGATTTCGTGAAGACTATACGACACTACGGCGAGCTGTGATTTTGTCATTTTCCCTTTCCCTTCAAAATTCATTTGTAAGAATGTATTTTTTCTCATAAATTTTTATTGAAAAATAAACAACAGAGCAACCGTTTGGAAGTTTAGCCAGTCTTGAAATCATCTTTAACTTCTTTGTCTACTAATTTGGATGAAATTGTGAGTTGGTTGAAACACAAATGTCTTTATGTGCTAACCAATAAATTGTTTGAAAAATAATTGTTATTTTTTGCATCGCACTGCATTTTATTTCTGAACGCATCGCACTTATCTGCAAATGTGAACTGTGACAGTAAGAGTGAATGCTCGAATGAACATTATTGTTGTCGTGTAGTACTGACTGACCTTGATCACCTCACCGTCCTGTGTTGTTGTTCTGTTGTCTGACTGGACGTGGTGAGTTCTTTTCACGAACGACTCAACACACATGTGGTGAACATTGGTTGAATAACTGGAGTGCCTGGTCGTGTGATTTGGGGTATACAGTTTATGTAGACTTAAGAATAAATTTAGTTGTTGCACGGAGCACAGGCTTGGGTTTATATCTTGTTTTACTGTAAACAATTACATTGACCGATGTGATTTGAAATTGTGTCCTCTGGTGTCAAAAGTTGGGAACCACAAATACAGCCCTGTGAAGTAAAAAGTATTCCATTCTATTCTGATAACCAGATATTTACATTGAATTACTAACGGCCCGAAATTACAATGATTTCACTTAGCATTATTTTCTTTCACACAAGATTTCAGTATGGTAGATTCGGTTCATGTATTTCTTTTTTTTTTTTTTAAATAATCGACCATCAAGGTTAATGACACAGGGTCAAGGTCAAGAAATGTAAAATACATCTTCTGTTCCACTTACACATCCGCTGTGTGGCTGTGTGGCCGTTTGGCTGTGGAATCTGTGACAGCTGGTAAACACGCATGGTTCAGCTCTCGGAGATGGTTCATTGCAGCCAGATGGAAGATTTTTAGTTAGGCGAAGAAGTTTCAACTGTTTAAGAAATAAAAATAGATTGGCATCACCAGTATGTTTTTTTTCCTTAAATGTTAACAGAAAAGTTGAAACGATTGTCACCGGAGTTTGCTGCAGTGACAGGAGTGCCACGTAAATTGCTGTGATGACAGGGGGGATACGGGGTTTGCTGTAGTGACAGGAGTGCCGACTGTTTTTGCTTTATTAACAGGAGTGCCACCCATGTCTGCTGTAGTGACAGGGGTGCCGCCTATGTCTGCTGTGGTAACAAGAGCGGCACGGGGTATACTGTAAATGATAAAAGACACAGTGCTTGTATTGCTTTTTATTAAAACCTAGAATATTGTAGAGAACCTTGCTCGTCTCTGTTCTCTAACTATATTTGCAACCTTGTACACTCTGTCTCTCGTGTGCACCAATATGACAAAACAATGAGGGTTATAGTTTTTGAACATTTAATTGTCTTATCCTTTGACTTCACTTATTTCTCTCGCTCTCTCTGTCGTACTCCACTCCGACTGTCACGGTCCCTCTCTAACTCCCGTCCGTCCACCGGCCTGCCCGGCTGAGTTCTCCCCGGCTGAGTTCTGTCCGTCCGAGTTCTCCTCCAACTGTCCCTTATATACGCCCCGAGTCCATAGAGATTTCTTCCCCGGGGCCCCAATCCCATTCCTATCTCACACCGCGAAATAGGTCATCCATCCCGTCGCGGGCAATCTAACAAGCTTGACCCTTTGTTTGATGAGTTGGTCTTAGGTCATAAAACCAACGCCGTCATTCCGTCTCGGCCAATCTGACACGGTTGATCCTTTTTAGTCTGTACCGATCTGGGACTCCCCCACCACCTTTTACGGGTCGACTATTGTCTGGACACTCCACAGGTCGACTATTGTCTGGACACTCCACAGGTCGACTATTGTCTGGACACTCCACAGGTCGACTATTGTCTGGACACTCCACAGGTCGACTATTGTCTGGACACTCCACAGGTCGACTATTGTCTGGACATCTCCACAGGTCGACTATTGTCTGGACATCTCCACAGGTCGACTATTGTCTGGACACTCCACAGGTCGACTATTGTCTGGACATCTCCACAGGTCGACTATTGTCTGGACACTCCACAGGTCGACTATTGTCTGGACACTCCACAGGTCGACTATTGTCTGGACACTCCACAGGTCGACTATTGTCTGGACATCTCCACAGGTCGACTATTGTCTGGACACTCCACAGGTCGACTATTGTCTGGACACTCCACAGGTCGACTATTGTCTGGACACTCCACAGGTCGACTATTGTCTGGACACTCCACAGGTCGACTATTGTCTGGACACTCCACAGGTCGACTATTGTCTGGACACTCCACAGGTCGACTATTGTCTGGACATCTCCACAGGTCGACTATTGTCTGGACACTCCACAGGTCGACTATTGTCTGGACACTCCACAGGTCGACTATTGTCTGGACACTCCACAGGTCGACTATTGTCTGGACACTCCACAGGTCGACTATTGTCTGGACACTCCACAGGTCGACTATTGTCTGGACATCTCCACAGGTCGACTATTGTCTGGACATCTCCACAGGTCGACTATTGTCTGGACACTCCACAGGTCGACTATTGTCTGGACATCTCCACAGGTCGACTATTGTCTGGACACTCCACAGGTCGACTATTGTCTGGACACTCCACAGGTCGACTATTGTCTGGACATCTCCACAGGTCGACTATTGTCTGGACACTCCACAGGTCGACTATTGTCTGGACACTCCACAGGTCGACTATTGTCTGGACACTCCACAGGTCGACTATTGTCTGGACATCTCCACAGGTCGACTATTGTCTGGACATCTCCACAGGTCGACTATTGTCTGGACACTCCACAGGTCGACTATTGTCTGGACACTCCACAGGTCGACTATTGTCTGGACATCTCCACAGGTCGACTATTGTCTGGACACTCCACAGGTCGACTATTGTCTGGACACTCCACAGGTCGACTATTGTCTGGACATCTCCACAATATATAAAACGGTTTTACACTGAATGTAATAGAAATCATATCGCTCTGCTTTCCACCCATTCTTGCAAAAGTCCAGCATCCAAGTATCCAATGTAATTGAATCAAGGTTTAATGTATTGCATCCTCCAAAAAAAAACCAAACAAACAAAACAAACAAACAAAACAAACAAACAAAACAAACAAACAAAACAAACAAACAAAACAAACAAACAAAACTGACAAATTCGAGCACTCTTGTATTGTATAAATAGGAAATATGTCATTAGACATTTAATTTTTCTATTATAAAAATCTTTGCATAGAAATCGCATGTCTCACATCAGTAGGTTTTGAAAAAAAATAAAAAATTTCTAAATAATATACGGCCAACTTAAAAATTTCTCAGGGATCTGAGCTACAAAGAGAACAAATTCCTAAAAATAAAACTTGAAAAACCACGTTCTTAAATTTTAAAAATGTATGCACCATTTTAAGTATCTGTAGCATGTGTATTGGTAAACATTTTCCCAACCTCTGCTTTCTTGAACTAACTAACAAACAAACACACATATTCTGGTGAAGGTCTGAGATGACTCTCTTATGACCCAGGCTTGTAAACTGGCTACCAGCTCCATCTGTTGAGCTGAGCCATACAACATTTGACTCACGTAGGGTTCCCCAACCACCCTGGCTTCCCCCGGGTGATCTAGTGAGGGACATTCGGTCATTTATCTATGTCAATGTGTCCACAACGTGTCGACTTATGCAAATGTGTCAACAATGTGTCAACAATGTGTCAACACCACTTTTTCGTGGCATTGAATTGAATTGTTGTCATCCACATAGAAATGTGCACATCCTACTGCATCAGAAATGTGCACATCCTACTGCATCACTCTATTATGTGTTAAAGATGTTGTCATCCACATAGAAATGTGCACACCCTATTGCGTCCCTCTAATATGTGTTAACCAAAGAAGGTTCATTGCTCCCAACTGCTCCTTCAGTCTTAGGCGTATCTCGTGCTGCCTAAGGCAAAAATCAAAGCCCCGAATCTCCTTCTCCACTATATTAAAAAACATTAATACAAATCATGAACGGCGTGGTAGTCCCCCTTACGTACGCAACCGCACTCCTTTTGACGCTCCTGAACATTTTAAAAAACAATTCTTAAGACCCAGCACACTTTTACCAGGATTTTTTTTTCTTTTACATGTTCCGAAAACATATAGGTCAACTAATACTTCGGTATATTATCTCTTATACATATGACGCTTCTGGTGTGACTCATAAACTGCTTCTTGGTGGACTGCTTCCTAATGGACTGCTTCCTAATCAGCGAATTTGGTATTGGGAGTATATTACAAATAATTATAATTGTTTGAAAGAAAGTATGGTTCAATAATGTGTTCAAAAGCGTGCAAAATATTATTCCGGATAACTACGCTAAATGATCTATTTTTTTTTTACATAACGCAATATGGCTTACAAATATTCGGTTTAAAAGTAGTTGGGACATCAGAATATTAATATAGTTCATGGACGTGAAATAAAAAAGTGTGCATTGACGTATCATGGGGGGGGGGGGGAGAGAGAGAGAAGGGGTGTAGCAAAAATTGTCATTCTTAAATTTGCGTTACTTGAGTTCATGTTTTGTTAAGTAACTTTAGTAGAGGGGAAATTCATGCATTGCTGTCGCCAATGTTTGGCGGGCTACATCTAGTGGTTAATTATTTTAAAATGAAAATATTTCCCAAAGTTCAAATCTGTAACATAATTGGGTTTTGACATATTGATATTAAAATGAACACATCGTAACTTCACATGGTTTGTTCTTATTTGAATGAGTGATAAGTGAACTAGTGAGTACTTCTTGGCTATGAGTTTTCGTTGCACTTGGTTATTTCATTATAAAATTTGATAAATTCACATATCTTCGAATGCAGAATAAGTCGTACTTATTAAGTGTTTAAAATACGAAGCTAAAATTCGTTTTGGCTGAGACCTGTTTACCCTCAAACTCTTAAAATCGTACAACATCATCACAAACTCGTTCAATACATATCTTAATAGTAAAAAAAATTAACAGTATATACATACATTATATATAATTTATACATAATTTAATTTTATATTGCTTGAAGACATTTGGATCAAAAAAAATTTAATTAAGCAATAATAACAACGCATTAACAATCACTCTGATTTTCCCTATACATTTGCTACGTTGATTCAAAAGTTTTTCAGACTTCAACGATGGTCTAAGTTTTGTACGAACTCTTGTCAATAAATTATCTAATCATGCAGCGGTTCTCAACCTGTGGGTCGAGACACCTTTGGGGTGGTCGAATGACGCTTTCCCCAGGGGTCGACTAAGACCACCGGAAAACACATATACTCTGCAGTTATGAAGTAGCAACGAAAATAATTTTGTGGTTGGGGGTCGCCACAACACGAGGAACTATATTAAAGGGTCGCGGCATTAGGAAGGTTGAGGACCACTGATCTATTGGAATTGAACACCTCCGCTTATTTATAGTTACTGTGCTCCAGACACGGTTAAAACAGACAACACCGTTATAGTTGTAAAACAACTTTTTGCTTACTTAAACGACCACTCTCTTCTCAGTCCTAATCAATCAGCCTATAGACCTTTCCATAGCACTGAGACAGCTCTCTTGAGAGTAACCAATGACCTCTTGCTCGCATTGGACAGCGGTGATGTCTCCCTCCTGATCCTCATGGACCTCAGTGAGGCCTTTGACACTGTTGACCATGAAACCCTTTACAAAACCCTTGAAAATTACTTTGGCATTTCTGGTTCAGTTTTGGCTTGGTTTAGGTCCTACCTCTCAAATAGATCGCAGGCGGTCGCTGTCGATGGCCGTCTCTCCGGCAGTACTGACGTGGTAAATGGAGTGCCACAGGGGTCCTTTTTAGGCCCGGTTCTATTTACAATGTATACCAGGCCACTGCTCCTTTGGCTAGAGAGGCATGCTGTGGAGAGCCATGTCATTCGCGGATGACATGCAGCTATACATTCATACCCATCCCTCTCTTGTCGATTCCGCTGTCCGGACTTTGCAGGAGAGCATTGCTGATGTCAAGTCATGGATGGCACTCAGCTATAGTTGAAACTTAACGATGACAAAACGGAAGCACTTCTTATTCACGATTGCAAATCATCCTGTAACTCAGCTCTCCCCACCTCATTTCATGTAGGTAACTCAGACATACAGTTTACATCATCCACTAGGAATCTTGGTTATTTTCTATCTCACAACTTGTCTCTTGATAATCATATATCCCACATTTGTCGCTTTGCATACACGGCCATCCGTCAGATCAGCTCTATCCGCCACTACCTCACAACTAGTGCAACAAAAACCCAAGTCTATGCTCTTGTTCTCTCTCGTCTTGACTATTGCAACTCTCTTCTGTCAGGTTCACCAAAACACTTCTTAGAAAAACTACAAAAGGTTCAAAACTCAGCTGCTAGGATAGTTTTAAAGGCAAAAAAACGTGATCACGTCACACCACTACTTCATTCACTTCATTGGCTACCTGTACAAGCAAGGATTAACTATAAACTCTCTGTTCTCTGCCACAACTTTTTCTCGAATTCCTGCCCTTCCTATCTAACCGAACTTCTCTCTGTCTATTCACCCCTTCGACAGCTTCGCTCCTCCGCAGACGGGCGTATTCTTTCTGTCCCCAAGACTCGCACAAAAACATACGGTGAAAGATTTTTCTCTTACTGTGCACCCAAACAATGGAATTCTCTTCCACTACACATCCGCAATATATCAACCATCACAGCCTTCAAAACTGCACTCAAAGCACATCTCTTTAAACTCTACTACCCCGACTGATTCCTCACATCTGACAGATAAACGCTGCTGCCGGTCGTCGTCCATGGCTTGTCATGTAAAAGTTCTGGTGTGGATGAGGTGAATATGCATTAGATTTTGTTTTGTCTCTATACATCTGTTCTTTATTACATATATGTATTTTATGTTATTGTCACGATTATGTCTCTTTTAAAATATTTTTATGTACAGCGCGGTGAGCCTAGCCCTAGGCTGGGGTACCGCGCTATATAAGACAGCAAATAATAAATAATAATAATAATATCCCTGCAGTCAAATAAACACCGTTAGCCAGAGCACAAAAAACTTACATTTGTTGAGTTTTTGTGTACTAAAACGTTTGTTAAAATGTACACGGTACTAATGCCTTTACAGACAGTATAAATGTATAAAGAGGATTTAAATTCCAGGTAGGTTATTGTAAAGCACAACTCTAGAGACACAACACATTCAACTCGCTCGTAGTTGTAGACTTGGTGAAGCCTTCACAACCGGAACAAATTACAAATTCTATAAATTCAGAACAATAAATTCAGGCTTTGTTGGAGCATGCGTTCACGTGAAGTTATCTAAACGATCAAGTTAGATTAAATATAAGAGAGTATGTGTAAAAATAAAATTGGTAAAAACACGCTATTTATAACGAGTTCTAGCTTTGTAACGAGTTCTAGCTCTGTAACTTGGTTTAGCTTTGTAGCCAGCGTTGTTTGAAGATGAGAGTGTTATTAGGTGAGTGCGTAGGTAACCATGCATTTAGCCAAAATTCAGCAGTGCCTAACCTCAACCGAGTGTTTTCTAATAAATTAAACTAAACTGCTTCATAACAGTCTTTACTTTAAGACCCATAGATCATTCATTGACGTGCAATGATTATTCCATTCAAATATAATTTTTAAAAGAAACGACCATTAAAATAAGATGGGATTAATTTTTTGAGAGGAAGTTCTGTTTGGACAGAAGTAATTATTTGACAACGGAGTTTTCCCAGGGAGAAATGCTAAGTTTCAGACAAAGCCAGCAATGGCTCTTGCCCGTGTCAATTAAATTTTGTAAACACTCCATTTCAATTTTGTCACCTACATTAAGATTAAAAATAAGAGAGTAATTATACCTCACGGCCCCCGCCCCCGCCCCAGCTAACCTTTTAAAGGAGTTCTAGCTTTGCACCCAGAGTTGTGTATGGTTGAAACTGCTTTACGTGTGTGTATGGCTAAACATTTATTTGAGCAATCATCGCTGAAGCTTGAACCTAAAGGGGTCCCTCATGTAGTTATGATCGCAACGTGCTTAACATGGGCGACGTCATGATACTGCAAGCCATCGAGCTAGATATTGGTGATAGCTTAGCTGCGACAGGCCGATCGTCGCTTAGGTTCACATAAGATAATTAAAAGCATTTTTCGTGAAGCTGTTTCTACATGACAAGCTCCACCACGAACGCAATAAAAACATTCTTACAGCTGTCGTGTGTATTTAATTTCATGAGACTGAAGTTATCAATAAATTAAAAAAAAATAATGTTGGATTAGCCACCACACCCCCACACCCCGTAAAAGAGACTGATATGACTTAAGCCAGGGTGGAGTCACCTGATTCGTTAGCGTTTAAACATTATTTAGGATATTAAAACCCGCTAACATCTCATGATGTTATACGATTTAATTAAAAACAAAAGATTTGGACCTACTTTTCTGCAAAAAAATATTGTTTAAAAATTGGAAAGAAAAAATCTATAATATCGATATAAAGGTCTGTGCATAATTCAGGTCCGTTATTTAAACTCATTGGCGGGTGCTGTTAAGACACTCTTAGGCGGGTGCTGTTAAGACACTCTTAGGCGGGTGCTGTTAAGACACTCTTAGGCGGGTGCTGTTAAGACACTCTTAGGTGGGCGCTGTCATTCCATCTTTTCTTTATGATGTCTTCATCAATGAGCACCCGGTAAGTCCTTTCTAGTAAATCTTTGTTAGTGACGGTACTTGGCCATTTGATGTTCAGGATCTTTCTAAGGAACGTGTTTATGAAGGTCTGTACTTTCTGCTTAATGCTCGCTTTTGTTCTCCAAGTTTCTGCCCCATATAGTAGGACTTAACACGGAGGAGTAAGATTAAATAAATGTCGCCATTAGATTAAAGCCTTTATTTGAGATGCGAAATTCACTATACATTTCAATTTTCCAAGTATAGGTATCTAAAATGCATTGCTTGGCAATGTCCATCGAGTAACGTCCGAGTGGAAGAGACATCAGATGCTAGTGATGCCTAAAAGAAATTGATACTCTGATTAAGACAGAATACCATGAAATGAAAGTAGTCACATGTTTTAGAAAAGCTGGAAACATGTTTTTATTCAACCTATTCTAATTTTCTGAATTCGAAATTAAGAAACATTGGCCAGTTCAGGTTTTATATAAAGTCAAAGAAAAAAAGTCTCAGATATTGAGCGCTATAAAAAGTCTCAGAAACTGAGTGTTGTAAAACGTCTCAGATATTGAATTGAGCGCTATTTCTATATCAAGCTGCTGTGTAGGCACGAAATTACAAAATAACGAAAATCACGTCAATTAAAGATTCATACTTTCAAAACATCTCGGAATTTATTCAAAACTTTGACTTCAAATTGCCATAAACTATGTTCCTTTCGGGAATGTTTTTAACAAATAACACTGTACAACCCCAATAAATAAATAAATAAGCACACGCCTTGTCTTTAACTTTTACCGAATCAATTCATTATTTCTACTAAGATAATGAGATGTCATTTCAAAGCAAGGGTTCAGATTGTTTTTCTTTTCCCTCTTATAATGACATAAAATGGTTTTCTGTGTGGACTAACATCGTGCCGTGTCAGCCCGAGGCTGTCATACAGCACTCTGTGACTCAAATTATTCCACTAAGACTTACGTTCTGCTTCAATGAACACCAGAGTAAAAAATTGAGATTTAGCCGAAAAGCCAAATGCCGGCAAGAAAAATAGAATTAATTTCAATGGGTTTAGTGATCCGATGAATTTATCGAAATTGGCTGAAGAAGTGGGGGGGGGGGGGGGCGGCATTTCACCCTCGATTAAGCCGTGAAAGAGTTGATTTACCAAAACTGTGTTTTTTTGCCCACTATCCAGCAAAATGTTTATAACAAAATCCAGAGATCAATAGCGTCCCTACCGTTTTAATGTAGTTACCTGGGGCTAAGGACTATTTGCCAATTAACCTACAAAACATTATCATAATTGTCAGAGGCATCTCTGACCTAGATAAGGCGCCCCTGCTTAATTTATTTATTTATTCATTCATTAGAGCGTTGCCGTTTCTCTTCAAGCGTTGAGATTATCCAACACTAGCGTTAACTCGTCACGGTGCCTGGCGTGTCTGAGAAGAATATTTTTCCCCCCAGTATATCATATTAGAATACAAATGTCTGTAGCTATTTCTTGGCACGTATTTTCTTTCGCAAACAAATATTTTATTTTTATTTTGGTCTGCGTCTGCATTAAAGTGAATGGATAGCAAACGAAATGTAAAGATAAATGTTATAGGAAGTCAACATAAATCATACAAATGAGCGTTGCTGTTTGAATACAAGTAAACTTGTTGTTTACCATTATGAAATTTTAATTCAGCAAAAATAAAAGAGTGATGTGAAATGGCTTCCAGTAGGGTTTTCGCCGAAAAATAAGCTAATGTAAATAACAATGCAATTGAAAATAAGGCGTTAACTTTGAAAAAAAAAAAGTTATTTAAAACAACAAAATTAACAATTCTATACTGTCCAACGTAAAACGAATCACAATTTGTATATTAATTAACCTGAATATATAGTTTGTTACCCTAGAATACATATCAACATGGATTTTGGGGAAAACTCAACCTTAGGAGATGAAAAACTTTTGGTTGAAGATGCCCAGCTGATCAGCGATGCGGAGCGTCAAATATATGAAATTGTCACTTTGGTGTTCATTAGCAGCGCCATTGGTCTTTTCGGGATCGTCTCCAACATCATCAACATCGTCATCTTCTACAAACAGGGTCTCAACAACACCGTCAACATTGGTTTCATGGGACTGGCAATATCTGACCTCTGCAGCCTCATCACCCTAGAGTGGTACTGTATCGCTTTTAACCCACTTTTCATTAACGCTGACATCAACTTTGTGCCCCCCGAGGTCCAACACCTAAGTGCGGGGATCCCTCATGGCTGCTTCGCCCGCATCACGGCTTGGGTGACCGCTTACATCACAGCCGAGAGGTGTCTCTGCATAGCCTCCCCGTTGAAGGTCAAGCAGATCTTGACGCCGAGACGGACCACTGTCATCCTGTGCGTCATTTACTTCGTCGTCATGTTACCAATGCTACCCGAGTACGCCACGGCCTACGCGGGCTGGAAGTTTTACCCCAGCCTAAACAAAACTCTCGTCGGTCTCGTCTTCACCAGCGACAGATACAAGGTCGAGGGGCTGAGCTTTCTCCTCTACGCCATCCTCATGTTTGTGTCCTTCCTGGCGGTCATCATCTTCACCGCCATCCTCGTCTTTAAACTAAAACAGAAAACCGAATGGCGTCAAAAGTCGACATTTGACAGCTCGCAGTCGGACACCATCTCGAAAAGAGACAAGTCCACGATCAAGATGGTCATCGTCATTGCTAGCATCCTGATCATAAACTTTAGCCCCACCGTTGCTTTCTTCACGGTTGTTTTCATTGTCCCAGGTTTCAGCATAGCTGGACGGCAAAGAAACGTCTTTCTAGTGGCCGCTGCATTCGCGTTTATTTTTGACGCGTTGAATTCCAGCGTGAACATCGTTTCTTACTACACGATGAGTTCTAAATATAGAAAGACTTTCCATGAACTCTTCGCTGTTTACAGTAGGACGAAAAATACCCTGTCGTCGAAATAAATGTTTTTTTTAAAAAAGCTTTATTATTTTATTCCGCGCTGAAATATGCTAGCTCATTTTAAACAAATTCAAAACAAAGCCCTTTTTTAAAAAAGTAAATATAATATTTTCAAACTTCAAAATGCCATTGTTTTGGCATGTGTGTTGGCCTACGTTTAGCATTTAACCCACCATCTTTGTTTTGTTTTGTTATGGACGTCACAATTAAATAAACTGTGCTACTGCTTTTTTAACCACCCCATTCTTGTTTGGGAAACGTTTTTTATGTTCGAATACGTTCTACTTGCCCTAAAGAATGCTATAACCTATCAGGTGACGCAATTTCTAGAATTTTTTTTACTGGAGGGTTTTGGAATAATCCACATATAGGCCGGCAGATTTCCTAGTAGGGAGAGATTTTTGCTAACATTTACTTTATGTAATTGCAAGATTTGTTGTATCTTTTGAGGATTGTACATTTTTCACTTGCTGTTCTGTAGTTTGATATAGCTTTTGTTCCTGTACATTTGACTTTGTATTTTTGTTTGTAGAAAATTGAAATAATAAATATTATTGGCATTACTAACTATTTTTATCGTTTTCTTTGTACACTTCTTATTTTTAGTCCTTTTTTAAACTTATTGTTCATTCTACGAGCCATATCTCAGACCTGTTTACCCTCAAACTCTTAAAATCGTACAATATCATCACAAAATCGTTCAATACATTATCTTAATAGTAACAAAAAATATAAACATACAGTATATATAACGTACACATCTCAAAATCGTACATTGTACGCCAAAATAGTAAGAGTAAACAGGTCTGCAATTTTAATAATATATTATATTTTCATAACCCTAAAACGGTACGTAACAACCCTGCTAAAACTTTTGAGTACGTTTAAATAATACTTCATTTACCCATCAATATTTCCCCATTCAAAGTGTAGCTACCGTGCACCATTCACGGGTTATAATTAACGCCCCAACACTGGATCCACCCATGCAGTCAGTGCGTACGGATCATTACCTTTAATTAACACTTGACGTAAGAGTAAATCGCCCCGTCAATTAGAAGATGTATAGCACGTTCTGTTAAACCAATTGGTTCGCCCTGCAGTCTATTGAAATAAACCGATCTCCCTGAATTTCTTTACTGGCATTTTATATCTTTTTGGGGTTAAGGCTATACGAAGTTTTTTCCTTGATTTATGGCAATTTTGTCACTAAGGAGCAAAGAAAATGTGCAAGCAAGGGGCGAGTTATCCAACGCTAAATGTGTGTAAGTATAGCGCTAGAACAATATGAATTATTCCCCAATATGGAAGCATTTCGGCAGTGGCGTAGCGAGCTTAACTCGCGCCCGAGGCACAATACCTTTTTAGCGCCCCCCAATACCTTTTTAGCGCCCCCCAATACCTTTTTAGCGCCCCCCCATTCGAAAACCGTACAATAATATAGTAAAATATACCATTTGGCGCCCCTTTGTGAGTAGCGCCCGGGGCATGATGCCCCCTTTCCCCCCCTCACTACGCCACTGCATTTTGGCCCTAAGTAATATCGGAAAGCTGTCAACCTAAAAATACAAGAGTCATTTTTTTTAAAAATGCCGTTTTTACCAAAGAAACAATGTAACAGCTTGAATTATAGTTAAGAGAACAGAAAAAAAAAATTTTTATTAATATTTTTCGTTTCATTTAGATAAAGTTGCAAATTTCATGATGCGCTTTTGGGTATTTATGCTCCCTGATAGACGTTAGAATCTAAATCTAAATATGATTGACCCTCAAGCCACAGAATGTCGGGTCTGGCTAATTTTTGGCCATTGGTTTTATTTTCGTTCAGAGGTAAAGGTTTTTTGGGTGCATTTAAATAATTGTTGATCTTCTGGAAGTATGCGATCGTGTTTTGACTTTTGTGCATTTGAAACTTAATTTAATATTTTTTTTTGCTGACATATTCCCGTCACAATGTGACAATGGTGTAGTCTTGTGACAATGTGACAATGGTGTAGTCTTATGGCAATGTGACAATGGTGTAGTCTTGTGACAATGTGACAATGGTGTCGTCTTGTGACAATGTGACAATGGTGTCGTCTTGTGACAATGTGACAATGGTGTCGTCTTGTGACAATGTGACAATGGTGTCGTCTTGTGACAATGTGACAATGGTGTCGTCTTGTGACAATGTGACAATGGTGTAGTCTTGTGATAATGTGACAATGGTGTAGTCTTGTGACAATGTGACAATGGTGTAGACTTCACAGGGCGACATCAAAAGGCGTGAGTTTTTTTCCTTGAGGAGTATAATCCTAGACAGCAAATCGCCTCTCACCACGCACCCGGGTAATCCAAAAAAGAAAATCATGTGGCTGGCGATGATGCAGCTTGACACCAGTAGCGTCGCATCAGTTGCCAGAATTTTTCATTATGTCCATCTTATGCCGCCTACGGTTTCGAATTCAGAGTTTTTCTGCTGGTGATGTGCAAGGTTAAAGAGTCCCGTCCACCCGGGGGAACTGATGATGTTTTTGTTTTGTTTGGCTGTTTGGTTCGGGATTCAGATCCAGACAACGAGCTTGGGACTGACTCAGTCTAGACCAGGGCCCCCCAAACTTTTTTTTCACAGTGGGCCAGATAAATGACAAAATGAGTGAGCGCGGGGCGCATAATTATTCTGTACAATACTTGCAAGTCAGAACGAAAGCTCTGGGGAAAAAAGGACGATAAACTCAGTTTTGAAAGACTGCAGTGTCTGTCTGTTTCTGAGAGCGACAGGAAGGCCGTTCCAGATACGTGGGCCAGCAAAAGCGCAAGTGAACCTTCAGTAGATTACTATAAACAAGACAGCGAGAACTGCGTAGATAAGGTTAGCAAGGATGGTGGATATGAGACACATATCATGGAAAGAAGAACGCAGAAGACAAATATCATGGACAGAAGAACGCAGAAGACAAATATCATGGACAGAAGAACGCAGAAGACAAATATCATGGACAGAAGAACACAGAAGACAAATATCATGGACAGAAGAACGCAGAAGACAAATATCATGGACAGAAGAACGCAGAAGACAAATATCATGGACAGAAGAACGCAGAAGACAAATATCATGGACAGAAGAAGGCAAATATCATGGACAGAAGAACACAGATGACAAATATCATGGAACGAACACAGAAGACAAATATCATGGCCAGAACGCAGAAGTCACATTACCTACATGACAAAGGGACTCAAGGCAAACACAAACAGAGATAAAATACTCAGTATGTGATGATTTTTTAAAAAAGTTTCGTAATGCTCAGAAAGATGCCGGTCAGCAAAAGAAAGATTGTAAAAGTCTTTAAAAGTTCATGTTTTGTTCAGACTCTCAGAATGCTATAGTCTGGACGGCTTTGAATCATGATTGAGAAACAACTCTGTTTCACCGTCATATGTGTTGGTCAGAGTTAGACACATTTAGGCGTGCACATTTCCAACGAGATGTTTGACTCCACTTTACGTCTAAACCAACGGTCAGTCTCAGGGAATTCCAAGAAAATTTAAGTTTTATTTACTTTTTTGTTGTCAACTTTTTCTTTCTTTAAAAAAAAAACACATTTTCAAGGCACACGGAATGGAAACTGAAGAGCTGTGTCCGTCACATTCATTGTGAAATTCAATCTTTCATGTACAATTTTATGTTACTTCCGAAAAGAAAATTAGATTTGATAAATTCACGCCACAAATACATGAACATATTTTCGTTAAAATTTCACGATAAAAGATTTGTAGGCTAACTCCTTGCGTGAGGTTCTTAACATTATTTTTTTAAGAGTTGCAAATTTCCGGACGTCTTTCTGAAGACATGGTTCACGTGACATTGCAATCAGCACACGCAAGCGCCCTCTACTTCCGGTGCCTTCATTTACGCATATCAAATGATCATGTCCTTTTTATTTTAAAAAAGCAGCTATGGCCGTGTAAAAAATAGGTTTTAAAAATATAATTTGACTCAACATAAAAGCCCTTTTCATAAATACTTTTTTTCGTATGTAAAAAAAAAAACAACATTGAGCCTATATACACATATAAATATGCTACACATTTTGTGTAGCGCCGAGACTTCACTGAGGTTTTTCTATATTGTTCATGTTGTTCGACGACTGCAGTGCCAAAACTTTAAAATAATAATCTGTAATTAAAAATTATTCACGTTCACAACAATAACAAATCATGTTTATTTTAATTGCATACTGAAATACGTAATAAATACAAAGCACATAGCAACAGCAATATAATTAAACTACACACCAAGACACGCAATCATTGAACAAACATTTCCTTCATCTCTATCTTGAAAAACAGAACTCGCTGATGTTTTGGGAGTTGGGGGGTGGAGGGTCCTGAAAATTTGACAGAATGTGTTGTCGTCGGCAACGAGTCAATGTGCCAAGTTTCAGCTCGATAGGATGACGGGAAGTCGGTCAATTAGCCTACCGAAGATGTTTTCCACAAACCCACTAGCAGAAGTGAAGTTAAAAGAAAGGATTAAGAATAGACTGGTGTCACCAGTATAATTATTTTTAAAGTGAAAATATTAGTGACAGGAGTGCCACGGGGTTTGCTTTAGTGACAGGAGTGCCACGGGGTTTGCTTTAGTGACAGGAGTGCCACGGGGTTTGCTTTAGTGACAGGAGTGCCACGGGGTTTGCTGTAGGGACAGTAGTGCCACGGGGTTTGCATTAGTGACAGGAGTGCCACGGGGTTTACCGTAGTGACAGGAGTGCCATGGGGTTTATCGTAGTGACAGGAGTGCCACGGGGTTTTGCTTTAGTGACAGAGTGCCACGGGGTTTTGCATTAGTGACAGGAGTGCCACGGGGTTTTGAATTAGTGACAGGAGTGCCACGGGGTTTGCTTTAGTGACAGGAGTGCCACGGGGTTTGCTGTAGGGACAGTAGTGCCACGGGGTTTGCATTAGTGACAGGAGTGCCACGGGGTTTACCGTAGTGACAGGAGTGCCATGGGGTTTATCGTAGTGACAGGAGTGCCACGGGGTTTTGTTTTAGTGACAGGAGTGCCACGGGGTTTTGCATTAGTGACAGGAAATGCCACGGGGTTTTGAATTAGTGACAGGAGTGCCACGGGGGTTTGCTTTAGTGACAGGAGTGCCTCGGGGGTTTTATGTGTGCCATAAAGGAAATAGTGTGGGGTTTTAGTTCGCTTTTTATTTAAAAATTACATAGTTTGGACTTTTGATGATCAAATAATATATACCTTTAATCCCAATTAACACTATTATATTTATCATACGTGTATGTCATGTGTAATTAGTATCTAATGCATGAGCTTATTTTTCAATATATCCCTTCCAAGTTCATTGACCTATTGATCTGATTTTTTTAAAAATAACAACTTAATTAAATCATTTAAAAGGACATGAATTGAACCGCTGTAATTGTAGCCGACTCTCAACAGAGCCCGATGAGTTGCCCCCCCCCCCCCCCCCCCCCGGGCCGGCGTCATCCAATGGCGAACACGACTCTCGCCTCATCAGCCCCGGTCACACTCGATAAATATTTTACGTCCTTTACTGAATCAACAACTGCCACCTCATCTGCTAATAGAGTGCTTCACGGACACTGTGTTCATTGTAGCGCAACACGGATCTGTGGTGGCGAGGTAATTAACTAATTGTCGGGGCAGAGACAACCTGACTAAAGATACTGTTTGTTGTTGGTTATTTTTTTTTTTTTTTTTTTTTTTTTTTTTTTGTGTGTAACGGCGGTTGTGGGGGATAGGAAAATGGGGGTGTCTAAAATTGTATAGAGTAGCTAATTTTTAGGTCATATTTTTTAAAGACCTAATTTGTTGCTTTGCCCGTGTAAACGGCTTATAACATACATTCTGATTTTTTAACTAAGCTCTTTTTTAAAAGTATAATTAATTTAGTGACGTGATAAAAAATTTTAAAAGTATAATTAATTTAGTGACGTGATAAAAATTTTTAAAAGTATAATTAATTTAGTGACGTGATAAAAAATTTTAAAAGTATAATTAATTTACTGACGTGATAAAAAATTTTAAAAGTATAATTAATTTAGTGACGTGATAAAAAATTTTAAAAGTATAATTAATTTAGTGACGTGATAAAAATTTTTAAAAGTATAATTAATTTAGTGACGTGATAAAAAGTTTTAAAAGTATAATTAATTTAGTGACGTGATAAAAATTTTTTAAAGTATAATTAATTAAGTGACGTGATAAACATTTTTAAAAGTATAATTCATTTAGTGACGTGATAAAAATTTTTAAAAGTATAATTCATTTAGTGACGTGATAAAAAATTTTAAAAGTATAATTAATTTAGTGACGTGATAAAATGAAATTAAACATCTCCTTTAACCGACATCATACCCATATAATTTGATAATCATATAACGATTGTGCCAACCTAATGAACTAATGAGCGTGCCAGAAGACATGGATACAACATGATGACGTGTCTACCAAAGTATGTGCAAGAGAATGTTAGTTACAGAATCACTGTGAAAGATTCAGTGGAAAAGAACAAACAATATAGAGGGGGTTTCATCCGTGAGAAATAGTTCATTTTACAGACATTGACAGACTTTGGCTAAACACTTGTGAAGGTTATCATGTCTTAGCCAGGTTTAACCTTTTTGTTATGCATGTTCACAGGGGTTGTGTGTGGTACTTATATGTTATCGATGAGGGGGTTGATACCAACCCCTCCCCCCCCCCCCAAATAACATCAAGGCAACTACAACCACAGTGCATTCCCTTTTTTCGTTTTCAATTTATCCAGCCATCAAGCCCCACCACTTCTCACCACCCCTTGCCCTCACACTCTTATAACCGCTTTACCCTGTATCCCCCCCCCCCGTCACCTCTACACTCTTACCACCCCCTAGTTGAACACCCCCTCCTTTCGCCCAGACATTATATTCCAATCCTTTCATTTACCAACGTACTTGTTGTCACCACCTTCGCCCTAGATACCCCTAACTTCACCACAGAATACCCTTAACTTCGCCACAGAATACCCCTAACTTCGCCACAGAATACCCCTAACTTCGCCACAGAATACCCCCATCTTACAAATTCCATCTTACCCACAAAACTATCTTAGGTACTGGATAATTATTTTCGCATCAGGAAATTAGTTTGAAAGTCGACGGAAATTTTTTTTAACGAATTATTTTGTTTTACTATATAGTATAGTGCGTTCAAAAACAAATTTGACGAAAATTTGATCGTGTGAACTGAAAATAAAATTCGACCAAACTTCCGTCAATCAAATTTCCGTCGACGAAATTTCTTTCAAACAAATCTCCGGTAACCAATTATGTTATATATTGGATTGGTTAATATTACTTCCATTTTATGCATGAAAAGTATTTAATAAAATTAAAAACTTAGAACGGCAACAAAAATCATTAAAATAGATTATAACGTCCACAATAATATTACTATCTGGCGTTACGACTTTGTGGACTGTGAACGATTGCACGGGTGGAGTCGTCAGATTCTTGCGCTATGCGTCATTCACCTAAACGGATCAATGGTAATACATCTCGTCATTTCATTTTGAATGTACAGTTCTTCATCATGGTATCCGCATGGCTGAGCCTTTGAAGTTGAAACAGGTGTGAAATAGAGGCTTTTTAGTTTTTAACCCGTTTCTTACCAGCGAAAGATCCGAAAATCTGCCAAGCCACATATCACACAAAGGACGAGGCAAATAAAACAATGGACTCTGGTTATGGCACTTCAGTACTTGGGTTGTGCCAATGACACCGTGTTGCACTTTAGTACTTGGGTTGTACCAATGACACAGTGTTGCACTTTAGTACTTGGGTTGTGCCAATGACACAGTGTTGCACTTTAGTACTTGGGTTGTACCAATGACACAGTGTTGCACTTTAGTACTTGGGTTGTGCCAATGACACAGTGTTGCACTTTAGTACTTGGGTTGTGCCAATGACACAGTGTTGCACTTTAGTACTTGGGTTGTACCAATGACACAGTGTTGCACTTTAGTACTTGGGTTGTGCCAATGACACAGTGTTGCACTTTAGTACTTGGGTTGTACCAATGACACAGTGTTGCACTTTAGTACTTGGGTTGTGCCAATGACACAGTGTTGCACTTTAGTACTTGGGTTGTGCCAATGACACAGTGTTGCACTTTAGTACTTGGGTTGTACCAATGACACAGTGTTGCACTTTAGTACTTGGGTTGTACCAATGACACAGTGTTGCACTTTAGTACTTGGGTTGTGCCAATGACACAGTATGGCACTTTAGTACTTGGGTTGTGCCAATGACACCGCATAGCACTCCGTCAAGTTCTGAGACGAGGGGGGAAAAATCCGAGTAAAAATCTGGAACTTTTCGATCAATTATAAAGCCTGAAATAAGAATCGTGCGCAAGATTCTCTTGTCAGAATGCAATAATCCAATGATAAACTGAGACGCGCGTAGAGTGTAAATTTCATTGAAGAAATGTTGACCGGCTCGTCGGTGGACAAGGCCTTGTTCTCATCCGTAGAAGTGCCACCAAACCAACTTCACATGACTTCAAATAAGCTGAACAGCGCGTGGAAACTGAAACCCCGTAAAACCCAAATGAGACCTGGTCCCACTGATCAATAGAATAGGGCATGGAGAATAGGTCAATAAAGCCATCGGACAATTTTTTTAAAAAAAAAAAGAAAAAAAAAACCGTCAGATTAACACTGTTGGATTTCAAAGCTAAGTCTCGTAATTTAAACCACTTATTTTTCTTCTTCTTATTTTTTTTTTTTGATTGATGTTTATGCATATGAAGCATCAACTATCTGCAAATCAATGTTACTAAAGGGTAATCAAGGGAGAAATTTTACATTTCATCGAACTTAATACTAGATGTCGTCCTTGATGGATGTCAGTCTTTGTGAGTTAACATATCACATGTGTGTAGACCTACACAAATTAATGGAAACAAATAGGGATGGACTTGACAGATTGTCATAATATTTTGCTTATCGCAACTGATGCTGGATTTTAGCGACATTTTTAGTTGACGAGCAACTACGGGTTTTAATGTTGTAGCTTGGGACCTGCAACCCTAAAGAACACGCAATTTTTTTTTTGAAAACATCATTCACAAACAAGACTGCATGCTGTTGGCCTATCTTGTATGTATTTGATAACTTCATCTGCTAGTTACTCTACCAATATATAAAAAAAAAACATTAGCTGAAGGTTTGAGCAATCGAACTCTATCTACGTCAGCGGTTCAGCGTGTGACATATGACTGTTATCACGGTCACATTTTCAAGCCTACAATTTTTGTGTTTGGTTGACAAAAATTTTCTCTTTGGGCTATCAATTAACGGGAATTTTTCTTATTTAAAAAAAAATAGTTTTTCTTTGTGTGCTCTTAAAGTTCTTATTGAAGTTCAAGTTGAACCAATGTATCAATGTGCCCCGTAACAATCATTTCAATGTGCACCGTAGCAGTCATTCCAATATGCCCCGAGCAATCATTCATGTTTCTAGTTGTATCTAAATATCAGTTTCAGACTAAATTGTTAACTTGCCAATCCCCAAATGCCCGTAGAAACACTAATCTTATAATCGAACTATTGCAGTCGCGTAATTTTATTTATTAAATATTCGTTCTATACTACTACAATTGTAGCGAGCAATACTAGCCTAACATAAATAGTATCTTTTACCATTTTGTTGGGTCCAGGGAGGGGGGTTACAACTGCCTGCAGTTTAATTTTGGGTTCGCACTAAAATTAGCATCATCAGAAAGATATAATTTCACAAGTCACATTAAGCTGGCATCAAATTGCTATGAATCTATCGATTATATTTTAAAAGTCATGCAATAACTAATCGTTAAAAATAAAATTATTGCAACGCTATACATCATAATCCATGTGGTTAAATTGGATTTTTTAATGGTTCTGTTGTAGCTTTGTTAGTGTTATTATTTTGGACGCGAGGAAATATAAATAATGGTGCATAATAGACTCTTACAGGAATAAGTTGACTTACAGATGAAGACGCGGCACAAATTGAAGGTCTTCGAGTACACCAAAGGTTTATCATAAGGGTCACAAAGGAAAAGCAACAATTCCCGTATGAGGCTGTACTTAGTAGACGTATGACAACCTGGGTGAATTTTTTGTTGTTGAAATTTATGATTAAAAGCTTGTTGTCCGCATTGGACGTCTACAAGATATTTTTACCATCTTAACGAAAAAATCGTACCTTTCTTTACATATAATTTGGTATAAAGAAAGAAAAACTTGACAATCTCAAACAAAAAGAATTGTTTCAGGAAGTTGGGTATTTTTGTCTTACAAAATATATGTACTCAAAATAAATAACCACGCGTGTTTTCGCTTTGAAAAAATACTGGTGAAGGACAACTTGTTGTAATGAAATTAACAATCATCTTACTTTCCCGTGAGATGATATTTTAGCTTTTGTATAAGAAATGCACTAGACATGGAAAAACAAGATTACTTTGGCATTACGAATGGTGGCTCTAACAACAGCCGATTACTGCAAACTTCATATGAAGAAAATGTAATCGACGACTTATCGAATCCGATTACCGGTTACCAGTTTGTGCAAATCTATGAGATCGTCAATCTTGACATACTGTGCATACCCATCGCTCTTTTTGGTATCGTTTCTAATCTCATCAACATCGTTGTCTTTTATAAAGAAGGTTTGACGAGCACGGTCAACATTTCCCTCACTGGACTCGCGATATCTGACCTTGGCTGTCTGCTCTTGGTAGAGTGGTACAACATCTGCTTTAACCCACTTGTCGCCGGCTCGGGCATCCCGTTGGTTCTGTTTGAGTTCCAGCACCTGACCGCGGGGGTTCCCCACCTCTGCTTCACGCGAATCACCGGTTGGATCACTGTCTACATCACGGCTGAAAGATGTCTGTGCATCGTTACGCCGCTCAAAGTCAAACGACTCCTCACCCCGACGAGGTCGGCTCTGATCATCTCCTCCATCTACACGCTCACCGCCCTGACTTTGTTACCAGAATACATGAGCATGTACATAGATTGGAAGTTCTACCCAGAATCGAACAGGACTCTACTGGGGTTGGTTCAGAAAGCTAACGTTCAACATTTAAACGGACTAACGAGCCTGCTGTACGGGGTCCAAATGATCTTCATTTTTGTGGCCGTTGGATTATTAACCGCGGCGTTAGTTATCAAACTCAAGCTTCAATCAGTATGGCGGAATAAATCGATCTCAAACTCCGATCAGTCCGATGCGATGTCCAGTAAAGACAAAAAGGTCATGAGTGTTGTCATAACCATCGCTGTATTCATGATCATTTTGTACACGCCCTCCGTCATATCCACAGCGTACTCCTTCATCGAACCTGAGTTTTCTATCGGGGGCAAGTTGGCAAGCGTTTACCTGGCAGCTGCCTCGTTTCTGGTGCTGCTGGAGGTGCTCAACTCGAGCTACACCATGCTTTTATACTTCTTTATGAGCTCAAATTTCCGAAAACGTTTCATCAAATTCTTCCAGTGGGGTGATGACAACGAAAACCAAAACAAGAAATTATCTCATTTGTAAGTTTATTGTTTGACTCTTGAATGGTTTAAGTAAATTATAAAGACGTTTCTTTTCCTTCATATTCTGTACATTAGGCTACCTTGACTTTATTGAGATTCTCGAAAACACAGTTGTTGTTTTTTTTTAATTTAAATTATTTGTTGTTTCTGATGTTGTATTGACTACTGAAGATATGCGTCCGTAGCAGATGAGTTCGTTCAATTGTCTTGTCTTTTCTTCTCCAGCCTGAACAGCTCTTGTTCCATTAGATAGTTACTTCACTCGGCTTGAACGCCGTGACACATATATTATCCTTTAATCTTGACATAAGCATGTCCATGGGGTAAATTAAACTATCAACAATGAAATATCAAATGTTTTGTCGTTTCTCTTAGTTGCAAAACAATGGGGGTGGAATCGTGCTGTTAATTTATTCCTCATACACCATGGCCACCCGCTTAGCACTTCTCCTACACAAGTGTTAGCACTTCTCCTGTGCAACTGTTACTTGAAGAGAAAGAATCCCTCACCTAGGAAGAAGGGGTGGTCCGTCCCGGGGGGGGGGGCAAATGCCCTACCCAAATGACGTCCTTGAATGCGTCACTATCATTAAGAATTGCAATCAAACATGTGATAGGTGAAAGATTATCCAAAACTAGATGCATGTTATATCATACGGGACATTTAAGTTGGTTACAACGGACTGCAAGCCTTGTATAATAAACAATATCGCCTGCACTTTCGTTTTTATGTTTCATCAACACGAAATCGCAATGAATATTTTTGAAAGGAACGTATTAGTATCAAGAGGCCTTGATAAAACATCTGACAGGTTCGCCACGGTCTGATACACTTTTACCTGTGAACACTGTGTAAAAATGCTGGTGTGGGTGCAGCCATTTGTGTGCTACACTTTTACCTGTGAACACCTGTTCCATTGTGTAAAAATGCTGGTGTGGGTGCAGCCATTTGTGTGCTACACTTTTACCTGTGAACACCTGTTCCATTATGTAAAAATGCTGGCGGGTGCAGCCATTTGTGTGCTACACTTTTACCTGTGAACACCTGTTCCATTGTGTAAAAATGCTGGTGTGGGTGCAGCCATTTGTGTGCTACACTTTTACCTGTGAACACCTGTTCCATTATGTAAAAATGCTGGCGGGTGCAGCCATTTGTGTGCTACACTTTTACCTGTGAACACCTGTTCCATTTTGTAAAAATGCTGGTGTGGGTGCAGCCATTTGTTTGCTACACTTTTACCTGTGAACACCTGTTCCATTGTGTAAAAATGATGGTGGGTGCAGCCATTTGTATACATCCCAGTTCACTTGATGGACTGATTTGATTCCTACCTGTTTTTTTTTATGTGTTAACTTTAACTTGCTGCAGCATTCGCCACCACTGTTGGCTAAAACCTGGTGCAGCGTATAGAAGCCCTGGATGGGAACGTAAAAGCTTTCTGCTGAAAGTAATAAAATGTGGAACAATAGTATTCTGCAACTAAGAAAATATCCTTTTTTTTTTTTGCTTTCCATATGTAACACAACAAGTTAACCTTGATCTGTCAAATGACAATTTTATTTATTCCTACTGCACGATGACGTAGCGATTCGACCATAATGAATTACATCACGAATAAAAGCAGGAACTTATTTTTCATAGCGGAGTGAGAGCGCACGATTTTCTGGGTTGTAGAGGGTGTACAATTTATCGGTGTGGATTGCAGACATGTTGGACTTTCCTATTTTATTAGTTTGAGGATGGAATAGCATTAAAATTGAATATGTATTATATTCTTGACATGTAACTGTGTATGTTACAAGGATGCACCAATGCCAAGGATTTATTTGTAATATTTATCATCTAATAAAGTACTGTGTGATTTATACATTCAGACCCGTTTGATTCGTGAGAGAAAGTGAGATAGTGTTAAGTTAAGGAATGAAGAGTGACGGCTGCAGACCAGCAATCATATTACAGAATTAGTTAACGCTGTAACGTTTGTTCACATCGCATATGTTACATCCGTTACACTAAAGAAGAAGATTTTATAAGAAACGTTGCATGCGACAAGATTATATTTTGTATAATGCTTCCTCCGTCTCTCTCTCTCTCTCCCCCTCTCTCTCTCTCTCTCTCTCCGTTCCATCTCATGGATATTTACTATAAGACGAATATTCTTGTGGGGTTTTGTTTTCATTCAAAAGAAAAAAAGGATTTACTGTACACTATTCGTGGTTTCTTTTTACTATATGGAGTTCTCTTCCACTACACATCCGCAATATAACAACCATCACAGCCTTCAAAACCTCACTCAAAACACATCTCTTTAAACTGTACTATCCTGATTGATTCCCCCCTCTGACCGATAGACGATGCTGCTGGGTGCCGTCCATGGCTTCATATGTAAAAAATGTATGAAATATTTGGAGCAAATACACATTTCTTTTGTTTTATTTAATTAACGTATGTTAATGTTTAAGTTCATGATTATGTTTTGTTAAATTGTATGTACAGCGTGGGGAGCTCAGCCCTAGGCTGGTATACCACGCTTAATAAAACTACTACTACTAATAATAATAACATAAGATGATTCAATTAAAACTATAAACTATAACATATTTTGCCTATTTTTTTAGAAGTAACTTCTTTTTTTTTTGTTTATGTGAAGCTTAATGAATAAAACAATGTATCACTTTTGTTTATGATATTTCACCGTTTGTAAATGTATACCCAAAGAAAATGAACCCGGAAATTCATCTCAATAAAGGAAATGCCTATCAATTCTATTTTACATGTATTTTTATATTCCTCCTCTTTAAAAGTAAACTGTTGCAAATAGTTCAATTAACTCATACAAAATACAGGGTGCCGTGTTCATAATTTAATTACTGAGAATTATTGAAATTAGAATTTAAAAAAAATAAAAATAATACTAGTAATGACATGTAGTTGTAGCCATAATTCCTCTCTTTGGGGTCTGTCAGGTTTCAAAGATATTAACAGCGTTAACTAAGGTTTTATATATTTAATTATTATTCGATGACTAGAACGAAGTCATATGGTCACATTCAGAGGTAAATTATCCGTAATCGTCTTAAACTTCACACCCGGCACACATCCATTAACACTGATCAAGTCTACTGTATGTTATTATCTATAAAGGCGTCGTACAATCACGAATCTCAAATATCTGACGCGTTCTTTACGTAGCTATAATTCCCAAACGACTAAGATTACTTTATTAACAAAATTAAACCCAATGAACCATCCAAATAATAATGTCTTTTTGCTGCTAAATTAATATATTTTTTTTGCGCAGATATTCCTGTTTAAATGACCATACCATGGAAAGAACCATTAAAGCAGCCAATGTATTAAGTTGGTACATGAATGAATTGGTACCTATATACTCTTACGTTAAGTGAAAGAAATGCACTAGGAGTAAACAAACTGCTCCATTAGCGCAGTCAAGCAAAAATTATACAGATATATAATAATGATTCCTTAAAAGCATACGAAACAATGAATGAATGAGGGAGAAAAAAAAGATTTCAAATTCTACAGAAGACATTAAGTGTAAAACCCTTACACATTTTGATGGTTTTCGTGTATTTGTATCGACTGACATTACTGACAATCTGAGCCATCTGAAGATTGTGTTCGCGACAAAGCGAGCTGTGGAAACCCGTGCATTTACCTCAGCAGTATCTAAAACTCCGACGACTTCTATAGACGTCACATTTTATGATGTAGTAGGTTTCCAATAATTTGATTTTACACTTGAAAAAAAAAGTTTGTTGATGTTAAATTGGAAAATAGAACACTCTGCACGTATGCTTGTTGAATGATTAATACAATTTAATACCCTCTAAAATGTGGTATTAAAAATGTAGTGTAATAAGTAACGCTTTTGCAATGGTTTTATGAATTTAAAGTGAACAGGTTACCAAAAGATATAATGTCAATAGAAAAGAATTACAACGTTCGTGCAGTGTTATGTGAATACAATGCATCAAAAAAACTAACAGACAATTTTGATGGAGGTTTGGCTGAAGAAATTTCTGTTCTAAGCGATGGATCTAGAAAAATATATGAGATTGTTAACCTGGAGATCCTTTGTATCCCCATCGCTCTGTTTGGTATAGTTTCTAATATTATCAACATTGCAGTCTTCTACAAGCAAGGTCTAAGATACACAGTTAATATTGGCCTCATCGGACTTGCAATATCGGATCTAGGAAGTCTTGTCATCATAGAATGGTATAATATCTGCTTTAACCCACTTGTTGCCGGCTCGGGGATCCCGTTGGTTCTGTTTGAGTTCCAGCACCTAACAGCGGGGGTTCCCCACCTCTGCTTCACGCGAATCACCGGATGGATCACAGTCTACATCACGGCTGAAAGATGTCTGTGTATCGTTACGCCGCTCAAAGTCAAACGACTCCTTACCCCGACGAGGTCGGCTCTGATCATCTCCTCCATCTACGCGCTCACGGCCCTGACTTTGCTCCCAGAATACATGAGTATGTACATCGATTGGAAATTCTACCCAGAATCGAACAGGACTCTATTGGGATTAATAAAAAAATCCAGTGAGCAGAATCTCAAAGGCCTGACGTCTTTCCTCTACGGGGTTTATATGCTCATAGTGTTTGCAGCCGTTGGTCTGCTGACGGCAATCCTCGTCACCAAACTCAAACGTAAGTCTTTGTGGCGGCGTGCCGCAGCCTCGGGCACAAATCAGTCAGAGGCGGTGTCCAGCAGGGACGCGAAGGCCATGCGTGTCGTCATATCTATCGCAATTTCTATGATAATCTTCTTCACCCCTTCCGTCCTAATCACTATCTACACCTTTGTCGATCCCGAGTTCGGCATCAACGGGGAGCTGTCGAACGTGTTCCTCGTCGCCTGGTCGTTTGCTTTGCTGTTTGAGGTGGTCAACTCCAGCTTCACGATCGTGCTGTATTTCTTTATGAGCTCGAAGTTCCGAAAATGCTTTCGCGAGTTGTTCGCGTTTATGGTAAGCGGCGGGAAGAGGACATTACCGGATGTCTCAAGTGGAGAGATGGAATTTTAAATAAAAGTCAATTATATAAAGAAACACACAGAAAAGACCAACTTATGTTAGGTATTAGTTAATACATTTCATGCAGGCAAACTGTTCAGACAAATTCAACTGTGATTGCTCTTAAATAGAAAGAAACGAAATCAAGCTGTTTGGCGTCTCCCTATTCAGATTATTGACCAATTGCTAGCTATTATCTCCTAGATGTATATTGGCTTGTGTCTCAAATGGTTACAGGGTGATTTAATACTTGGAATGGGTATGCTCGTATGTAGTTTTGTATTGTTGCGTTCTGTATATCAATGTGTTAAAATATCGATTGTTTTCATTTCCCTTTAATGTGGTTGACTTTGTACCGCGCTTCGAGCCTTTGGGGATGAAGCGTGATTTTCAAATAAACTTTATTATTATGTTCATCGAATGTTGAATCATCCATGTAAACTCAGCTCCTTTTGTCATCTGTTTTGACATTTTATGAATTGTGTTCAAACACGCGCAGTTAGCAATGCAAAGTCTTTCCATATGATAAAGCCAGCAGCAATACATACACAGTTAAATGTATTATGGGTTCGGAGCATATTTTTTTGGGCTTGTCAATGGTGTAGAAAAGTCAGACGCGTAGCTAGAGTGTCTGGCGCAGGGGGGGGGGGGGGGACAAGATTCATTGTAAAGAGCCTCCCTTTCTTTTTAGAACTCTCAAACCCATTATTTTTTTCAATAACATAATATCAAAGCAAATTTTGGCGGCCATAACTAGTCTGGCAGCCGGGGGATATCTGTCCCCCTGCCCCCTCTTGGCTACGCCTCTGAGAAAAGTTAAACGTAAAATATATTGAAATGAGTCATCGTTGAAACACGATCTCGGTTGATGAAACATGAAAATATCTTTACCGCTATTTCACCTGCTCCTTTTATGAACAAGAATTTTCAAACAGATTTCTTCGGAGCTCAGGTATCCGTTGCCTGCTTCTATTCTTGGGGAATCGCACGAACAAAGGAATGTCAAACTGTTACCGTCTGTAACATTGACTTTAAGAGCGGGTATTAAATTACAGGATGTAAATGCGCGGCAACTGGGCGTTTGAATGACAGTATTCTTTCATGAAACTTCAAACTTCTATTACTGTCAGTTTTTAATTTGATTGTGTATGCTTCAATGTGTTGAACTAATAAATAGCTTTGCTAAATAACTGTAGCGCTCCCAGAAGCTTAACACGTCAAAAAACTATGTTTGGTTTTGGTCTATATTTTTACCTGCTGATAAAATGGATTTAAATTTAACAGTGCGACTCATTGTGTACACTTGATCACTTCAGTTACAGTTCTGATAAATCATGTGCAAGTAATTCAACATACGCCTAGTTTTATCAACGCTAAAGAAAATTGGTGAGTTGTCTCGATTCTTGCTACCAAAATAGACCCTGAATGACGACACTCGAAAGACACTTGTATTGTATTCTACAGCTTGAACTTAACATTGTACGCTTGTAAATAGCAACAGCGGAAGCCTTTCGTATAGCTTTAAAAAGTTGGAAGTTTTTCAAGCAGAAAATATATAATTTATTTTTTTCAATAGGGCGTATCACTAGATCATTTGCTAGAATTAAGGGGAAATAATACGGGTTGGCTCAGCTAACCAGAAATTAACACAAAAATCAACACAGGCTGTTCCCATTGCATTGTTTGTGCTTGGTTTGACTTGAGGTAGCATTTCTAATTAGAAGATCAATAATACAAGAAACTGAATTCTAAGACCATATTAGAAAAAAATATCAATGATACAATCATGAGACTTTATTTTGTTAAGACTACAGCTTAATGTATCTGTAATTATCCCTTGCAGATGCCATTGTTGAGTATAGTAAATTATTGGGCATAGTACGTTAATGAGTATAGTACGTTAATGAGTATAGTACATTCATCCTCGTCTGACGTTTCAAACGTATATTATTTCGGATATTCCGAAACCATAAATTCAATATGAATGCGATATATGACAGGCTGGTGTTTCTGCCTTCAGGCAAATAGATGAAATCCCACCAAGTTCCTTTGTGCGCAGCGTCTTCATTATGACGTTACTGAAACCGATACCTCGTAAATTAAAACCAATAATTAAAATGTATAGTTTTAGCGTACGAGGCTCTGCGCGGTCCGATCGCGCTATATAAATGCGGTGTGCATCGGCGTGTACGGCAATAATAACGATAAAATAAGCGAATATGCAAATGTAGTTTATGTTTTACGATAGGGGAATCCAAAGGGATATATCGCTGTGTTTAGCCTGAAGAACTGACAAACAGTGCGACTTCAACAATCGACCCTCGAGTTTGCTTAATGGGTTTCTCTTGATCTAAAACACATGTAGAAAAACGCTTTTGCGTAACAAATAAATAGGAGGGACTTACTATGAAGCGTGAATAGATTAATCTTTTTACCACTATGCTCACCACGATTTGTAAAGTGATTTAAATGAAAATAAAAAATGTCAACATCAGGCTTATCGTTCATCGAAATATTTACGTTAAAATTATTTCTCTTTTAAAGCCTTGATAATTTTAGCTAATTTAACTAAAGTTTTATTTTATGCAAAAATATGTCGTTAAGAAATAGCTCCGAAACTTTAATGGAGCATTTTAATACAGCACACCCACAAAAAAGTAAAAGTATTGTTTTTGTGTATGAAGACTGGCGCGATGTCAGCGACGAAGCGCGTCATCTGTTTGAAATAGTAAACCTCGTAGTCATCAGCACCGCCATCGCCCTGTTGGGCATCGTCGCCAACGTCGTCAACATCATCATTTTCTACAGGCAGGGCCTCCAAACAACGGTCAACATCGGATTCTCGGCCCTGGCCGTGTCGGACCTGCTCAGTCTGGTCACGCACGAGTGGTACTTCGTCTGCTTCAATCCGTTATTCCTCAGCTCCGGTGTGGACATTGTCCCGTCCGAGGTCCAGCACCTCACGGTCGGGTTCCCCCACACCTGCTTCAAGCTCATCACCGCCTGGATCGCCGTGTACATCACATTCGAACGTTGCCTGTGCATCACGTCACCACTGAAAGTCAAACACATCCTCACGCCTAGACGTACGAAGCTAGTCATATGGGTTATTTATTGTGTTATGATTCTGTCGCTGCTGCCCGAGTACTCCACGGCGTACCTGGACTGGAAGTTCTATCCGGACGCCAACAGAACGCTTCTCGGTTTGATGTTCACGGCCGATCGCTCTAAAGTCGAAGGCGTGTCCTTCATTCTCTACGGGATCTACATGTTTATCGCCTTCCCGATACTAATCGTGTGCTCCATAGTCCTAACGACAAAACTCAACCGCAGTTCGAAGTGGCGCCAGGAAAATTCGAGCCTGGGCAAGTGTCTCGTCAAGGAAAAGAGAACTCTGAAAATGGTGGGGGTGATGTCTCTTGTGTTCATCGTCACCTTCACCCCGGCCGTGTCCATCTGCACGGCGGTGTTCGTGGAACCGGAGTTCAGCGTTGTGGGGCGGCTGAGGAACTTGTTCTTCGTCGTGTCGTCGTTCGGCTGCATCTGCGACGCCACGAACTCGAGCGTCACAATTCTGTCTTACTATACAATGAGCTCAAAGTACAGAGAGCAATTTCGCGACTTGTTTGCCGTGGCCCACCCAATAAAGTCCGCTGAGCGGAGTGACAAAAGAAGCTCAGATGCGGTAACCCAGTAACTCGAGACGATATTAAAAGAAATCATTTGAAATTCTATCCATTTATTTTTTTTAATCCTCTACATTAACTTCGCTTTTATCCTTGAATGGCTGGCTGACCGGCTGGCAAAATCTTCGGCCGGCTCATCCACCCACTTTCCTCCCACCTATCGAGCTGAAACTTGGCGCATGGACTCGTTGATGATGACAACACATTTGATCAAATTTTCAACGCCAGCCAAATGAGATTCAACAATGGGCAGCCCATTATCATGAATTTAATTTAATTTTTTTCTTAACGCAGTCCTCTCTATACTTCTGAAACAATGGATTTACACTTCCATACAAATAAAGCATAAATGTACGCTATACGTAACGGAGGACTGATAACAAGTATGAAAAGTATACAATCAAAGAAAAAAGATACCAAAGCTAGTGATATTATCAATATTCAATTAAATTATACTATTAATTTGATACTAGAAAGATACGCATATACAAATACAATGAAAACAAATCAAGTAGGTCTTTTATGGCTCCTGTAAGTCTGGTAAGTCTCGTAAATCTCTGTCGGTCACAGTCAACCGTCGTATTTATATTGAGGGAGTTAGAACCCTCGAGAACACAATGTCTAAAAATTCAATCGCCAAAGAGTAGTGTAATGAAGAACCTTCTGGAAACATAAACAAACTTTCCAATTCAATGGCTGTGGGGTTTGGAAGGAGTGGGAGAGTTAAACTGGAAATGTCGGAAAGAAAAAAGGGAGGTAAGGTTGCATGCCACAGCTCGCTGTGAACAAACATTAGGTCAACACACTTGCTATAACAGTTTACGACAACCGTCTGCAGTCATTCTATCATGATCACTGTTTGCGCATTTTTTAAACACTCAAGGCTTGGTTGCATTTCTGGGCCTATCGCGGGTTTTTTTTAGGTCTTTTACTCGGCGTTTACTTCTCTGTTGTAGCAAATACATATTTTAAATGTTTAGTTACCGTTCGGTGTGAATATTTGTGACACAACTTCACATACTCAAAAATTGTCGACCGTGTCTAAACTGTTCTATTTCGTGCATCCCCCATATCCTCCAGTTATTCTGCATCTTTAACTACTTGAATTTAACTAGTTTTTAAATATTCTATTTTGATAGACTCCCTTGGTGCTTTCTTCTGTTAGTCCTATGCTAGCAAAACGCTAAATGTAAAGATTTTACAATTACTTTTTAGCTAGTGAACCAAACATTTCTTCACAACGACATTTTCTGCAGTATCAAACAAAGAAATTTCTTTACAAAGAAATGTTTTTGCAGCCTCCATAAAAAAAGAATTTTCTTTACAAAGACATTTTGTGTAGAATCGATAAAAGTGATTTTGTTCACAACGACATTTTGTGCACTTTCCATAGACATCTTCACACTGACATTTTCTGTAGTGTCAATAAAATAAAGTTCTTTAAAAATTAGTCTTAAAAAAAACAACCCCCTCCCCCCCCCCCCCCACTAAAAAAAAACAAGCGTCATCAGTGTATGTATCAAGTCCATAAACAAAAAAATAAAGTAAGAGCCGATTTTGAAATATCCTTTAGGGATATCAATGTAATTGACAAGTGGTCAACCATAACAATTTTCCTTTACTTAACATCTATCGAAAACCTTCTTCAGCTTGTGTTGCATACGTGACATTAAACAGATTATGCTTAATACCCGATTGGAAAAAAAACTTTAGAGGAGGGCGGGTTTCATTGGTAACAATAAGTTTGTTTTTAAAATGTTTTAATTGTGTTCTGGGACGAAAATGTTATACAGCTTTTTAAATAATAATAATAATAATAATAATAATATGGAATCAGTTAGTAGCCGCATCTTTCAGTGTTTTTGAGTATATCATTTGGAGATCTTTGGTTCGTACTTGGATACATAGAATGCATTGTTGTCGTTGTTGTTGTTGTGTTTTTAAGGAGTTATTTCATATAAATAATTTGTAGTGGAATGTGCACGTCGCTGAGAAGAGTACACCTCATTGAGAATAGTGCACTTCATTGGGAGTAGTGCACTTCATCTAGAGTATTGCAACTAGCCCAAACGAATTCCAACAGGAGAACAAATTCCACAAAAGTGCAAAGTCTCCACTCTGCAAAAATGATGAAGATAAATTAAGATTCGATATGCCAGATTGCTTTCGAGCAGTTTATCATAGACTTTGAGAATAACAGAAATGATTTGTTTGTTGTTTTTTTAATTGCTTCCCGAGGGGAGGGGGGGGGGGCTTTGACTCTGCCAACAGCACGCCAAAGCCAAACGCTCTGCCATTTGTTTCAGTCCCTCGAAGCGCTTCACTTAATCTAGTTGAGCGGTCCACACCCCCCCCCCCCCCGCTCTCCTTGCACCAAGCGTAACAGTAACCATGCAGACTAATGACGTTAGTGACCGTCTGTTAGACTGCAATACATTCCAGAGCTCCTCGCGTGTTGTTGTCCAAGTGCTAACTACTCGCCCTGCTCCAGGCCACACGCTTCCTTTAATGGTGAACTATATCTCTCCCTGGTCCAGTGTTTTCTTCAATTTTTTTCATCTGGGTTAGAGGTTAACATTCATTTGCATTTATCATGATTTAATAAATAATTCGACAATACTTTTGATATCGAATAGAGCATTTTTTTTTTGTTCAAGCCAATTTGTCCTCGGAAGAACTCCTGTCCGATTTAAGCTAAATGGTGAAGAACTATTTTGAGCTAAACATAAATCCGTGCATCTTATTTCGTTCACCAATTCACCAGCATTTGATGTGTTTAACAATTGACAGAAAGCTTGCAAAGTGCAATAGCTTTCATCTGTCCAATTTACAAATTCAATCATATAATTTTTTTAAAGAGCAGAGCGATCAACTCAAACAAGTGTATCAGATTTGTACTGATAAACTCTCACCCGGATACAACTCTGCTAAGCCATGTTTCGTTTCATTTAATAAGCCAGTGTTTAAAATATATGCATTGATTTTGAAATCAAAACCTCAATCTTCCCCGAAAGCATATTATATTATATGAACATAATTTAACCGGCTATTTGAAATCGCTGTTTGGGCTATTACAGATGAGGCAAATGTTCGAGGAAATTGTGGACGAATGACTATTTGTCGAAGAGGGAATTGGGTGCAGGAATCTGTCTTTGTTGGTTGGATTTGAAGGGGCAGAAAAAAAAATCATCGTATATTTAATGTCACAAAAAATCTCTCACTGCTGTTTTCATGCGTTTTCGGTATCGCGTATGGTTTTATAATCTTTTGTCGACACTTAGAAACCATTATAATTATTAAATATTACATATGTTAGAACCATTATGCACTGCGTAATCAGTGATTGTGTATTGGGCGGCCGAGTGGTCTAAACTGGGCAAATCTCAAGTTGATGGTCTGGAGTTCAATCCCCCAACAAGGCGTAGTCAAGCTAAAACACCACCAGCACCCCGGGTGGATGGGACTCGTTAACCTTGGACGGCAACTCATCTAAGAGAAGGAAACTCTGAATTCAAACCCGGAGATGGAGTCCCGTAGGCGGATAACATTGATACAATGAACTAGACTGGGGGAACACTCGTTGTTTTAGATATTACATTATGTTATTCGTGCGTGTATTAATTATAATTGTCTTAAAACATTCAATTACGTGGTTGAAAATCACGTACTGCCAAACAGATGAGCAAATAAATCATTATACAATGTCCTAGAACAAACATTTTATATCGAAACCAAAAGTTGTTGTTGTTTCCACTGTTTTTCAACTTGAATTTTTTTTTAATCAATTCTTATGCTACTGATCCACAAACAAACAAACAAATCTAAACCCTTCTATAAATTATCAAAAAAGTGTCCACAATAAAACTAGAGAGCTGACAGAAAGAAGAAAAAAAGATTCTACAGTCTCACGTGATGATCAGTGCACAAGACATACTTCACTACAGATACTTTATATTACGATATATTAATGGATTACGGAGCGCTAATTGCTCATGGTATCATGTCGCATATTTGCCTTCTTCGAGAATTGTACATTCCAAAGATAAGAACATATAGTCCAGTATCTAAAGAGAAAAGAAAAAAAAAATTAGTTCTTATATCAAAGGAGAAACAAATCACATTTTTCGCCCTCAATATTCAACATTAGTCAGTAATATAATGTAATGAAACTGTTAAATTACTTATTTAAACTCGTATATTAAGTTTCATAAAGATAAGAGCTTTTCGGGATCTACTTAACAGCAACAACAAAAAATGGGAGTCGACATTTTAAATGATACACTTGAAACAATATCAGACCCTGTTATAGACCCTGCTATAGACCCTGCTATAGACCCTGCTATAGACCCTGTTATAGCGCCAGTAAAATATGATCAAATTTTGAGTGACTCCACCAGACATTGGTTCGAGCTGATCAATCTGGTCATCCTAAGTAGCGCATTGGCTGTAGTGTTATTGTGTGTGTCTGTGTGTTTGTGTGTGTGTGTTTAATGGTCTTAGTATGTTTATTTGTGTGGAAAATAATATACTTAGAAACAATTATTTTTGAGAAACCATTTACAAAATAAAATATATTTTTTAGCGTTTTCCTTTTGACAATTGACAACAAATTAATGACACGATTTAGCTTATTTTAATATACATATATATATACTCCGCAATGGCCGGTCCCAAGCCCGGGTGCAAAAGGAGGATGGTTGGCGTAAGACCAGCTAGGAGGAGGGTTGGCGTAAGACCAGCTAGGAGGAGGGTTGGCGTGAGACCAGCTAGGAGGAGGGTTGGCGTGAGACCAGCTAGGAGGAGGGTTGGCGTGAGACCAGCTAGGAGGAGGGTTGGCGTGAGACCAGCTAGGAGGAGGGTTGGCGTGAGACCAGCTAGGAGGAGGGTTGGCGTGAGACCAGCTAGGAGGAGGGTTGGCGTAAAACCAGCTAGGAGGAGGGTTTGCGTGAGACCAGCTAGGATGAGGGTTGGCGTGAGACCAGCTAGGAGGAGGGTTGGCGTGAGACCAGCTAGGAGGAGGGTTAGCGTGAGACCAGCTAGGAGGGGGTTGGCGTAAGACCAGCTACCTCACCCCTAAAAAACCACAAACATTTCAACCCTGATAAGAGAGCCCTCTTACGACCAAAGCCAGGTTACATAAAGTATAGAATACTATTGGAAGCAACTGGAAAGGACCTAGATGAATCGAAAATTCTTATAGACGGCAGCTTTCCGTCCCGACCGAAAGACTCCATGGGCGGTGGGGGGTGGTAACGCAACACGTTCCCTCCGGAGTGGAAGCTAACCCTTGGGAGAGTGGACTGCGAACGCTTTAAACACAGCGTTCTCGGTCGACAGGGCGTCCCTCAGGCCACGGGGGGAGGTTTCCGGCGTGCCGCCGCTCGGTCTGTCGGTCGGGAAACCCGGCTTCTGACCCGCGTGGAGGTGTGCCGGGGGGATTAAGAGCTCACGCTCGACGGCCCACCGACGCCCTCTTCTATGTGACGTATAGACGGCATATGCCCCAGGTGGGGTAGAAGGCATAAGTAAAAATATATCATATCATATATATATATAAAAGTGAACGATATTTCTCATGAACGATATTTACAGGAATGATTCAGAAGAAGTATCCAAATATAATGCCTGCCTTAACTCATTTTTGAAAAAGTGTAACTTAAGTACTTTTTCTACTCGGCCCTTCAATTATTACTTAATTTCAGTATCGCCCGCTGGTGTGGGAATTCATCATCTGATATCAAACGCCGACTAAACAGACTAATAAAGAAAGCTAGGAACATCACACAAGCTAAACATCCTTCGCTTGACGAACTTTTGGAACAAACATTGCTATTGTAAAACTAAACACATTTTGGATGATACTTCCAAACCCTCTTCATCACACATATTGCGGATCGGCCCGTTCGGAACGAATTCTTTCTCTTTATGGTGAGGACTGAAGGATATAAAATTAGTGTGTTCCTCAAAATCTCCGAGTGGTCACAAAATCTTAACGATCACTTAATAAGTCCGTGTTTTCGATTAACGGAGTCCACTCATCGTCTGCTTTTTTACACTTAAGAAATAATTAAATTTAGATGTGTTGCTTTTAAATTGTTTTAGTTGGAAAATATCGACTTTATTTAAATATTTATTTATTTATGTGCTGAATATGTATATACAATGTTATTTTAAAAATGCTATTTGTTTGGATCACTATAAAATTTTCATTAACAAAGCTCATAAAGATACTTTCTCAATAATTGTCAAAGATTTTATTTTTAATGAGATTCAATAACGATATTCCCTGTGTGTCTGCTTTACGGCTTTTCACCTTCCTCCAGCATAACTTCCCCATAATCTCGTGAAAACTATCTCTGTAATTGGAACTCATCTTGAAATAGAGAAATATGTGTGCGCTCGAATTGATGACGTCAAAAAGAAATGTGAATGAAAAGAAAACAAAGAAAAGATTTGAATACTCTCCGACGAAATCAAATCCTGGTATTGAAAGCATGAGAGCTGTTACCACGATAGAGGGTGACACTGTGATTGCGAAAATTCCCGCCAAGACAATGACCATTTTGACTGTCTTCTTCTCCCTGGTGGCGATGATTTCAGACTGCCCCGTTGTGGCTTCTTGCCTCCACTTTGCCTTTCTGCTGAGCACAATCAATAGAATTGATGTAAAGAGGATAACGGCGACGAAGGAGCTGATAGTGTAGCTGGGGTAAAGTAAAAAGGTTATTTTCTTAACTTTGTTACGATCCTCACTAATTGAAGTTCCAAGAAGCGTCCTGTTGAGCTGTGGGTAAAACTTCCATGTAACGTAAACGGTTGCATATTCCGGTGTCAGCGACAAGATCATCACTGCGTAGATGGCCATCAGGATTAAACATGCACGACGCGGTGTGATCATTCCCTTGACTTTTAACGGGTAGGCGATACAAGCACATCTCTCGGCCGTGATGTAGGCAGTGATCCAGGCGGTCACACGACTGAAACACGCGTGGGGGAACGCGGAAGTCAGGTGTTTCACCTCGGAGAATACGATTGGCGCCCCTGAGTTGACCACCAGCGGATTTGTAAAGACGTTAAACATGAGGTATGTGACCAGGCTGCACACATCCGACACGGCCAGCATAGTGAAGCTGATGTTTATCGTTGTATTGAGTCCCTGGCGACAGAAGACAGCGATGTTGATAGAGTTGGCAACTATTCCAAAGATGGCTATTACTGAGCCCAAGAAAACACCATTTACTATTTCTATAAGTTCTTTAACACGCGCACTTACATAAAATAGATTATCTCTGCTGTCGTTGTTCAAATCTTCGTAAACTGAAATAGATAAATTAGACATGCTTTGTAACATCAACCAAGACTTGTAACTTAACCAAGAATCGTAGCCTCATCTAGACGTGTAACTTCACAAAGACGCTCAACTTCACCAAGACGACCAACTTCACCAAGACGCGTAACTTCACCAAGACGCGTAACTTCACCAAGACGCCCAACTTCACCAAGACGCCCAACTTCACCAAGACGCCCTAATTCACCAAGACGCTCAATTTCACCAAGACGCTCAACTTCACCAAGACGCCCAACTTCACCAAGACGCCCTAATTCACCAAGACGCTCAATTTCACCAAGACGCTCAACTTCACCAAGACACTATACTTCACCAAGACGCGTAACTTCAAGTCCTTTAACTCGGGGTTTATTCATTACATTTTTACCAGCCTTGAGTTTGTTTTAGCTATTTGTGTGTTTTCGTTTTATCTAAGCGTTCAATTTTTTTTTTCTTATTTTTTTTTAAAAAATCTGTTTTTACTTTCACCCTGGTGATAGTTGGTGCTAAATGATTAAATACAGCAACCCCAATAGAACTTAAAGCCAACATATTTGTTTATGAACTGTAACAATGGGTGCATTCACCGTGAGTTGCCCGATGTAAACGCTACTGCTAGTACAAGGATTGTTTAAACAAATTATTTTCTCGCGCTATGAACCCCAAAAACAACAATCTAGATAATTATCATGTTTGCACCGTAGTTCAACAATACGGGTTAATTGCTCATGTAGAAAAACTTGATGTCATGAAGCACACACAAATCTGTCACAGTAAATTCAGTAATCATTATAAAAATACCGTAATTAAATCCCGACACAAAATCATTAAATTTAATTTTAGAGGCGTTGGCAAAATCACCGAAAGTATTCTTTTTCAAAGATTATCCGTCTTTTAATAATCATTAAAGCTCATTATAAATCCAACAAGAACACGAAGTATTTCCTGCCAAGTGACATCTGTCAATATTGATGAATTTGTAATTGGTACAAATCCCTCTTACGCTTGACGGCCAACATTGTTTAAAATAACGCACTTGAAGATGGCAAATGTTGATTTTTTTTTGTTGTAAAATTTGGGAAAAAATTGTAACGGAAACTGTTACTATGACATGTTAAGTCAGCCAAACTTGATTTGTTATCAAAAACGTATCTGCTTGGGTGGATGGACAGCACGGGCAAGAAAGAACTTGGGTCCCACTGTTTCGGAGACTGTCGGTTCATTGTTATTTAAACATTGTTAAGAGATCAGATAGCATTTTGAAGAGAAAAAAAATGTTTTCAAAGAATGTATTAATTCTGATTTGGTCGTCGCTTCGGTTCCTAGTGCCAGATGATCCACTTAATGATGTACATCCTGCTCCAAACGTTCATTTGAAGACATAACCAAAAAAAAAATTAAGATTCAAAATTAAGTTTAATGTCAATAAATTATAATAAAATATATTATAAATATAAAGGACTTATTAAATTAAAAAATTACACGTAGTTCATATCATTTAAATGCACGCTTAGACTAGAACGTGTGTTGCAGGGAGAGCTATTGCCCTTGACGTTGTGTAAGTTCACAGAACTAAAACAGTGATTTAAATTCCATTACATTAACTCTCTTTTTTTCTTTTTTTTTCTTTTGGTCCGTGTGTGGCTTGCTGGCTGGCAAAAGTCTTTGGATGGCTCATTGACCATTTTCCTGTCAACCTATCGAGCTGAAACTAGGCACAGAGACTTGTTGCCTGTGGCAATACGATGTGTCAAATTTTAAGTCCCAACACCCCCCACCCCCAAGCCCAAACCCCAAAAATCAGTTTTTGCTGTTGGTTTTTTTTTTTTCAAGGAGAAGATGAACGAAATATGATAAATATGATGAAACTGATTTCATGAAATTCCCGATAGATGCGCTAGTAGATGGGATGATTTATTTGAAAAAATAACACAGGTACGTTTGGTGCGTAATATTTTCTTTTCTTTTTTTTTGCTCAGGTGGTTGATGAAATAAATCTGCGATGTCAAAGCATGTGAGTCATTAAAATATTAATATAGGTCAGCCATGTGAAAAATGCGCGGCTGCGTGCGTGCATGTGGGTGGGTAAACCGTAATTGGAATTCTTATAAAGTGCGTTACTTGAATGCATGTTTTTACAAATTTTAAGCCCCATTCCTAGAGATTATTATTATTATTATTATTATTATTATTATTATTATTATTATTATTATTATTATTATTACTGGTCGTTTTCTATAGCGTGATACACCAGCCTAGGGCTGGGGCTCACCACGCTGTACATACAATTTAACAAACATAATCATGAACTTAAAAATTAACTTACATTAATTAAAGAAAACAAAAACAAACAAAAAACAAATGTGGATTCGCCCAACCATTCCATAATAATTTACATGTGAAGCCTTGGACGGCACTCAGCAGATAACATTTAATAAAAGATTTATTTTCACAAACTTTGTTCTTAGCAGTTGTTTTATTTTTATATTAGATTTAATCTTGTTCGACATTTCCATACGTCTCTACTTTACGGCTATTCACGTCTCTCAAACATAACTTCCCCATAATCTCGCGAAAACCATGTATGTAGCTTGAACTCATCTTGAAATAAAGAAATATGTGTCCCCTCAAGTTGATGACGTCAAAAAGAAATGTGAATGAAAAGAAAACAAATAAGAGATTCGAATATTCTCCGACGAAATCAAATCCTGGTATTGAAAGCATGAGAGCTGTTACCACGATAGAAGGTGACACTGTGATTGCGAAAATTCCCGCCAAGGCAATGACCATTTTGGCTGTCTTCTTGTCCTTGGTGGCGATGATTTCAGACTGCCCCATTGTGGCTTCTTGCCTCCACTTTGCCTTTCTGTTGAGGGAAACCAATAGAATTGATGTAAAGAGGATAACGGCGATGAAGGAGATGAGAGTGTAGCTGGAGTAAAGTAAAATTGCTACATTCTTAACTTTGTTACGGTCCTCAGTAAATGAAGTTCCAAACAGAGTTCTGTTGAGCTGAGGGTAAAACTTCCATGTAATGTACACGGTTGCATATTCCGGTGTCAGCGACAAGATCATCACTGCGCAGATGGCCATCAGGATTAAACATGCACGACGTGGTGTGATCATTCCCTTGACTTTTAACGGGTAGGCGATACAAGCACATCTCTCGGCCGTGATGTAGGCAGTGATCCAGGCGGTCACACGACTGAAACACGCGTGGGGGAACGCGGAAGTCATGTGTTTCACCTCGGAGAATACGATTGGCGCCCCGGAGTTAACGACCAAAGGATTCGTACAGACGCTATACATGAGGTATGTGACCAGGCTGCACTGATCCGACACCGCCAGCATGGTGAAGCTGATGTTTATCGTTGTATTGAGTCCCTGGCGATAGAAGACAGCGATGTTGCTCAAGTTGGAAACTATTCCAAAGATGGCTATTACTGAGCCCAAAACTGATCCGTTAGTGATCCCAATAATTTCTCTAACATTGTTGCTGATATATTTATTTTCATACCCATAATCTTCATTTACTATCAACGATATGTTTCTTACTGCAACGTTCATCTTCTTTCAAGGTCTCTTGCCTAAAACCATTTTCTAAAAAAAAAATGTTCTTTGACACCAATCGAATCTCTTTTTTGTTCATTATATATTATTCTTATCTAAAATACATTTTTGTGTATGAGTTATGTTACTTGAATACTCGTAGGCCCTTGCAAAGATTATTTTGATGTCGCCCAAAACTCAAGTGAAACAATGTAATAAGTTTCGAGTCATCTTTTGATGATTAGTTTATCATTTTGATATGTTTTTTGCCGTTACTGTAACTTTATAGCGGAGAATCCTTGAAAATTTCTAAGATATAAATCATGATATTTCTTTTAAAAACTTTAATTTTAAGCAAACGTACAGCGCTTCAAAAATATGAAACTGGAAAACCACAACGGCTACACAGTTATACCATGTTATGTTATTGGGAATGAAAATGTCTATACAACTATACCATGTTACGTCATTGAGAATATAAGAACATTTTTTGAAATTAAAAAAAAACAGAAGTAGTTGTTTGAAAGGAGATCGACCTCGACCTGAACTAAATGTTCTCCCTTTGACAACGGCACACGGGTCACGGCGATACAAGAAAGCGGAATGGGGGTAGCGACTAATTTTATAGAAAGTCCGTCTGTTAATCTGTTCAATGTGTCGTGCTCTCTGTCCTCTACAAAATCTAATTTCCTGATTTGAACTCAAATGAAATTCAGTCCCCGACTCAAGACTCAACCGTAAATTATATTGCGAAATACAAATTACCCGAGCAGAGTGGTACTTTAATTATCGTATGTATGAGGTTTTGAATCATAACGAAAACATTTGCGTGTCCTCGATGTGATTCACGTCCGGTCTGTGATCGGGTTGCCGTCTACGAGTTATGGAACGTTAGTAAGTGTTGGTTTGTAGTCATTATCTTCTCCTAGTGTTTGCCACAGGAAAAGAAAAATAAAAACCTATTATTGACGACCCTGCACCGAATGTAAGCCTATCATAAAATTAGAGTCATTAAATTCGTTAAAGGACTAAGAACTATCTTTTTTCAAAAAAAAAGATATTTGGACGATTTGGGAAGGTTATATCCCCGACAGTCCATTTTTTCGTTACAAAGAGTAAGGAATTAGTTAAATACAAGGACTATTATCAATATTCAATAGATTCAAACTCAAAGTGTTAGACTTGTTGCACTTCACCATCATCCTACATCGCATCAAGAACTTGACTCGACCCCCCCCCCCCCCAAACCAACCCTATTCTTGACAGTGGAAACCATCACAAAGTTTCGCGTATAATGAATTACAGAATGCTAAGTCTGGGAGACGCAGCGTTAAAACTAAGCTAAAAATTTACTCAGACATCTTTTCCACATTTGCGTTTCCATATTTTTCAACTAAACTGTTGGTTACTTCTGAAGTGAGTTGTCTAGAGACAACAACTTTTTATTAAAAATGATTCATTGTACTGAAATTGTACATTGAATATTTGCGAGTGTGATGCTCGCTGACATTTTAAATTGGTTCGAGAGTACATCTTCCGACACAAAGAACGGCTTGATCGAAATAGATAAAAACCCGATAGCGTCATCGACACACACATTGTTTCGCTGACATGGTCAATGCAGAATCTGATCTTGTTTTTTTGGCTCTCATCAATTTTAAACATTTTTAATTTGCTACAACCCTTGCCAAGGTCTTACATGTTAGTAGAGCGTAGCCAGGGCCAGTATTCGGACCTACAATTAAATAGTTCTTCTACAAATATTTGGAATCTTCAGCATGAAATTATGTTTGGAATTTTCACGTTCACATCTCTTATATATATTCAGCTTCTTGTATGAATTTTGGACTGCTGCCATGTCTGGAGGCTGCTTCCTAAAAATCGTTGTTGCTTCCTATTCAGCGAATTCGGTATTGAGAGTATATTACAAATAATTCTAAATGTTTGAAAAAAGTTAAGGTTCAATATTGAGTTCAAAAGGTCGCAAAATATAATTCCCGATAACTACGCTTAAATGATTTTTTTTTTTGTATAACGCAACTGCGTTTGGCGCGTAATATTTCTTTTCGGAAAACGAAATCGTCTCAATTTAAGTATGGTGTAAAGAAATTTTCTGTTTAAAAGTGGTTGGGACATCAGATTATTTGATATAGTTCATGGGCGTGAAATAAAAAGTCTGCAGTAATGTTTCATGGGGGGGGGGGAAGGGGTATAGCATAAAAATTGGGATTCTTAAATATCCGTCACTTGAGTTCATGTTTTGTCAAGTAACTTTAGTGGGAGGGAACTCCACGCATTGCTGTTGCCAATGTCTGGCTTGCTATAACTAGTAAACAATAATTGTCTGTCATTTTATATTTTAAACAATATTTAGGATGAATCTTGGGTTGTCAAATTTTTATTGTATTTCCAGTTTTCATAGTAATCGATCACTTTTTATTTGAAAATATATTACTCTTTTAATATGCACCCATTTAAGAGGTGGAAGAAAAAAACATTCTTCGTGCACACTTTTTTTATATAAAAGAGATTAATTTTCAAATATCCGAATTGCGCTTTATTGAACAAAACATTTTCTTTTGAACATCACTTTGTATCCGACATTGTTAAGGGGGAATAGTTGCTCTCCCTTTAGGAGGTCAGAGTGATTGGTCACGCTGACCCTGGTGGTGACCACAAACTTTCAGTGGCAAGTTTAAAAACTAAATCGCGGGAAAGCAACGGCCTGCACCAGGGGGAAGTAACGTCTTAATGTTGCGTACCTGAAGAACCCAGAGGACAAGACCAGGTTGTGTGATCGCCTAGGTTTTGTAGGTAAAAATGAATCGCAATATTAGATGCTTTCAACGTCGGCCTGGTAACAGCAGGTGATAAAAGTGCTGTGTAACAGAAAACAGAGAAAGACAGAACGGATCATTGGTAAATGTGAAAGAAAATTGTGAAACAAGGTATGGTATAGCCTGAAAAAAGGGATGCAACAAAACAACGAACGTGGAGAGAGAGAGAGAGAGGGAGATAGGGAGAGAGGGAGAGAGAGAGAAAGAGAGAGAGAGAGAAAGAGAGAAAGAGAGAGAGAGAGTGAGAGAGAGAGAGAGCTTTCTTCAGCGAGCAATCAAAAACAAACACAAATATAAAACTTAATGACTTAGATGCAATTTTGTATCTGAGATGTTGTATCTGAGATGTTGTATCTGAGATGTTGTATCTGAGATGTTGTATCTGAGATGTTGTATCTGAGATGTTGTATCTGAGATGTTGTATCTGAGATGTTGTATCTGAGATGTTGTATCTGAGATGTTGTATCTGAGATGTTGTATCTGAGATGTTGTATCTGAGAGGATGTATCTGAGATGTTGTATCTGAGATGTTGTATCTGAGAAGTTGTATCTGAGATGTTGTATCTGAGATGTTGTATCTGAGATGTTGTATCTGAGATGTTGTATCTGAGATGTTGTATCTGAGAGGTTGTATCTGAGATGTTGTATCTGAGATGTTGTATCTGAGATGTTGTATCTGAGATGTTGTATCTGAGAGGATGTATCTGATATGTTGTATCTGAGATGTTGTATCTGAGAGGATGTATCTGAGATGTTGTATCTGAGAGGATGTATCTGAGATCTTGTATCTGAGAGGTTGTATCTGAGAGGTTGTATCTGAGAGGTTGTATCTGAGAGGTTGTATATGAGATGTTGTATCTGAGAGGTTGTATCTGAGATGTTGTATCTGAGAGGATGTATCTGAGATGTTGTATCTGAAAGGTTGTATCTGAGAGGTTGTATCTGAGATTTTGTATCTGAGATGTTGTATCTGAGATGTTGTATCTGAGAGGTTGTATCTGAGATGTTGTATCTGAGATGTTGTATCTGAGATGTTGTATCTGAGATGTTGTATCTGAGATGTTGTATCTGAGATGTTGTATCTGAGATGTTGTATCTGAGATGTTGTATCTGAGAGGTTGTATCTGAGAGGTTGTATCTGAGATGTTGTATCTGAGATGTTGTATCTGAGAGGTTGTATCTGAGAGGTTGTATCTGAGATGTTGTATCTGAGAGGTTGTATCTGAGATGTTGTATTTGATATGTTGTATTTGAGATGTTGTATCTGAGATGTTGTATCTGAGATGTTGTATCTGAGAGGCTGTATCTGAGATATTGTATCTGAAATGTTGTATAACGAGGGGACAACAAGGGGGATAGGAAAATAGTTTTCAGGGAAACCACGCATGTAAAAAAAAAAAAAAAAATTTTGCAAACAAATAGCATGCTGAAATCAGTGACGGAGGAACTTGACTACCCTGGTAACATGCATGTCTGTAAATCGATGGCATCATATTTTCTTCAACTTCTCCTTGAAAAACAGACAAAAACTGACGTTAAGGGTTGGAGTGGTTCCAAGGTTCTGCTTGATAGGATGACGGGAAGTGGGGCAATTAGCCGTCCAAAGATTTCGCCCTAAACATACAAAAGTGAAATAAATATATTTTTTTTTCTTAAAAGTCCTGATTCCTGGTCACAATCTGTGTGAAGATATAGCTGAGGCCACATAATAAGGGAATTGTTACAAGCAAATCAATGCTGGGGTCAGCAAACAAAATTGGCGGGAAATGATATCCATTACGACGTCAAATATGTAGACAATGCACGGTGCGCCTGCCAATGGCAACGCACAGCTTGGATGCAGAAAATAAAAATTAAAGGACATTGACCTTTGGTCATAGAAGACACTTGTTTTGGATCGCAAAAGCTGTGAAGGCAGACGGCTGGAGCACACTCTCACGCCCAAAGAAAGCCCATAAGTGCCTCCGAATCCCACTTGGTCCACTGAACACGTGTGTGCGACATGCGAGCAAGCCTTCTAGACACACGCTGTACCCACTAGACACACGCTGTACTCACAAGACACACGGTGTACCCACAAGACACCGGCGCACTCACCTTCGCATATATATTTGGTCATATTCGCATTGGGAGGGGGGGGGAACAGCAACAGAGGTCAGCAACGCTGGACATCCTAAAGAAGAGCGTAATATTCAAACTCAGTGTATTTGGAGTCTTCTAAGGATAAGAATGGTGGAAGAACAAACGATATAAACAGAACAAACATTGAGAGTCTTCCAGAACGAAATGTCTTTAAATTTGAAGAAGCCATAAAATATCCTGCCCACGATAACTTTCCATAAAAATGTAAGACGCTCAAATGAAAGGGGACTTTGCTGAAACTGTCTTCAAACATCATTAAAGTCGTCTTAGTCATCTCTCTGGGTCTCCCCCAAGCTTAACGCCAAGCACAATCCAAGTAAAAAAGAAACCACAGAAGACTAAAAGAGACGTAAAGCAGACAAAAAAACCTGACAACTTTTGCGACACACAAAAGAGACCCTGTAGAAATCTCCTGCAGTCTCAAGCCGATGGTGAGATGTGTTGCTCCTCAGCATTTGCTCTTCTGTCACTAGTAAGCGCACCTGGACTAAATGAATTGATGCAATTAATTACTGGCATCCTTATTTAGACCATAAAGTATTTCAAGAAAGCTGAAGTGAGTGTGATACTCTCTTTATTATTTAGGATTTCATAACATATTTAAGATTTTTTAATTTGTTTTAACAGTTATTAAACGTCTATATTTCATACTTAATTTTAATTTAAAATGTTTTCTTTGTAAAAAATTGGATAAGATTTTTTTAAAATCTCATGAAAAGTCTCCCTGTACTTGGAACTCATCCTATAATACAGAACTATATGAACACTCGAATTCAGTGCGTCAAGCACGAATGAAAATGAAAAGCAGACGAAGAAAAGGTTGGAATACTCTCCGACGAAATCAAAACCAGGGACAGTTAACCCGACGAATAACAAGATGACCGACGGTATGACACTGGCAGTGAAGAACCCGGATATGACGATGACCATTTTCACAGTCTTCTTGTCACGTGACGCAATGTTCTCAGATTGATGTCTCCCCGAAGCAGCATTGACTCTCCACCTTGCCTTTCTGTTGAACTCTAGTAAGAGGATCGCCGTAAAGAAAACAATTGCTACAAAAGATACCAGCATGTAGATGGCATACAGAAGGAGACTCAGTCCTTGGACTTTGTGCCTGTCAGGTCCAAAGGCCAGTCCAAGCAGAGTTCTGTTGAGCTGTGGGTAAAACTTCCATGTAACGTACACGGTTGCATATTCCGGTGTCAGCGACAAGATCATCACTGCGTAGATGGCCATCAGGATTAAACATGCACTACGCGGTGTGATCATTCCCTTGACTTTTAAAGGGTAGGCGATACAAGCACATCTCTCGGCCGTGATGTAGGCAGTGATCCAGGCGGTCACACGACTGAAACACGCGTGGGGGAACGCGGAAGTCAGGTGTTTCACCTCGGAGAATACGATTGGCGCCGCGGAGTTGACGACCAGCGGATTCGTACAGACGTTAAACATGAGGTATGTGATCAGACTGCACAGATCCGACACGGCCAGCATAGTGAAGCTGATGTTTATTGTTGTATTGAATCCCTGGTGATAGAAGACAGCGATGTTGATAGAGTTAGCAACTATTCCAAAGATGGCTATTACTGAGCCCAAGAAAACACTATTTACTATTTCGATAAGTTCTTTAACATGCGCACTTACATAAAATAGATGATCTAAGCTGGCGTTGTTCAAATCTTCGTAAACTGAAATAGATAAATTAGACATGCTTTGTACTTTGATTTTTCCCCCCCCCACAATTTTTTAGTCCATAAATTTGGTTTGTTATTGTTTTAAGAAAGTTTTACTACCACATATAACTTCACTAAGACTTGTAACTTCACTACGACTTGTAACTTCAATAAGACTTGTAACTTAACTAAGATTGTAACTGCACTAAGTCTTGTAATTTCAAATACTTCATCTTATGGTTCATCTATAGCAGCTCAATCCCCAGCAAAGGCCGAGACAAGCAATAAACAACACCAGCACTCCAGGTCGATGGAACTCGTTAACCTTGGACGGCAACTCATCTACGAGACGGCAACTCATCTACGAGACGGCAACTCATCTACGAGACGGCAACTCATCTACGAGAAGGCAACTCATCTACGAGACTGCAACTCATCTACGAGACGGCAACTCATCTACGAGACGGCAACTCATCTACGAGACGGCAACTCATCTACGAGACGGCAACTCATCTACGAGACGGCAACTCATCTACGAGACGGCAACTCATCTACGATACGGCAACTCATCTACGAGACGGCAACTCATCTACGAGACTGCAACTCATCTACGAGACGGCAACTCATCTACGAGACGGCAACTCATCTACGAGACGGCAACTCATCTACGAGACGGCAACTCATCTACGAGACGGCAACTCATCTACGAGACGGCAACTCATCTACGATACGGCAACTCATCTACGAGACGGCAACTCATCTACGAGACGGCAACTCATCTACGAGACGGCAACTCATCTACGAGACGGCAACTCATCTACGAGACGGCAACTCATCTACGAGACGGCAACTCATCTACGAGACGGCAACTCATCTACGAGACGGCAAACTCTGAAATCAAACGCGGAGATGGAGTCCCGTAGGTGGTATGACTCAATGCTGGTGACCTACTGCATCCTCGTCTATTTCCAGTCGTCTTGGCTAAGTCTCGCAATTGGATCAAATAGGCAAGGGCGAGAGAGTGAGGCTGACTGATTGAGTAACTCTCCCTCACTTTAAATAAAACACAGCTCAAGCAAGGGCTACTACTCAACTTGAAGCCTGGGCCATCTTCTCGTGTGAAGGACGGACTGTATTATAATTATTTACAGTTTTACCGGCCTTGATTGTTCTGTTGGTTATTTCTTTGTGTTATCATCGCATTGTTCAATTTCCTATTTTCTTTAATTACGTGCTAACTTTCACCCAAGAGACAGTTGTTGCTATATAATTAAATACAGCAACACCCATTAAACTTGAACCAAACATGGAAATTCCCTTAACAGTGCGTTGCCTGGATCTATGAACATATCTGTTTGTACATGGGTTGTTTAACAAATTATTAGCTCACGCTATCAAAATCCCCCCCCCCCCCCCCTTTTTCCCAACCAAAAAAAAAATGTTTCATTTTAAATCTAGATAATAATCATGTTTGCGCTGTAGTTTTGCAGTATGGCTTGTTAATCATGTGTAAACATTTGAATTTGATGTCATACCAAAAATATGTCAAGGCAATCTGTCAAAGTAATCTCTCAAGGTAGTCGTTATGAAGCCGTTACAATTACTTGTCCAACACAAAGTCATTAAATTCATGTAGCAGCGTTGGAAAGAAATAAATGAAAATTATTCTTTTTAATCACTACCCGTGTTTTAATAATCATTGTAAGTAATTAAAAATCTACAACACGCAGAATTTCTGGTAAATGACATCTGTAACTATAGATAGTTGGTCATTGGTGCGTAGTACTTTTAAACTAAATGGCCTTCACCATTCAAAATAAGGCACTTGAGGGTGGATAATGTTTTTTTGTAAAGGTTTGGAAACTTACAGCCTAAATTGTCACGAAGAACTGTTCAGTCAGTCAGAGTTATTTATTTTAAAAATAAAAAAACATCATTGTTGTGAATGGACAGCACGGGCGGGAAGAAGTTTGGGCCTAACTTTTCAGAGACAGTCGGTTAATTATTAAACATTGGTAAGAGATGAGATAACATTTATGAAAAACTTTTTTTTTTTTTAAATTTATAATTTCTTATTTTGTCGTCGCTTCAGTGCCTAGTGCCAGGTGATCTACTTATTATGTACATTCTGCTCAAAAGGTTCATTTGAAGACATATTTAAAAAAACAAAAACAAATTAAGCTTCATTGTAACAATTTATAACTAAATGTATTATAAAGGAATTATTTAATTGACAAATTTTATAATTCAATCTCATTTAAAGGCACATTTAGACTGGAAAGTATGTTACAGTTGTTTGACTTGGCGTTGTGATAGTTCACAGAACTTAAAAGGAAATGTAGGCTACTAATAAATCATTTACAGAAAGCGAATGACCTTTTCTTCCCCGTTCATTGTGAAGTCCTTTCCAATACTCTCTTGTTGTTTTGTTGGTTTTTTTTGTTATATAATTTCATCTTGATTATATATTACATTCACTGAAAAGGACCGAGCTATTGCTCTTTTATGGCCCCCGGCAAGTAAGGTACAGGCCTGCCTCATCTGGTGGGCAGTCCCGTAAATCAGACTCTCGACATGGTTGGCTGGGAGGACCCCAGTCACGCCAGTCGCCAGCGTTGAGCACTTGGCTAGAAGGTGCTCGATTGTCTCCGGTGCCTGGCCACAGTGGCGGCAGCTCGGGTCCCGCAGTGGGTGTAATCTTTTTAAATAGCCGTGGGTAGGGCAATGCTCTGTTCTCATCTGGGTGATGAGACTCTGGTGGTGGCGTTTAAGACTCCACCACTGATCGCATTATTGATTATATAAACAATTTCAATTCCCTAGCAATTACATTTAACCTAATGCCCACCGCAGCCCCCAAACCAACCCCATGGGACCGGGTCAAACGCGTTCTTATTTGTCATGCCAGTGAGATCTTAGCAAGTGGCATTTAAGTAACCTTTTCTAAAACTTTGTGTATTTTTGGTAGTGAAGTCGTCGGTCTAAGTTAATCGATCGTATCATCCATAACTGCGTGGTGATGTTTCGTCCAATCCCCCCCCCTCAAAATCTCTCTCAGTTCGCATGCGTGCTCAGGTAGAAGGTCAGTGGAGTTAGCGTGACTGCTTAGCCACGCTGTGTTCAGCTCATGTCGCTAGCAAAGTCTCCCTAAAAAAGTTACCTTGCAAAAGGTTATCTTGTGCATGAATACAGTGTTATAGAATGTACCAACTATCCCGTGGCTGGTGTGATACTCGGCCTCCCATCCCTGGTGGGATACTTGACCTCCCACCTCTGGTTGCATACTCGGCCTCCCATCCCTGGTGGGATACTTGACCTCCCATCTCTGGTGTGATAATCGGCCTCCCATCCCTGGTGGGATACTTGACCTCCCACCTCTGGTGGCATACTCGGCCTCCCATCCCTGGTGGGATACTTGACCTCCCATCTCTGGTGTGATACTTGGCCTCTCATCTCTGGTGTGATACTTGACCTCCAATCTCTGGTGTCATACTTGGCCTCCCATCTCTAGTGGGATACTTGACCTCCTATCTCTGGTTGCATACTCGACCTCCCATCCCTAGTGGGATACTTGACCTCCCATCTCTGGTGTAATACTTGACCTCTCATCTCTGGTGGGATACTTGACCTCCAATCTCTGGTGTCATAATAGGCCTCCCATCTCTGGTGTGATACTCGGCTTCCAATCTCTGGTGTGATACTCGGCCTCCAATCTCTGGTGTGATATTATACCTCCCATCACTGGCGTTATTATCGGCTTCCCATCTCTGGTGTGATACTTTGCCTCCCATTTCTGGTGGGATACTTGGCCTCCCATCTCTAGTGTGATATTTGGCCTCCCGTTTCTGGTGTGATACTCGGCCTCCCGTTTCTGGTGTGATACTTGGCCTCCCATCTCTGGTGTCATTCTTGGTCTCCCATCTCTGGTGTGATACTTGGCCTCCCGTTTCTGGTGTAATACTTGGCCTCCCATCTCTAGTGTGATATTTGGCCTCCCGTTTCTGGTGTGATAATTGGCCTCCCATCTCTGGTGTCATACTTGGCCTCTCATCTCTGGTGTGATACTCGGCCATTCATCTCTGGTATGAATATATACATTCAAACATTTCGTTATGATAAAGTCACCTGTCCGTTTCTGGTGTGATATATTCATACACGGGTTTCAAGTCAATAACGGCCACTAAGTGAATATATGGCGTCTATATTTCCCTAGAAGCTAAGCCAGCACCCTCAACATAAATCAGAGTCTTAAGTGCCGTAATTTTAAATGGCACTCTCCGTAAATATGATTCACATCCTACTTTCGTCCACTTTCTTGAAAACTTTCAAGAAAACTGAGTCAGTAAGGAAAACATCACTTGAATAATAAATATGTTTACATGTATAAATTATCAAAACATCTTATATAGTTTATGGGTAGTTTAAACGAATGCACTAAAAATAGAAACATGAGAAAAAAATGAGATTTGCTTTAAAAGCAATTTAAAAAACAAAAAAAATGAAGAAATGGTTGCATTCTTATGAAATTTGTGGACAACAAAATTTCCGTGATATGATATTTCCCAAGCTGCGTATATAGCCTCAAGGACTTTTAGCCTCAGACGGAAAAATGCTTTAATCGATTCATTTCAGCTTATAGACAACGAAGGGGCATCCAGTAGCCTTTGATATGCAAAGACCAATTTCGGTTAGTAAGAGATACCGGCCTTAAAATGTAAACATTTTTTTTCTCCTACATTAAATCATTTTCATTTATTCTCCACTTTCTTGGTTAAATAATCTCAGACCATTTTTTGGATAACATAAAATAATCGCAGAGCTTTTTTTGGATATCATAAAATAATCTCAGACCTGCTTTGGATATCATAAAATAATCTCAGACCTTTTTTGGATATCATAAATGTTAAAACTTAAGAAGGAATTTAAGGGGGGAGGGGTCTATATAACTTAAATCTTGGCACGGGGATGTCATTTAAAAATGTCATCTTTATGAATGCGTTCTTTCTGTCGACACATCACCATTCGGCCATATTGCGACAAATCATCATTCGGCCATATTGCGACACATCATCATTCGGCCATATTGTGACAAATCACCATTCGGCCATATTGTGACACATCACCATTCAGCCATATTGTGACACATCACCATTCGGCCATATTGCGACACATCATCATTTGGCCATATTGTGACACATCACCATTCGGCCATATTGTGACACATCACCATTCGGCCATATTGTGACACATCACCATTTGGCCATATTGCGACACATCATCATTCGGCCATATTGCGACACATCATCATTTGGCCATATTGCGACACATCATCATTCGGCCATATTGCGTAACATCATCATTTGGCCATATTGCGACACATCACCATTCAGCCATATTGTGACACATCACCATTCGGCCATATTGCGACACATCATCATTTGGCCATATTGTGACACATCACCATTCGGCCATATTGTGACACATCACCATTCGGCCATATTGTGACACATCACCATTTGGCCATATTGCGACACATCATCATTCGGCCATATTGCGACACATCATCATTTGGCCATATTGCGACACATCATCATTCGGCCATATTGCGTAACATCATCATTTGGCCATATTGCGACACATCACCATTCGGCCATATTGCGACACATCATCATTCGGCCATATTGCGTAACATCATCATTTGGCCATATTGCGACACATCATCATTCGGCCATATTGCGTAACATCATCATTCGGCCATATTGCGACACATCACCATTCGGCCATATTGCGACACATCATCATTTGGCCATATTGCGACACATCATCATTCGGCCATATTGCGTAACATCATCATTCGGCCATATTTTCCCAAGGCGAGTAGATAAGATCAATACAAATGGAAGGGTATTTTTTGTGTGATTTTTATTAATTTTTTTGCAATCCCATTTGCACAACATCTCAATTAATAACTAGATGTACACATTTAACAAATTTATATAATTATACGTACATGGTGTTCTGTGTAAATCTCGGTCGCTCTTTGAAAAAAAGGAGACTTGTATTATTTCTTTAGAGGAACCTCTGAATATTGGATGGGTCATGACTCATCTTTATTCAAGTAAACGCTGTTGCCTTAAGAGACGATGCGTCGTGCCTCTATTTGTACTTTCCAGTTTGTGCTTCTGAACTGTAAGGGATTAACGTCTTACACTCTCCACTCCGCCCAACTCTTATACACTCCACTCCGTCCAACTCTTATACACTCCACTCCGTCCTACTCTTATGAACTTCGTCTTTTTTAATGTCAAAGAAAATTTAAGCTATATTATTGCTTTGTGAGAATACCTCTATTGTAAGTAGGATACCTGTATTGTAAGTAGGATGCCGCTATTGTAAGTAGAATACCTATATTGTAAGTAGGATACCTCTATTGTAAGTAGGATACCTCTATTGTAAGTAGGATGCCGCTATTGTAAGTAGAATACGTAAGTAGGATACCTCTATTGTAAGTAGGATACCGTTATTGTAAGTAGGATGCCGCTATTGTAAGTAGGATGCCGCTATTGTAAGTAGGATGCCGCTATTGTAAGTAGGATACCTCCATTGTAAGTAAGATGCCACTATTGTAAGTAGGATACCTCCATTGTAAGTAGGATGCCTCTATTGTAAGTAGAATACCTCTATTGTAAGTAGGATGCCTCTATTGTAAGTAGAATACCTCTATTGTAAGTAGAATTCCTCTATTATAAGAAAATGCCTCATCTATTTCCAGATAACAGCTTCCTGCTGGCTAATGCCCGTATAGTCGACTACCCCATCGTGTACATGAACGATGGCTTCTGCAAACTGGCAGGCTACAACAGGGCGGAAGTCATGCAGAAGTCCAGCACGTGCAGCTTCATGTACGGCGACCTCACGGACAAGGACACGGTCAAGAAGGTGGAGGCGTGCTTCGAGAAGCTTCAGCCGGAACAGGTGGAAATACTGCTGTATAAGAAAAATAGTAAGTTATGCAACCCCCCCCCCCCCCGCCCCCGGGTGTCATACTGGAAACTTAATACCTCGCTCACATTGGCTGCTTAAGTCGAACAAGACGGTGTCAAAATGTGTTTATAACTTTTAGGACTTCTTTAACTACACTACACTATTCTTTAAGAACTCGTGCCAGGGATCTGATTGTGTCTGTTAATATCGTGCTAGTGGACGTTTGTTTAAGTCTGGTAGTATACAGACATCTCAGCGTAGTCTCTAGTTTACAGGCCCGTTGAAAATTTTAAAAGTAAGAACGAGTGAATCATCTTACAAAGTTTGATTTTAATCTAGACTACACTTGCCATTTAAGCTAGGCTAAAATTGTCATTTTAGCCAGACTACACTTGCCATTTAAGCTAGGCTAAAATTGTCATTTTAGCAAGACTACACTTGTCATTTAAGCTAGGCTACACTTGGTCAAATAATATTAAAATTATACTATAAAGCCTCCAGTGAATGCGAAAAGAGGTCTCGTTTTGCCTCTAACGTTTGAAATCTCCGCTTGGTAATCAGAAAGGAGAAAGCCATCCCAGGACTAGTCAATTACGTTTCCATATATTTATATCAGACATTCTTTTAACACTCAACACAGTGTATCACCATAACTCCATTTTTTAAATTATGTTATTGTGTTTAATCCAGGAACACCATTGTGGCTACTGCTCCATGTTGCCCCTATCAAAAACGAGAAGGACCAGGTCGTGCTGTTCATGTGCACACTCAAAGACATCACGGCACTGAAGCAACCAATAGACGACGAAGCTGGCAAAGGTAAGGGAGATGTTTCAGCGAAGTGGATCTCTTTTGTCAAGACTACAAACAGCCAATGACGGCTATTTTTGTAAATCCCTATTCTATCACAATGGACTACGATGAGTCGATTGTTTTGTCACGTGATAAGCGTAAGTACGAGTAAGACTTCCGGTAGGCTGTCTGCAACACACTAGTCGCTCACAAATTTTTCTTCAAATAACTTTCTTCCTTTAATCATAACTGAATTATAATTATTGTCACATTTATGAATGTCATTTAAAGAAACGCGTGTATTCAAGTGGTCAAGAACATTTTGAAAAGTAAAATTTTTAATTAACACTGGGGAAGCGCTGATGGAGACAAACATTGTGCTTTAAAATTAATGATAATGGCAATGGCTGATCAGCTGTTATCTGTTGTTATGTGTTGTTATGTGTAGCAGTTAGCCTACCAATGGCTGGTACGTATCACGTGACAAAACAAGGAAGTGACTCATCGTAGTCCATTTCACGTCGTAAGTCTATTTTTTCATAGAACGCCGACATTCCCAAGTAGACTCTGTGACATCTTTAGTAAACTAATTATAAAGGTATTGCACTGCGATAAAGGGTTTAAAATAGATTAATTACACACGAATAATACGGGTCATTATAATGTATGTTTAGCTTTAAATAATAATTTTACATAATACAACAGTAGACGTTTCGGCAAATGCCTTCATCGGTACAACAACAAACTATTTAAATAAGTATAACTTAAATGTACATAATATTATTTAAACATATATCATGGCTATAAAAAGAAGAAAAAATAGTAGTGAGCATTGGCGTAGTGAGGGGGGGGCAAGGTGGGCATCATGCCCCGGGCGCTACTCACAAAGGGGCGCTAAATGGTACATTTTACTATAATATTGTACCGCATCAAATGATTACTCGCTACAAAATATGTTACTTGGATACGAAATTGCTATTATTTTAAATAACAGTCATGGTTTAAAACGCATATCGTGGGTTAACACGCATATCGTGGTCTAACATGCATATCATGGTCTAAAACGCATATCATGGTCTAACACGCATATCATGGTTTAACACGCATATCATGGTTTACCACGCATATCGTGGTCTAACACGCTTATCGTGGTTTAACACGCATATCGTGGTTTACACGCGTATATCAAGGCTTTATTTTTGCCATGGAGCTCCTGTACTTTCAAATCATTGAACCCAATAATTACTTGACCTCATCAGGCCTGAGCAAGTTTGCAAGACTCGCCCGGTCGGTGACAAGGAACCGGTCCACTCTGCTCCAGTTTTCGTCACACCAGCCCAGCACCAAGTTTGACAGCTCCAGGCCTTCCCACCTAGCTAATGTAAGTTTGTCGAATGAAGCCCGTCTTGTGGCGATGAATAATTGAAGGAAATCTCACTTCTGTCTGTGGAGAACTTTTGGTTTCCGAAAAAAAAAATGGGGGGGGGGGGGGGTGGGTGGCAAAGATGTTGAGCTTCTTTGTAGCTGTTTTCAAAAATATCTTATAAATTTAGAGAAGACTTTTAAATCTCCGAGCCCAAACTCAGTTTCTTTTGATGCCACTCTTTCATTTTTTTTTATTCCAGAAAAGAAACTTAGTGTCGAGAGTATGAAGAGAAGGAGAGGGTTGCAATGAGATTTTATTATATCATTCCCTTTTCATTAGGATATTGTATGGAAATACATTAATAACAAAACAAATTTAAAAAAAACACAAACAAACAAACCCAAACAAACAAACAATAGATTTGATTTCTTCTCAACAAGTTTTAGCTGAGCCCTGAGACATGCTTCGTGTCGTGGTGCCTCTGCATCATTACACGGTTAAAATAAATAATAACGTCATATTTTAGTTTGGCTTTTTATTGGCCACCAGCTTTTACAGCCACGTGACTTTAGCTTGCTACTTGAGAATCATTGAACCGTGACTTTTACCATTCCGCGATTTGACCTTTACCCTCTCCCTGCCTGCCCCCCATCCACCAGATGATGAACCTCAGCACGGACGTCTTACCTCAGTACAGGCTAGAAGCCCCCAAGACACCGCCTCACATCATCCTCCACTACTGTCTGTTCAAGACCATCTGGGATTGGGTTATACTCGTGCTTACCTTCTACACGGCCATCATGGTCCCTTACAACGCTGCTTTCAAGGTACACTGTATGATAGTCCTGACGTTCTTCGCAGAACTACAGAATTTATATGAATCGGAAGTTTCTTTTACAATGTCCTTGTTTCCGCTTAATAATGAATGATTCTAGTAGTCCACACTTTTGTCGTATGGTCTTGGTCTCTATTCTTAAGCTGAATCACAAGTAATTATAAGAATGAAAGAATCTGACTGTGTTACGCTGGATTCTTAAAAAACATTGATAGTGATTTTATTTAATGATTAGCTATTTCCTAAATATACATTTCAAAGACGTCGAATAACTTATTGGGTTTTTTGGGGGGGTTGGGGGGGGGTTGTGTTTTTGTTGTTGTTATTGTTGTTGTTGTTTTTGGGGGGATACAAAGCATCAAAACCCAATTCAGTTATGTACATGAACATTTGGTTATTAAATGTTAGCCTTGGCAGGTAGAAAGTATCGGAAAATGCTTTCCATTTTTATCCCGATAACACCGGATCATATTTTCTAGTGTCTTATATTTACCGAAGTGGGTAACAAATAAATAATGACAACGGACCCACCATTTAATACAAGGATGTTCATAAGCAACACAAAAAATGCAGTTTTGTGTTTAGAGTTAATATCCCACCAAAATAATTTCAACGGTTGCCGTTGGCGCCAGTTTGTGATCCATTACCCCAACTGCTGAAACTCAATATTCTTATCAAAAATTGTGATCACGATCATACAGCTTTCCTGTTTCTGCAGGTGAAGACGATGGACCAGCTCCCACTTCTGGTCATCGACAGCATGGTGGACGTCGTCTTCTTTGTAGATATCGTCCTCAACTTTCACACGACATTCGTCGGTCCAAGCGGCGAGGTCATCTCTGACCCCAGGATCATCCGCATGAACTACCTCAAGAGCTGGTTCGTGATAGACCTGCTCTCGTGTCTGCCCTATGATGTCTTCAATGCATTCCAATATGTCGACAACGTAAGTAACACAGATAAGCATATCATTTGACTGTGTTCACAGATAATTTTGCAGTAAAAAAATTATCGTCACGGTATCCCTATATATTACAGGCTCATATTTTCAGTTTTTAACATTTTCATAATTTCACAATTTTTTAAATCACACCTTTAAAAAGAAAATTATCCAAGATGCAGTAAAACTAACCACCGCTGCATACAGCGAAAAGATGACAGAGGCTACATAGAGCCAAGGGTGTCAGAGGCTACATAGAGCCAAGGGTGACAGAGGCTACATAGAGCCAAGGGTGACAGAGGCTACATAGAGCCAAGAGTGACAGAGGCTACATAGAGCCAAGGGTGACAGAGGCTACGTGGAGCCAAAGGGTGACATAATCAACATGACTGGGGTTGGCTATAAGAGACCCTCTTAAAAATGTGATTTTATCTTTCAGGTAACAAGTATTTTATTATTGAAATTACGTCAGTTATAAATAATGATAATTTCTCCAACACACGCAAACAGGGCATCAGCACATTGTTCAGTGCCTTGAAAGTCGTTCGACTTCTCCGACTCGGCCGGGTCGTACGCAAACTTGACCATTACCTAGAGTACGGGGCGGCCATGCTGGTCCTTTTGATACTCGTGTTCATCCTGTTCGCCCACTGGTTCGCGTGCATCTGGTACAACATCGGCTGGGCTGACCTGGTCAGTGACGTAGGATACGGGTGGCTGCCGGATCTTGCCAAGGTCACCAAGGTAGGAGTGGCATTGGTGGGGCAAAATGTATACAGATGGTTAAACGGACCATTAAATTTGAGTTTGATAAACACAATAGTCCTCTGCCTAGCAAATCCTTCAAATGAAATTGCGGTGCGCTTATAGATGAGAACCGTTTTAAAATTTAAGTGCCATCGTAACCCTAAAATGCAGACACTTTTATGATTCGTTAAAAGTCTTTTTATAATAATTTCCTGTTAGAACGATTCCTCTTGTTGTATAACTTTCAAAAGGCCCCGACCTTTAGTCCAGCACTTCGCCTTCTCCCTTTTTTTTTTTTTTTTTGTATGTATGTGTAGGATTTTTGTATATTTTATACTACTCACGTAGTCCTTATACGTCTTTAGTTACTCTTCTTTTCTTGTTGTACTCTCAATGACTGTCAAATCCACAGGAAGCATTCCGTGCAGCCAACAGCACCAACAACGACGATCTGCTAGGGGGGCCCAGCAAGGAGATGAGGTATCTGACGGCCCTCTACTTCACCTTGTCCTGCATGACCGGCGTCGGGTTCGGCAACGTGGCGGCCAACACCCAGTCCGAGAAGCTGTTTTGTGTCTTCATGATGATCACTGGGGGTACGTTTGTGCTTATAAACAGAGTCTTGGCTTTTTTGTTTGTTTGAAAACCAAAACCAAACGCTTAACGAGACTTTCGGTCGTCACCGAAACCGAAAGATTAATAACCCAACATAAGATTTTAAAAAATACATATTTCATGAAACAGTGGTGCAATAAACAAAAATTACCCAGTATCAACAATACTTTGATAAGTAGTAAGTAATCCGTAATCAAGAAATAATCATTACTTACCTAGACTAGTAGTAAGAGTCGTTAATAGCAGTTTGTTCAGGGTTAATTGATTAGTTATTGAACTATAACGAACGAGTGTTGAAGTTCAGAAACAAAGTATCTCCGCATTATCGGCTGTTACGTCGGTCGATATACAGCTGTGCTGTTCCACTAAACAGGTGATCACCTGCCACTCTGGTGGGCATACAGCTGTCCTGCTGCACTAAACAACTGCTCCCCTGCCACGCAGGTGGGCATACAGCTGTCCTGTTGCACTAAACAACTGCTCATTTGTCACGCTGGTGGGCATACAGCTGTCCTGTTGCACTAAACAACTGCTCATTTGTCACGCTGGTGGGCATACAGCTGTCTTGCTGCACTAAACAACTACTCATTTGTCACGCTGGTGGGCATACAGCTGTCCTGTTGCACTAAACAACTGCTCATTTGTCACGCTGGTGGGCATACAGCTGTCCTGCTGCACTAAACAACTGCTCCCCTGCCACGCAGGTGGGCATACAGCTGTCCTGTTGCACTAAACAACTGCTCATTTGTCACGCTGGTGGGCATACAGCTGTCCTGCTGCACTAAACAACTGCTCCCCTGCCACGCAGGTGGGCATACAGCTGTCCTGCTGCACTAAACAACTGCTCACTTCTCACGCTTGTGGACGGTGCAGACAAAAAATATGTTTTAAAAATCATAATAATAGAAATATTACTAAACCATTAGTTGTTTTTTTTTTACAAAACTATTTGTCATTTGCTAATAATAATTTTATTTTGTAAATATTTAACAAATAGGTCAACATGCAGTTGTGAGCAGTGTTCGCAGTCACATACCATCAAATGACAGCAAGTCGTCTAGCAAAAATGAATGCCAGAATGCCGACCGACTGCCAGATAGACTTAGAGTGACAGTCTAACTACGACCGAAACCTGAAAATCAACCGAAAGTTAACTTTTTTCTGTTTCGGCTGAAACCGAATCTGCGCCGAAAATGATCAAATGGCAACATCCGGCACCGAAATCGAAGCCAAAATTCGGTCGGCCTCTAGTCTAAAGAGTACGATGAATCACTCTACGTTGAATCACAAGCCGAAATCTTTCAAACAAAATCGACAGAACGCAACAGTTGATGGATGTCCCTTATTTATATCTCTTTATAATTTAAGAAAACAACTTTTATACATGACATTAAATAGATGATTGATCATGACTCAATACTAAATTCAATATCCCTAGAAATGTTACATTAAATTGTCTTTCAATTTTTGTTTTTAAAATTCAAGCCTTTGTTATTTTATAATATGGTTTATGTGAAGAGCAAGTTCTAACTGTATGCGCGCAATGTGACAGAGAAGAGTAGGCAATAGAATGACTAATTAAATTACCCATAAAAAAGAAGTATAGTTTAACAAAAGATGTAACCCCCATACGCATATATAAAAGAAATATGTATGCGTGTACATAATAATATATATAATTATAATCATAATAAAGTTTATATAAAAAAACACGCTTCATCCCTAAGTAAGGCTTGAAGCGCGGTACAAAGTCAACCACACATGACAATTTATATTTTCCCACATTAAAATACAAAACGCAACAATACAAAATCTACATACACGCCAATCGACAATACAAGTCAATATACTTTGAATGAATGATGTATGTCTACGTGAACAGATATACTATAGCAATGCTGCTAGTTGATGTGTATGCTAAGAAATGCATTACCACAATGAAATTATGCATTACTATTTTTTATAATGACAATGCACCCATTAAACTTTGTTATTTTTTCAACAATAGCCGCAAAGGATAATTCCGTCAATTCGTTTTCCTTCATGGCCGTATTGTCATTTGTCAAACTGAAATCAATAAAAAGCTTCCTTTTTTTTTTCATTTTCCGAAACAAAATATCGACCTGATTGAACACTAATTATATTGTATATAATTGTTGGGGCCAACGCGATTGAAATTGCATCTCGCGTGATTAGTTTTTCCATTAGGTTACGCTACGCTCCACTGTTTCATTGGATTGTTTCTCCAGTCTTTCAAAAATTGGAAGATTGCGTTTTCCTTTAATGAGAAGAGAAAGAAACAAAAAGAATACACCAAAGTTTCATCGATATTCTTGCATAGATCCCAATGCTAGAATGCCCCCCCCCCCTTTTCCCACACCCCACCCCCGACAGCTCTAACGGAAGACGCGTCAGTTTTAATGACGTTCAACTTAACGATAACCGATCGTCCCAACCCAATTATAGTTAATTTTTTTTTTTAAAGGTGTTTTCTCAGAATTGTTCTTGTCCTTTTATGTTTTACTAGCGACTATATCCGTGCTTCACGGGGGTGGGGGGAAGGGATGACATTTAGTCGATCGATTACACTCAAACAAGAAAGCAATAAATCGAATGTTTAAAAAAAATATGATTGACGCAGAACAACTATTATATTGCCATTTTTTTAGGGAATAAATCTAATGAGTTTTGGATTAGCCAATTATCAAAGTTGTAACACAGTAAATACAAAAAAACGCACTCAATGTTCATGCATCAAAGCTGTCCCTTAAAAGTTTACATCCATGTATCTTCAAAATGTCTCTCATCTATTGCGTTACGTTTATTCATAAGGTACGTGTTCACAGGGCCGGCCTTAGGCCACTGCAACCTATGCGGCCGCAGCGGGCCCCGCACTTTCATAGGCCCCGCCCCGAATTTATTTTCTAATACAAAATCTTAATTTTCACTTATTATCTTTATCCCTACCCAGACTGGGCCCCGCGCAATCCGTTTCGCATAGGGCCCCGCAATTGTTAGGGTCGGCATTGCGTGTTCATAACACAGCATGCAAACTAAAAACTATAATAACAAAACGAATCCAACCGAATGAAATCACGATGAAATCAATATGGAGATATCACCATGTTTTCATTTTTAACAATTTTATTAAAGGAATAATGATATCGAGTTCAACACCATAATCTAGACGTTATTAAAACACAAGAGTGTCTACATCACTTGGCTGCATTATTTTGATATTCAGTTCAAGTTCTTGTATATTATAAATAAGCTTGTTTGGTGTACATTGTTCGTAAAAAAATAAAATACCGGAAGTTCAACAGCTGTGCAAAAAAAAGCTAAAACGTATTTAGAAGGACGACGAACGCCAATGATGTCATTTGTTTTAAAGACTTTCTCATAATGGATTTTCCCATATTTATATTTATGTATCGCTTGTATAGTATGGATCACAACTTTGATAGATCGATGTGTTTTTATATATCAGATATAACAAAAATTCAAAGATATAAGACATCGATCTTCATTACGCCTTAAACTCGGTTAATGCTAAGTTATTCTTCTCCTCGTCCTCTATCTAATTTATCCGATGAATTATACAAATAATTGGAGTGTGCACAACGGCGAGCTAGAAGCAAATATAATTAATTTACATTTGTAATTCCTCTTTGAGCACTAGACAATGTGTCTTAATTTGGAAAGATTTGCAGTGTGGTATTTAGACACCTTCGCCCCATAACGCACAAACCCTTCCCAATAGCCTCCGACCCAAACCCAACCACACACACAAAAATAATAATAAATCGGATATTTAAGAACCGAAAGTTGTGTGAGAAAAAAACATAATTATCCAATTCTAAAAACGGGGGCACAAACCTGAAAATTGGCAGGGGCATCTATAAGTCACGCGATAGCTTTGCCCCCGCCCCTTCACCTATCGGGGCTCCTTTTTCCGGTTTTACTGGATCTGTAACTTAAAATGTTTGAAATGTCAGGATGAAATTTTAAAAATAGTTTAACTTTGTAAAAGTCAAAGTTAACTTCATCCTATATTCTCGGAACCAGCCCTGCTGTGCGTCACCATATTTAGTAATGAGAGAATCATCTTCAAAACTTGTTTTATATTTATGCCCTTACCGGCCATGCTGTACGCCACTATATTTATTAATACGTTTATTAATGCGAGAACCATCTTCAACACGATTTATTATTCCTTTCCCTCCCCAGCCCTGCAGTACGCCCCTACATTCAGCAATGCGAGAACCATCTCCAATACTATTTCTTATTCCTTCTCTCCCAGCCCTGCTGTATGCAGTGGCATACAGTATTCAGTAATGTGATAACCATCGTAACAATATTTATTATTCTTTTCCCTCCCCAGCCCTGCTGTACGCCATCATATTCAGTAATGTCTGAACCATCTTCAACACTATTTCTCATTCCTTCTCCCCCAGCTTTGCTGTACGGCACCATTTTCAGTAATGTGTGAACCATCTTCAACACTATTTCTCATTCCTTCTCCCCCCAGCTTTGCTGTACGCCACCATTTTCAGTAATGCGTGAACCATCTTCAACACTATTTCTCATTCCTTCTCCCCCCAGCTTTGCTGTACGCCACCATATTCAGTAATGTGACGACCATCTTCCAGCAGTTCTACTCCAGCTTCGCCCGCTACCACGACATGCTGAACAGTGTCCGGGAGTTCATGAAGCTCCACGACGTCCCGAAGTCTCTCAGCGAGCGGGTCATGGACTACATCGTGTCAACCTGGGCCATCACTAAGGGCATCGATGCGGCAAAGGTAAGGAACCAGTTTGTGTAGTGTGTGCTGTGTGTGTTTAGAACCATAGCATACAGATTTGAGGATAATGGGTCTGCTACACGTAAAGACAGATGTATTTATCACTCCTCTGAGAGGCAGCTTACCAGCGGCGTAGCGAAGGTTAGGGCCACCCGGGGCTGGAAAGCATTTTGATGCCCCCAGCAAATAAAGGCTGCAGTTGGCCGAAAGCGCCGCACTTCAATATATAGGAGAAATTGCCTCCCGCCCCCCCCCCCCCGGGTTAAGCGATAATAACTCGCTTTTATTTATGGTTGGCTGGAAAATCTTCGGACGACTAATTTTTCCCGCAACTTGATACATAGACTCGTTACATATGACAGCACATTCTATAAAGTTTTCAGCCCCACCCACTGTTCCCAAAAATCATGTTTTAAGGGGGGGAGAAGGAGGGAATATCACAACACAGATTTTGCGAAATAAAAAGCCAGATAACAGCGCTAAATGAAATTCTTTTCAATTACCGCAAGTGCGTTGGTGCGTAATATTTTCGTTTGATTCTCTGACATAGCGGGTGAAATAAATCTGCGCTGGTAAAGTGAGTGAGACATTAGAATATTAATAATAACTAAAATATATATATTTTTTAAATTCATATAAAGGATTAATAAGAAAAACTTTGTTTTTATGGGTTGTTTAGTATGCTTTTTTCTCTTTAATCTGAGGAGTGGAAACAAACGTTGATTGACGCATACCCAGCTCTCCATCCCAGCTCTCCATCCAAGCTCTCCATCCCAGCTCTCCATCCTAGCTATCCATCCTAGCTTTCCATCCTAGCTCTCCATCCTAGCTCTCCATCCTAGCTTTCCATCCTAGCTTTCCATCCTAGCTTTCCATCCTAGCTCTCCATCCTAGCTCTCCATCCCAGCTCTCCATCCAAGCTCTCCATCCCAGCTCTCCATCCCAGCTCTCCATCCTAGCTATCCATCCTAGCTTTCCATCCTAGCTCTCCATCCTAGCTCTCCATCCTAGCTCTCCATCCTAGCTCTCCATCCTAGCTCTCCATCCCAGCTCTCCATCCAAGCTCTCCATCCCAGCTCTCCATCCTAGCTATCCATCCTAGCTTTCCATCCTAGCTCTCCATCCTAGCTCTCCATCCTAGCTCTCCATCCTAGCTCTCCAGCTCCAGCTCTCCCTCCACAGCTCTCCCTCCTAGCTCTCCATTCCCAGCTCTCCATTCCCAGCTCTCCATCCTA